>CM051244.1:13501353-13882729 GCA_027917425.1 Gastrophryne carolinensis | reverse complement strand
AGACACCTCCCCATCATCATCTCCACATCCAGACTGACAGACACCTTCCCATCATCATCTCCACATCCAGACTGACAGACGCCTCCCCATCATCATCTCCACATCCAGACTGACAGACACCTCCCCATCATCATCTCCACATCCAGACTGACAGACACCTCCCCATCATCATCTCCACATCCAGACTGACAGACACCTTCCCATCATCATCTCCACATCCAGACTGACAGACGCCTCCCCATCATCATCTCCACATCCAGACAGACAGACGCCTCCCCATCATCATCTCCACATCCAGACTGACAGATGCCTCCCCATCATCATCTCCACATCCAGACTGACAGACGCCTCCCCATCATCATCTCCACATTCAGACTGACAGACACCTCCCCATCATCATCTCCACATCCAGACTGACAGACGCCTCCCCATCATCATCTCCACATCCAGACTGACAGACGCCTCCCCATCATCATCTCCACATCATCTCCACATCCAGACTGACAGACGTCTCCCCATCATCATCTCCACATCCAGATTGACAGACGCCTCCCCATCATCATCTCCACATCCAGACTGACAGACACCTCCCCATCATCATCTCCACATCCAGACTGACAGACGCCTCCCCATCATCATCTCCACATTCAGACTGACAGACACCTCCCCATCATCATCTCCACATCCAGACTGACAGACGCCTCCCCATCATCATCTCCACATCCAGACTGACAGACACCTCCCCATCATCATCTCCACATCCAGACTGACAGACACCTCCCCATCATCATCTCCACATCCAGACTGACAGACACCTCCCCATCATCATCTCCACATCCAGACTGACAGACGTCTCCCCATCATCATCTCCACATCCAGATTGACAGACACCTCCCCATCATCATCTCCACATCCAGACTGACAGACGCCTCCCCATCATCATCTCCACATCCAGACTGACAGACACCTCCCCATCATCATCTCCACATCCAGACTGACAGACACCTTCCCATCATCATCTCCACATCCAGACTGACAGACGCCTCCCCATCATCATCTCCACATCCAGACTGACAGACACCTCCCCATCATCATCTCCACATCCAGACTGACAGACACCTCCCCATCATCATCTCCACATCCAGACTGACAGACACCTCCCCATCATCATCTCCACATCCAGACTGACAGACACCTTCCGATCATCATCTCCACATCCAGACTGACAGACACCTCCCCATCATCATCTCCACATCCAGACTGACAGACGCCTCCCCATCATCATCTCCACATCCAGACTGACAGACACCTCCCCATCATCATCTCCACATCCAGACTGACAGACGCCTCCCCATCATCATCTCCACATCCAGACTGACAGACACCTCCCCATCATCATCTCCACATCCAGACTGACAGACACCTTCCGATCATCATCTCCACATCCAGACTGACAGACACCTTCCGATCATCATCTCCACATCCAGACTGACAGACACCTCCCCATCATCATCTCCACATCCAGACTGACAGACACCTTCCGATCATCATCTCCACATCCAGACTGACAGACGCCTCCCCATCATCATCTCCAAATCCAGACTGACAGACACCTCCCCATCATCATCTCCACATCCAGACTGACAGACACCTTCCCATCATCATCTCCACATCCAGACTGACAGACGCCTCCCCATCATCATCTCCACATCCAGACTGACAGACGCCTCCCCATCATCATCTCCACATCCAGACTGACAGACGCCTCCCCATCATCATCTCCACATCCAGACTGACAGACACCTCCCCATCATCATCTCCACATCCAGACTGACAGACGCCTCCCCATCATCATCATCTCCACATCCAGACTGACAGACACCTTCCCATCATCATCTCCACATCCAGACTGACAGACGCCTCCCCATCATCATCTCCACATCCAGACTGACAGACACCTCCCCATCATCATCTCCACATCCAGACTGACAGACATCTCCCCATCATCATCTCCACATCCAGACTGACAGACGCCTCCCCATCATCATCTCCACATCCAGACTGACAGACACCTCCCCATCATCATCTCCACATCCAGACTGACAGACATCTCCCCATCATCATCTCCACATCCAGACTGACAGACACCTCCCCATCATCCAGACTGACAGACACCTTCCCATCATCATCTCCACATCCAGACTGACAGACGCCTCCCCATCATCATCTCCACATCCAGACTGACAGACACCTCCCCATCATCATCTCCACATCCAGACTGACAGACGCCTCCCCATCATCACCTCCACATCCGGACTGACAGACACCTTCCCATCATCATCTCCACATCCAGACTGACAGACGCCTCCCCATCATCATCTCCACATCCAGACTGACAGACGCCTCCCCATCATCATCTCCACATCCAGACTGACAGACACCTCCCCATCATCATCTCCACATCCAGACTGACAGACACCTCCCCATCATCATCTCCACATCCAGACTGACAGACACCTTCCCATCATCATCTCCACATCCAGACTGACAGACGCCTCCCCATCATCATCTCCACATCCAGACTGACAGACACCTCCCCATCATCATCTCCACATCCAGACTGACAGACGCCTCCCCATCATCATCTCCACATCCAGACTGACAGACACCTCCCCATCATCATCTCCACATCCAGACTGACAGACGCCTCCCCATCATCATCTCCACATCCAGACTGACAGACACCTTCCCATCATCTCCACATCCAGACTGACAGACGCCACCCCATCATCATCTCCACATCCAGACTGACAGACATCTCCCCATCATCATCTCCACATCCAGACTGACAGACACCTCCCCATCATCCAGACTGACAGACACCTTCCCATCATCATCTCCACATCCAGACTGACAGACGCCTCCCCATCATCATCTCCACATCCAGACTGACAGACACCTCCCCATCATCATCTCCACATCCAGACTGACAGACGCCTCCCCATCATCATCTCCACATCCAGACTGACAGACACCTCCCCATCATCACCTCCACATCCGGACTGACAGACGCCTCCCCATCATCATCTCCACATCCAGACTGACAGACACCTTCCCATCATCATCTCCACATCCAGACTGACAGACACCTCCCCATCATCATCTCCACATCCAGACTGACAGACACCTCCCCATCATCATCTCCACATCCAGACTGACAGACGCCTCCCCATCATCACCTCCACATCCGGACTGACAGACGCCTCCCCATCATCATCTCCACATCCAGACTGACAGACACCTTCCCATCATCATCTCCACATCCAGACTGACAGACGCCTTCCCATCATCATCTCCACATCCAGACTGACAGACACCTCCCCATCATCATCTCCACATCCAGACTGACAGACACCTCCCCATCATCATCTCCACATCCAGACTGACAGACGCCTCCCCATCATCATCTCCACATCCAGACTGACAGACACCTCCCCATCATCATCTCCACATCCAGACTGACAGACACCTCCCCATCATCATCTCCACATCCAGACTGACAGACGCCTCCCCATCATCATCTCCACATCCAGACTGACAGAAGCCTCCCCATCATCATCTCCACATCCGGACTGACAGACACCTCCCCATCATCATCTCCACATCCAGACTGACAGACGCCTCCCCATCATCATCTCCACATCCAGACTGACAGACGCCTCCCCATCATCATCTCCACATCCAGACTGACAGACGCCTCCCCATCATCATCTCCACATCCAGACTGACAGACGCCTCCCCATCATCATCTCCACATCCAGACTGACAGACGCCTCCCCATCATCATCTCCACATCCAGACTGACAGACGCCTCCCCATCATCATCTCCACATCCAGACTGACAGACGCCTCCCCATCATCATCATCTCCACATCCAGACTGACAGACACCTTCCCATCATCATCTCCACATCCAGACTGACAGACGCCTCCCCATCATCATCTCCACCTCCAGACTGACAGACGCCTCCCCATCATCATCTCCACATCCAGACTGACAGACGCCTCCCCATCATCATCTCTACATCCAGACTGACAGACGCCTCCACATCATCATCTCCACATCCAGACTGACAGACGCCTCCCCATCATCATCTCCACATCCAGACTGACAGACACCTTCCCATCATCTCCACATCCAGACTGACAGACACCTTCCCATCATCTCCACATCCAGACTGACAGACGCCTCCCCATCATCATCTCCACATCCAGACTGACAGACGCCTCCCCATCATCATCTCCACATCCAGACTGACAGACGCCTCCCCATCATCATCTCCACATCCAGACTGACAGACGCCTCCCCATCATCATCTCCACATCCAGACTGACAGACACCTCCCCATCATCATCTCCACATCCAGACTGACAGACACCTCCCCATCATCCAGACTGACAGACGCCTCCACATCATCATCTCCACATCCAGACTGACAGACGCCTCCCCATCATCATCTCCACATCCAGACGCCTCCTCATCATCATCATCTCCACATCCAGACTGACAGACGCCTCCCCATCATCATCTCCACATCCAGACGCCTCCTCATCATCATCATCTCCACATCCAGACTGACAGACGCCTCCCCATCATCATCTCCACATCCAGACTGACAGACGCCTCCCCATCATCTCCACATCCAGACTGACAGACGCCTCCCCATCATCTCCACATCCAGACTGACAGACGTCTCCCCATCATCTCCACATCCAGACTGACAGACACCTCCACATCATCATCATCTCCACATCCAGACTGACAGACGCCTCCCCATCATCATCTCCACATCCAGACTGACAGACACCTCCCCATCATCATCTCCACATCCAGACTGACAGACGCCTCCCCATCATCATCTCCACATCCAGACTAACAGATGCCTCCCCATCATCATCTCCACATCCAGACTGACAGACACCTCCCCATCATCATCTCCACATCCAGACTGACAGACGCCTCCACATCATCATCTCCACATCCAGACTGACAGACACCTCCCCATCATCATCTCCACATCCAGACTGACAGACGCCTCCCCATCATCATCTCCACATCCAGACTGACAGACGCCTCCCCATCATCATCTCCACATCCAGACTGACAGACGCCTCCACATCATCATCTCCACATCCAGACTGACAGACGCCTCCCCATCATCATCTCCACCTCCAGACTGACAGACGCCTCCCCATCATCATCCCCACATCCAGACTGACAGACGCCTCCCCATCATCATCTCCACCTCCAGACTGACAGACACCTCCCCATCATCCAGACTGACAGACACCTCCCCATCATCATCTCCACATCCAGACTGACAGACACCTCCCCATCATCATCTCCACCTCCAGACTCACAGACACCTCCCCATCATCCAGACTGACAGACACCTCCCCATCATCATCTTCACATCCAGACTGACAGACACCTCCCCATCATCATCTCCACATCCGGACTGACAGACGCCTCCCCATCATCATCTCCACATCCAGACTGACAGACGCCTCCCCATCATCATCTCCACATCCAGACTGACAGACGCCTCCCCATCATCATCTCCACATCCAGACTGACAGACACCTCCCCATCATCATCATCTCCACATCCAGACTGACAGACACCTCCCCATCATCATCTCCACATCCAGACTGACAGACGCCTCCCCATCATCATCTCCACATCCAGACTGACAGACACCTCCCCATCATTATCTCCACATCCAGACTGACAGACACCTCTCCATCATCATCTCCACCTCCAGACTGACAGACACCTCCCCATCATCCAGACTGACAGACGCCTCCCCATCATCATCTCCACCTCCAGACTGACAGACACCTCCCCATCATCATCTCCACATCCAGACTGACAGACACCTCCCCATCATCATCTCCACATCCAGACTGACAGACGCCTCCCCATCATCATCTCCACATCCAGACTGACAGACGCCTCCCCATCATCATCATCTCCACATCCAGACTGACAGACGCCTCCCCATCATCATCTCCACATCCAGACTGACAGACGCCTCCCCATCATCATCTCCACATCCAGACTGACAGACGCCTCCCCATCATCATCTCCACATCCAGACTGACAGACGCCTCCCCATCATCATCTCCACATCCAGACTGACAGACGCCTCCACATCATCATCTCCACATCCAGACTGACAGACGCCTCCCCATCATCATCTCCACATCCAGACTGACAGACGCCTCCCCATCATCATCTCCACATCCAGACTGACAGACGCCTCCCCATCATCATCTCCACATCCAGACTGACAGACGCCTCCCCATCATCATCCCCACATCCAGACTGACAGACGCCTCCCCATCATCATCTCCACCTCCAGACTCACAGACACCTCCCCATCATCCAGACTGACAGACACCTCCCCATCATCATCTCCACCTCCAGACTCACAGACACCTCCCCATCATCCAGACTGACAGACACCTCCCCATCATCATCTTCACATCCAGACTGACAGACACCTCCCCATCATCATCTCCACATCCGGACTGACAGACGCCTCCCCATCATCATCTCCACATCCAGACTGACAGACGCCTCCCCATCATCATCTCCACATCCAGACTGACAGACGCCTCCCCATCATCATCTCCACATCCAGACTGACAGACGCCTCCCCATCATCATCTCCACATCCAGACTGACAGACGCCTCCCCATCATCATCTCCACATCCAGACTGACAGACACCTCCCCATCATCATCATCTCCACATCCAGACTGACAGACACCTCCCCATCATCATCTCCACATCCAGACTGACAGACGCCTCCCCATCATCATCTCCACATCCAGACTGACAGACACCTCCCCATCATTATCTCCACATCCAGACTGACAGACACCTCTCCATCATCATCTCCACCTCCAGACTGACAGACACCTCCCCATCATCCAGACTGACAGACGCCTCCCCATCATCATCTCCACCTCCAGACTGACAGACACCTCCCCATCATCATCTCCACATCCAGACTGACAGACACCTCCCCATCATCATCTCCACATCCAGACTGACAGACGCCTCCCCATCATCATCTCCACATCCAGACTGACAGACGCCTCCCCATCATCATCATCTCCACATCCAGACTGACAGACGCCTCCCCATCATCATCTCCACATCCAGACTGACAGACACCTCCCCATCATCCAGACTGACAGACACCTTCCCATCATATCCACATCCAGACTGACAGACACCTCCCCATCATCATCTCCACATCCAGACTGACAGACACCTCCCCATCATCCAGACTGACAGACGCCTCCCCATCATCATCTCCACCTCCAGACTGACAGACACCTCCCCATCATCATCTCCACATCCAGACTGACAGACGCCTCCCCATCATCTCCACATCCAGACTGACAGACACCTCCCCATCATCATCTCCACATCCAGACTGACAGACACCTCCCCATCATCATCTCCACATCCAGACTGACAGACGCCTCCCCATCATCCAGACTGACAGACGCCTCCCCATCATCATCTCCACATCCAGACTGACAGACACCTCCCCATCATCTCCACATCCAGACTGACAGACTCCTCCCCATCATCATCTCCACATCCAGACTGACAGACTCCTCCCCATCATCATCTCCACATCCAGACTGACAGACGCCTCCCCATCATCATCTCCACATCCAGACTGACAGACGCCTCCCCATCATCATCTCCACCTCCAGACTGACAGACACCTCCCCATCATCATCTCCACCTCCAGACTGACAGACACCTCCCCATCATCATCTCCACATCCAGACTGACAGACACCTCCCCATCATCATCTCCACATCCAGACTGACAGACGCCTCCCCATCATCTCCACATCCAGACTGACAGACGCCTCCCCATCATCATCTCCACATCCAGACTGACAGACACCTTCCCATCATCTCCACATCCAGACTGACAGACGCCTCCCCATCATCATCTCCACATCCAGACTGACAGACGCCTCCCCATCATCATCTCCACATCCAGACTGACAGACACCTTCCCATCATCATCTCCACATCCAGACTGACAGACGCCTTCCCATCATCATCTCCACATCCAGACTGACAGACGCCTCCCCATCATCATCTCCACATCCAGACTGACAGACACCTTCCCATCATCATCTCCACATCCAGACTGACAGACACCTCCCCATCATCATCTCCACATCCAGACTGACAGACACCTTTCCATCATCTCCACATCCAGACTGACAGACGCCTCCCCATCATCATCTCCACATGCAGACTGACAGACGCCTCCCCATCATCATCTCCACATCCAGACTGACAGACACCTCCCCATCATCATCTCCACATCCAGACTGACAGACGCCTCCCCATCATCATCTCCACATCCAGACTGACAGACACCTCCCCATCATCATCTCCACATCCAGACTGACAGACACCTCCCCATCATCCAGACTGACAGACGCCTCCCCATCATCATCTCCACATCCAGACTGACAGACACCTCCCCATCATCTCCACATCCAGACTGACAGACGCCTCCCCATCATCATCTCCACATCCAGACTGACAGACACCTCATCATCATCTCCACATCCAGACTGACAGACGCCTCCCCATCATCATCTCCACATCCAGACTGACAGACGCCTCCCCATCATCATCTCCACATCCAGACTGACAGACACCTCCCCATCATCATCTCCACATCCAGACTGACAGACGCCTCCCCATCATCATCTCCACATCCAGACTGACAGACACCTTCCCATCATCATCTCCACATCCAGACTGACAGACACCTCCCCATCATCATCTCCACATCCAGACTGACAGACGCCTCCCCATCATCATCTCCACATCCAGACTGACAGACACCTCCCCATCATCCAGACTGACAGACGCCTCCACATCATCATCTCCACATCCAGACTGACAGACACCTCCCCATCATCCAGACTGACAGACGCATCCCCACCATCATCTCCACATCCAGACTGACAGACACCTTCCCATCATCATCTCCACATCCAGACTGACAGACGCCTCCCCATCATCATCTCCACATCCAGACTGACAGACACCTCCCCATCATCATCTCCACATCCAGACTGACAGACACCTCCCCATCATCATCTCCACATCCAGACTGACAGACACCTCCCCATCATCATCATCTCCACATCCAGACTGACAGACACCTCCCCATCATCATCTCCACATCCAGACTGACAGACGCCTCCCCATCATCATCTCCACCTCCAGACTGACAGACACCTCCCCATCATCATCTCCACATCCAGACTGACAGACGCCTCCCCATCATCATCTCCACATCCAGACTGACAGACGCCTCCCCATCATCTCCACATCCAGACTGACAGACACCTTCCCATCATCATCTCCACATCCAGACTGACAGACACCTTCCCATCATCATCTCCACAGACACCTCCCCATCATCATCATCTCCACATCCAGACTGACAGACGCCTCCCCATCATCATCTCCACATCCTGACTGACAGACGCCTCCCCATCATCATCTCCACATCCAGACGCCTCCTCATCATCATCATCTCCACATCCAGACTGACAGACGCCTCCCCATCATCATCTCCACATCCAGACGCCTCCTCATCATCATCATCTCCACATCCAGACTGACAGACGCCTCCCCATCATCATCTCCACATCCAGACTGACAGACACCTCCCCATCATCATCTCCCCATCCAGACTGACAGACGCCTCCCCATCATCATCTCCACATCCAGACTGACAGACGCCTCCCCATCATCATCTCCACATCCAGACTGACAGACGTCTCCCCATCATCATCTCCACATCCAGACTGACAGACACCTCCCCATCATCATCTCCACATCCAGACTGACAGACGCCTCCCCATCATCATCTCCACATCCAGACTAACAGATGCCTCCCCATCATCATCTCCACATCCAGACTGACAGACGCCTCCCCATCATCATCTCCACATCCAGACTGACAGACGTCTCCCCATCATCTCCACATCCAGACTGACAGATGCCTCCCCATCATCATCTCCACATCCAGACTGACAGACACCTCCCCATCATCATCTCCACATCCAGACTGACAGACGCCTCCCCATCATCTCCACATCCAGACTGACAGACACCTCCCCATCATCATCTCCACATCCAGACTGACAGACACCTCCCCATCATCATCTCCACATCCAGACTGACAGACGCCTCCCCATCATCATCTCCACATCCAGACTAACAGATGCCTCCCCATCATCATCTCCACATCCAGACTGACAGACGCCTCCCCATCATCATCTCCACATCCAGACTGACAGACGCCTCCCCATCATCTCCACATCCAGACTGACAGATGCCTCCCCATCATCATCTCCACATCCAGACTGACAGACACCTCCCCATCATCATCTCCACATCCAGACTGACAGACGCCTCCCCATCATCTCCACATCCAGACTGACAGACACCTCCCCATCATCATCTCCACATCCAGTCTGACAGACACCTCCCCATCATCATCTCCACATCCAGACTGACAGACGCCTCCCCATCATCTCCACATCCAGACTGACAGACACCTCCCCATCATCATCTCCACATCCAGACTGACAGACACCTCCCCATCATCATCTCCACATCCAGACTGACAGACACCTCCCCACCATCTCCCCCAAACAGACAATTTGACGAATCTGCTCCTCATCTGTCAGGTAACACAGATAAACATGCGGTCACTATAATAATACAGAAGCTGGCAGAGCAGTGCTGGGACTTGTGGTGCCTCTGAAGCACTATTCATGCGTCACCCACCTGTCACTGAGCTCCGAGATGACGGCGCGAATATCTATCGTGCTGAATCTGCTCTTCATGTTTCTCTGTTGCCTCCTCTGTCCTCACCACAGCCACCATGCGCTTCCGGGTCACGTGGTTGAAGTTCAGTCTGTGAGCAGCGACACCGTGTGGCGCGTTTGGTAGAATGACATCTTCTCTTTCTACAATGACGTCACGAGCCGGCCGCAAGGAAAACAGCGACACCGCGTGGCGACTATATGAATGACGGGTTGTATTCAAATGATATAATAGCGATTGGCCAGCAGAGGTCAATGTTTCCCCAGCTCAGCTTTACACATTATTACAAATACATACTAATTATCATTATTATTATTGTTTATTTATATAGCGCCATCAACTTCCGTAGCGCTTTACATGGTATATGAATACTTTACTGGCCGCCAAGTACAGGATACATACAAGGAATGCTTTTTGAGGAGGTAGAGCTATAACATTAAATATAAAAAAAATATAAATATATATATTTTTATATAAAAAATATAAAAAAATAATAAAAAATTAAACATTTAACATATTATACATATATTATACATAATATACATTTTTAACATATTTACATAAGTTATTGGTGGTAAAATCAGTGACATGGTAAAGACATTCCTTTACTGTAGTAATAATTCCAGGAGACCCCTCAGCTATAGAAATGCTCCAATATTTAAACCAGACCTTCATTATCACTAAATGAAAAGCCTAAACCCTTACAAAACTATTCCCCAGCATCTAAAATTTAAAAATAATATAATATCATATAATTATATAAATATATTAAACAGGACCTTCAGCATGATTTAATGAAAAGCCCAAACCCTTAAAAAACTAATCTCCAGCATGTAAAATTAAAAAATAATATAATAATATATTATATAATAATATTAATATATTAAACCGGATCTTCAGCATTATTTAATGAAAAGCCCAAACCCTTAAAAAACTTTTTCCCAGCATCTAAAATTTAAAAAATAATATAATAATATATTATATAATAATATTAATATATTAAACAGGACCTTCAGCCTGATTTATTGAAAAGCCCAAACCCTTAAAAAAAATTTCCCCAGCATCTAAAATTAATATATTTTAAGTTTTTAGTCACTTACTTATTATTCTTTCCCCCCACTGGGCTGCAACTCTGTTCAGGACTCTAGGATACGGGCGCCGCCATCTTGACTCAGAGGCAGCACATACTGAGGAGAGGAGAGCGGGATAAAGTACAGTTGGTGGGGTTATAGCTGTGCTTTGCACAGACAGAGCAGAGCTGGGGTCAGGGAAAGGACAGCAATCCCAGAATGCAGAGCGGCACAGTCAGAAGGCACTTCCTGTTTGCAGGCTGCCTGATGTTCCATGAGCCGCCATCTTGGATGTTTAAAGGCTCATAACATGCAGTAGATGCAGGTCGGATGATTTTTAATGTGAGCAATCTGTATGTACAGGGTGTGGGAAACATATAAGATAGACTCTTGTTCAGGGTGAAGGTCCGGAATAATGTGAGCAATCTGTATGTACAGGGTGTGAGACACATACAAGATAGGCTCTTATTCAGGGTGAAGGTCCGGATTAATGTGGACAATCTGTATGTACAGGGTGTGGGAAACATATAAGATAGGCTCTTATTCAGGGTGAAGGTCCGGATTAATGTGGGCAATCTGTATGTACAGGGTGTTAGAAACATATAAGATAGGCTCTTATTCAGGGTGAAGGTCCGGATTAATGTGAGCAATCTGTATGTACAGGGTGTGGGAAACATATAAGATAGGCTCTTATTCAGGGTGAAGGTCCAGATTAATGTGGGCAATCTGTATGTACAGGGGGGAAACATATAAGATAGGCTCTTATTCAAGGTGAAGGTCCGGATTAATGTGGGCAATCTGTATGTACAGGGGGGAAACATATAAGATAGGCTCTTATTCAAGGTGAAGGTCCGGATTAATGTGAGCAATCTGTATGTACAGAGTGTGGGAAACATATAAGATAGGCTCTTATTCAGGGTGAAGGACCGGATTAATGTGGGCAATCTGTATGTACAGGGTGTGGGAAACATATAAGATAGGCTCTTATTCAGGGTGAAGGTCTGGATTAATATGGGCAATCTGTATGTACAGGGTGTGGGAAACATATAAGATAGGCTCTTATTCAGGGTGAGAGTCCGGATTAATGTGGGCAATCTGTATGTACAGGGGGGAAACATATAAGATAGGCTCTTATTCAAGGTGAAGGTCCGGATTAATGTGGGCAATCTGTATGTACAGGGGGGAAACATATAAGATAGGCTCTTATTCAAGGTGAAGGTCCGCTTTAAATTCAGGTTATGAACAGCGACACCGTGTGGTGCTATTGGCGCAATGACATGTCAGCGTCTCTTCTCTCTTTAGCACTCAGTCAATAGGCGGCTCGTTCAGCAGCGACACCTAATGGCGACTGTATAAATGACACTCTATATTCAAGTGAAATAATAGCTATCGGACAGCAGAGGTCGCTGCTGCTTTCCCAGGTCATCATTACACATTAATAATAATTCATTAATTAATAATAATAATAATTGGAGGTGATGTAATAATAAAAGAGTCTGTGTCTCGCTGTATTATCCAGGCTGTTCTGCACGGGTTATTCACAGGCGCGATCCCACTGCTGATCGGCACGGGGGCTTTAATAATAATAGTAATAATAATAATAATAATTGGAGGTGATGTAATAATAAAAGAGTCTGTGTCTCGCTGTATTATCCAGGCTGTTCTGCACGGGTTATTCACAGGCGTCATCCCACTACTGATCGGCACGGGGGCTTTATTAATAATAATAATAATTGGAGGTGATGTAATAATAAAAGAGTCTGTGTCTCGCTGTATTATCCAGGCTGTTCTGCACGGGTTATTCACAGGCGCCATCCCACTACTGATCGGCACGGGGGCTTTGACCTGCTCCGTTTCCGTCCTGGGCCGGTTCACCCCTCCTTAGGGCAACCTCGTGGCACCGAGCTCCCCCAGTGTCACCATATTGATACCGAACTTAGTGCGGACACCCGATCGACATAGCGCAATGCAGAGCAGAACTCCTGGACTCAAGCGATCCGCCAGCCTCAGCCTCCCAAGCAGCTGGGATTACAGACGCGCGCCACCGCGCCCAGCGAGAAAATCCTACTGATAACTGCTACTAGAGGCTGAAAACGGTGTGACGTCACTGGCAACGCCATTGCCATCTAGAGTCTACCCAGCCCATTGCAGATGACAACCTGTCTCGTTGCAGTAACGCCATTTAGCGTCTTATACTGATCATTGCAGGAGACAATGGCCTCGATTCAATAAAGGTAGAAAAAAAATTCTCACGGTAGTAAAAGATTCAATTCATGAGAAAAAAGCCTGAGAATGTCACTGTTACTGAATCACTAGATAAAGACAATGAAAGTCAATGGCAGATTTTTCTACTAAGGAAAAGTAGAGAACTGTTTCCTCCTTTCTACACTGTAGTAAAAGCTGCCATTGACTTTCATTGTCTTTATCTGGTGATTCAGTAACAGTGACATTCTCAGGCTTTTTTGTCATGAATTGAATTTTTTACTACCATGAGAATTTTTTTCTACCTTTATTGAATGGAGGCCAATATGCTTTCGACCTCACTGTCACATCTAGTGTCCATGCAGATCATTGCAGATTAAAACCAGGATCCACTCTATCCCTAATCATTGCAGATGAAAAACAAGATATAAGTAATAAGGTGCTGGGTGGGGGGAGGGGTATACATTTGGTGAATATTTACTGAATATTTATTTGATATTTCCAGACTTGGGGGTGAGGGGGGTAATCATGTCATGTTGATTGATGTGCCAGCCTCTGGATCCCCATGGAACTCCCTCTGGTCCATGCTGCCAGCTCCTGGTCCTCATGATCTGCCATCAATCTTTGCCCCCTTGTCCTCACTGATCTCGCTTTGGTCCTTGCCACCAACCTGCTGACCCTCAGTGATCTCTATCTGGTGCTTACCACAAGCTTCATGGTCCTTGCCATTCTCCCTGGCCTTCATCCAGTCCTTGCTGCCTGGTCCCCACACTCTCCCTCTGGTCCTTGGCTTCTGCCATCTGGCCCTCACTGATCTCCCTCTATTCCTTGCTACCTGATCATCATGTTCTTCCTCTGGTCCTTGACACCAGCTTCCTGGTCCTCACTGATCTCCCTCTTGTCCTTGCCATCTTGTCCTCACTGATCTGCCTCTGGTCCTTGTCATTAGCCTCCTGGTCCTCACTGATCTCCCTCTCATCCTAAGAACCAACTATCTGGTCCTCACCAATTTCCATCTTCTCCCTACCAACAGCCTCTAGGTCCTCATTGCTATCCCTCTCATCCTTACAACCACCTATCTGGTCCTCATCAATTTCACCCTGGTCCTTGCCACCGGGTCCTCATCAATTTCCATCTAGTCCTTGCCATTCTCCCTGGCCTTCATCCAGTCCTTGCTGCCTGGTCCCCACACTCTCCCTCTGGTCCTTGGCTCCTGCCATCTGGCCCTCACCGATCTCCCTCTATTCCTTGCTACCTGATCCTCATGTTCTTCCTCTGGTCCTTGACACCAGCTTTCTGGTCCTCACTGATCTCCCTCTTGTCCTTGCCATCTTGTCCTCACTGATCTGCCTCTGGTCCTTGTCATTAGCCTCCTGGTCCTCACTGATCTCCCTCTCATCCTAAGAACCAACTACCTGGCCCTCACCAATTTCCCTCTTCTCCCTACCAACAGCCTCCAGGTCCTCATTGATATCCCTCTCATCCTTACAACCACCTATCTGGTCCTCATCAATTTCACCCTGGTCCTTGCCACCGGGTCCTCATCAATTTCCATCTAGTCCTTGCCACCAGCCTCCAGGTCCTTACTGACCCTCTCTCATCCTTACAACCAACCTTCTAGTACTCGTCAATTAGCCTCTTGTCCTTGCCATCTTGTCCTCACTGATCTGCCTCTGGTCCTTACCACAAGCCTCCAGGTCCTCATCGATCTCCCTCTCATCCTTACAACCACCCTTCTGGTCCTTATCGATTTCCCACTGGTCCTTGTTACCTGGTCCTCACTGATCTCCCTTTGGTCCTTGCCATCAGTCTCTTGGTTTTTCTGGATCTCCCTCTAGTCCTTGCTACCTGGTCCTCATGTTCTTCCTTTGGTCCTTGCCACCAGCCTCCAGGTCCTGACTGATCTCCCTCTCATCATCCTTACAAAAACCCATCTGGTCCTCACCAATTTCCTTTGGTCCTTATCACCTGGGCCTCATGTTCTCCCTTTTGTCCTTGCCACTAGCCTCCTGGTCCTCATGAATCTCCCTCTAGTCCTTGCCACCTGGGCCTCATGTTCTCCCTTTGGTCCTTGCCACTAGCCTTGAGGTCCTCACTGATCTCCCTCTCATCCATTCAACCATCTATCTGGTCCCAGAGGTTCTCCCCCTGGTTCTTGGCTCCAGCCTCCTGGTCCTTATGATTTGACACCTAGTCCTTGCCGATCTCATCTAGTCCTCGTGTTCTCCCTCTCATCCTTACACCCACCATCTGGTCCTCATCAATTTCCCTCTGGTCCTTGTCACCTGGTCCTCAGCCTCTTGGTCCTCATCAATCTCCCTCTAGTCCTTGCTACCTGGTCCTCATGTTCTCCCTCTGGTCCTTGCCACCAGCCACCTGGTCCTTACTGATCTCCCTCTCATCCTTACAACCAACCTTCTGGTCCTCACCAATTTCCCTCTGGCCCTTGTCACCTGGTCCCCACTGTTCTCCTTGCCATCAGCCTCTTGGTCCTCATCAATCTCCCTCTAGTCCTTGCTACCTGGTCCTCATGTTCTCCCTCTGGTCCTTGCCATCAGTATCTTGGTCCTTATCAATCTCCCTCTAGTCCTTGCTACCTGGTCCTCATGTTCTCCCTCTGAGGTCCTTGTTACCTGGTCCTCACTGATCTCCCTTTGGTCCTTGCCATCAGTCTTGATGGTTTTTCTGGATCTCTCTCTAGTCCTTGCTACCTGGTCCTCATGTTCTTCCTTTGGTCCTTGCCACCAGCCTCCAGGTCCTGACTGATCTCCCTCTCATCATCCTTACAACCACCCATCTGGTCCTCATCGATCTCCCTCTGGTCCTTACCACCAGCCTTCAGGTCCTCACTGATCTCTCTCATCCTTACAACCACCTATCTGGTCCTCAATCCCCCTTTGGTCCTTGCCACCTATCTCCCTGTGTTCCTTGCCACTAGCCTTCTGGTCCCTGCCCTGGTCACCCCCCTGGACACTCACCTGTCAATGCTCGGTGGATGGAAACAATGGAAACCACAGGCAGTCAGCATTGGATGAGAGGCCCCAGAAGCCGCTGGCCGGGTACTGAATCCCTCCAGCAGGACAGCGGAGGCCCGCCACTACACAGGCAAAATTAAACCATGTACCATGATGCATTGCGCTACAACTGCATACTGAGAAAGTAACCTTAAAGTGGACCACCAACAGGATTTTCAGGAACCTGCTCCTGAGGCATCCCGATGTTGTATTCCCCGCTGTGTGAAACCCCCAGATCTCCCACACACTTACCTTTCTGCCGCTCCCACCACACATGCGCGGCCTCGCGACCAATTAGCACTTTATGCTGTGTATACTAATGTATACCATAGAAACAAAGGGGGGTGGCAGCCGCTCAGACCATTTTATAACTGAGCGGCTGCCACCCCCCCCCCCCTTTGTTTCTTTTGAATTTGTGCAAGCACATGGTGTGTGGGGTCTAGGCTGTACTGCAAGGTCTTTGACCCTTCCACCCCATGGCTTGCACTTTAGAGGCAACCTCAGGTAAGCCTGCTCCCAATTTATCTATTGCACTGTATGTCCCAGATGGGCTCTCAGAGATTAGAGTTAGGACTGCACCCCACAGAGGCACTTTGGCGTAGTGGTGCAGCTTAAGCTACTTCTGCAGAAGTTTAGAGACAGATTATAGGCTGGCCCGCAAGCTAACAGGGTTGAGTGCTGTGGCTCCTTTAAGACTTTAATGTATAATAAGCTGTTGGTTAGAACCTAGTGTCAACATAGGGAGCGCGGGGCACATCACCAGCTTCCATAACTGAATGGCTGGGCAGGGGAGCGCAAGGATGCGGCCGCAGCACGCAATCATGGTGGGAATACCTACCAACTATTCAGGGTGGGAAAGAGGGCCACACCCCCTCACTGAGGGATGGATGAAGCCACGCCCCCTCATTGAGAGATGGATAGGAGATACATTGTAACAGTTACAATAGAAACACTTTGAATAGGCAAATAAATCATTTATTGCTGCAGATCTGCATGTTACACCTCAAAGAAGGACAATATGTAAATGAAACCACTCCCCCGCAATGAGGGATGGATGAAGCCACGCCCCCTCATTGAGAGATGGATGAAGCCACGTCCCCTAATTGAGGGATGGACGAAGCCACGCCCCTCATTGAGGGATGGATGAAGCCATGCCCCCTAATTGAGGGATGGATGAAGCCACGCCCCCAATTGAGGGATGGATGAAGTCACACCCCCTCATTGAGGGATGGATGAAGCCACGCCCCCCATTGAGGGATGGGTGAAGCCACGCCCCCTCATTGAGGGATGGATGAAGCCACACCCCCTCATTGAGGGATGGATAGCAGATACATTGTAACAGAACAATAGAAACACTTTGAATAGGCAAATGAATCATTTATTGCTGCAGATCTGCATGTTACACCTCAAAGAGGGACAAATGAGAACAACGAGGGGCATGGGGACATGGACTCCAAAGAGGGACATTCCCTCCAAATCAGGGGACAGTTGGGAGGTATGGGTGAGGTTGGAAAGGTAAGTGATTTCGGGCCACTGTGGGAGGTTTACACAGTGAGGCACTTACTCAAGCTAAGCCTGTGATTGGTCCACTACAAAGAGGAACAGCACCCAACAACGTGACTTTCTTGGGTGCTCTCTGGTCGCTATGACCAGTCGCTAACCTGCGCTCCCATACAGCGCTGTACTGGTCAAATAGCGACTCATCACAATGCATTCATCATTGCTGCACAGCGACTGAGTCGCTAAGAACTAGTGACCCACGGCCGAGCACAGTGACTACTAGCGGGAGTCTGAAATGCCTGCTACAGACGCTCATCTGTCGCTACCTGGCGCTAATGATGAATCAGCCTGCCCGATGAATTGTATGGATTATAGTTGTATATATATATATAAGATGTTTTGTAAAGGATTTTTTATTTAAAGCGGACCTTCACCCTGAATAAGAGCCTATCTTATATGTTTCCCACACCCTGTACATACAGATTGCCCACATTAAAAATCATCCTACCTGCATCTACTTCATGTTATGAGCCTTTAAACATCCAAGATGGCGGCTTATGGAAGCCGCCATCTTATCAGGCAGCCTGCAAACAGGAAGTGCCTCCTGACTGCTGCTCTGCATTCTGGGACTGCTGACCTTTACCTGACCCCAGCTCTGCTCTGTCTGAGCAAAGCACAGCTATAACCCGCCTCCCTGTACCTTATCCCACTCTCCTCTCCTCAGTAAGTGTGATGCTTCTGAGTCAAGATGGCGGCGCCCGTATCCTAAATTCCTGAACAGAGTTGCAGCCCAGTGGGGGAAAGAATAAGTAAGTGACTAAAACGTAAAATATATTAATTTTAGATGCTGGGGAACCATTTTTTAAGAGTTTGGGCTTTTCATTAAATCACGCTGAAGGTCCGGATTAATGTCTGGTTTTGCACTTTAGCATAGTGGGTGTTGGAATTTAGCACTCAGCACATTATACCGGCATCTTCCACATCTTTTATACACTGAAAATATTCTATAATAACAACAATATATATATATTTTATAAACATTGTGAGGGCAGATTCAAAGCGGTCCTTCACCCTGAATAAGAGCCTATCTTATATGTTTCCAACACCCTGTACATACAGATTGCTCACATTAATCCGGACCTTCACCCTGAATAAGAGCCTATCTTATATGTTTCCCCCCCTGTACATAAAGATTGCCCACATTTATCCGGACCTTCACCCTGAATAAGAGCCTATCTTGTATGTTTCCCCCACCCTGTACATACAGATTGCTCACATTTATCCGGACCTTCACCCTGAATAAGAGCCTATCTTGTATGTTCCCCCCCGCCCCCTATACATACAGATTGCTCCCATTAATCCGGGTACAAAAGTCTTAAAGGAGCCACAGCACTCAACCCTGTTAGCTTGCAGACCAACCTACAATCTGTCTCTAAACTTGGGCCCTTATTTAACAAGGGATAGCGCCAGGTAGTGAATGGTGAGCGAACGGTAATGACGCTCACTGCCACGAGAACGCCGGCTCCCCTCCGCAATCACACATTTATCAAGCCAATCCTGCTTAGCGACTGAGATAGCGCCATATAGCGATTCATCATTATTCCAGCCTCACCCCACAGCGCCAGCGTCCGACCTTGGAACAGCGACAGGTATGACCTCTCGCTACCTGGCGCTCTCCAATGCATTTCAATGGAACAATCTTTAAATATTCATAATTGTTATGTAATGTATTTTTTTTTTTTTTTTAAATGTCAAAAATTCTGTGACCACTTCTGTAATGTTAGATATTTTTTTTAAGGTAAAAAAGAAAAAAAAAATTGTACAGAATTGATATTACAGGTCTGATATTATTGGATTCATATTACTAAATTCTTTAAAAATGTTTGTTTTTTTTGGTTTCCCAAAATATGGTTGTTTGGGGGTTAAAAAACTACTTTTAACCCATCGCCGCCAGCGCTCTGGAGTTTAAACATGCATTTCACAGCGCGAGAATTTTTTGAGCGTGATTTGTTAATGAATATGGTGGGAGCCGGTCGCTATGGCCAGTCGCTATCATGCGCTCCCATACAGCGCGGAACCTGTCAAATAGCGACTCCTCACCCAATATTCAACATTACCGCACACCGACTGAGTCGCTATCAACTACCGAACAACGGCCAAGCACAGCGACTACTAGCGGGTGCTGTGAAAATACCGCTACAGTCGCTCAACTGTCGCTACCTGCCGCTATTAATGAATCGGCCTCCCCGTTAAAAACAGAGGGCTATGTCACACACATCTGCAGAAGTAGCTTAAGCTGCACCACCAAGCGCCAAGGTGCCCCTGTGAGGTGCATCCTAACTCTAATCTCTGAGAGACACATTTGGGACATACAATGCAATAGATAACCTCACAGAGGCACCTTGGTTCCCACACCCTGTACATACAGATTGCTCACATTAATCCGGACCCTCACCCTGAATAAGAGTCTATCTTATATGTTTCCCACTCCCTGTACATACAGATTGCTCACATTAATCCGGACCCTCACCCTGAATAAGAGTCTATCTTATATGTTTCCCACACCCTGTACATACAGATTGCCCACATTAATCCGGACCCTCACCCTGAATAAGAGCCTATCTTATATGTTTCCCACACCCTGTACATACAGATTGCCCACATTAATCCGGACCCGTATCTTAGAGCCCGGAACAGAGTTGCAGCCCAGTGGGGGAAAGAATAATAAGTAAGTGACTAATAACTTAAAATAGTAACTTTAGATGCTGGGGAATCGTTTTTTAAGGGTTTGGGCTTTTCATTAAATCACGCTGAAGGTCCGGTTTAATTATATAAATAGATGAATTGTATGGATTATAGTTGTATATATATAAGTTGTTTTGTAAAGGATTTTTTATTTAACGTCTGGTTTTGCACTTTAGCATAGTGGGTGTTGGAATTTAGCACTCAGCACTTTAAACTGCCATCTTCTTTATCAATCTTTTTATTGTGTATATTCTGAGCATTATTCTAGAAGCATAATACTATTCATACACAGAATTTAAAGATTACAAACAACATAAGTCACAATCACCTTCCAAATCTTTTATGCACTGAAAATATTGTATGATAACAAAAAATATATATATATATATATATATATATATTATAGACATTGTGAGGGCAGATTTAACTTGCATTACTGTGAGCATCAGTACTGCTTATATGATACATTGTGGGGAGAATTTAGGGTATTATCATAATATCATAATATTGATGTAGATAACAATTGGGTTCCAGTGTAGACAGGTTCTTTATGTTGATTTTAAAGTGTTTGTTTTGTTAGATGTGTTTTGTGGCTCCAATAATTACTAAAATAATAAAAGACATTTATTTTTAGGTTGTAGTGCCCTGTCATTTAGTTGCATTTTGTGTTTTGCTGATAAATGATTGTTTTGGAGCTATTGGAGCACACCGTATGGTTACATTACATGTGTGGTGCTGATCCCTTGTGTTTGAGCCCTGTTACAGGGAAGCGGGGGATGCGGCCGCCAGCGTGTTCGGATCTGCTTGCCGTAGAGGAGCTCCTGGATGAAGGGGCTTCAGTGGATCTGAGCGCAATGATTGGACGACCAGCTGCGCATCCATTGTAGGACCGGAAAGAGGTGAGTTGGCATTTCTGGGGGTTTCACATAGCACCCTGATCGGGGATGCCCCGGGGCAAGGAGCAAACATAGAAACATAGAAAGTTGGCAGAAGGAGACCATACGCTCCATCTAGTCTCTGCCCTTATGTGTATACTGTATGTTCTCTGTATCTTATGTATATACTGTATGTTCTCTGTATCTTATGTGTATACTGTATGTTCTCTGTATCTTATGTGTATACTGTATGTTCTCTGTATCTTATATGTATATACTGTATGTTCTCTGTATCTTATGTGTATACTGTATGTTCTCTGTATCTTATGTGTATATACTGTATGTTCTCTGTATCTTATGTGTATACTGTATGTTCTCTGTATCTTATGTATATACTGTATGTCCTCTGTATCTTATGTGTATACTGTATGTTATCTGCATGTTGTGTATATACTGTATGTTCTCTTTATCTTATGTGTATACTGTATGTTCTCTTTATCTTATGTATATACTGTATGTTCTCTGTATCTTATGTGTATACTGTATGTTATCTGCATGTTGTGTATATACTGTATGTTCTCTTTATCTTATGTGTATACTGTATGTTCTCTTTATCTTATGTGTATACTGTATGTTCTCTGTATCTTATGTGTATACTGTGTGTTCTCTGTATCTTATGTGTATACTGTATGTTCTCTGTATCTTATGTATATACTGTATGTTCTCTTTATCTTATGTGTATACTGTATGTTCTCTTTATCTTATGTGTATACTGTATGTTCTCTGTATCTTATGTGTATACTGTATGTTCTCTGTATCTTATGTGTATACTGTATGTTCTCTGTATCTTATGTGTATACTGTATGTTCTCTGTATCTTATGTGTATACTGTATGTTCTCTGCATGTTGTGTATATACTGTATGTTCTCTTTATCTTATGTGTATACTGTATGTTCTCTGTATCTTATGTGTATACTGTATGTTCTCTGTATCTTATGTATATACTGTATGTTCTCTGTATCTTATGTGTATACTGTATGTTCTCTGTATCTTATGTATATACTGTGTGTTCTCTGTATCTTATGTGTATACTGTATGTTCTCTGTATCTTATGTATATACTGTATGTTCTCTTTATCTTATGTGTATACTGTATGTTCTCTTTATCTTATGTGTATACTGTATGTTCTCTGTATCTTATGTGTATACTGTATGTTCTCTGTATCTTATGTGTATACTGTATGTTCTCTTTATCTTATGTGTATACTGTATGTTCTCTGTATCTTATGTGTATACTGTATGTTCTCTGCATGTTGTGTATATACTGTATGTTCTCTTTATCTTATGTGTATACTGTATGTTCTCTGTATCTTATGTGTATACTGTATGTTCTCTGTATCTTATGTATATACTGTATGTTCTCTGTATCTTATGTGTATACTGTATGTTCTCTTTATCTTATGTGTATACTATATGTTCTCTTTATCTTATGTGTATATACTGTATGTTCTCTTTATCTTATGTATATACTGTATGTTCTCTGTATCTTATGTGTATATACTGTATGTTCTCTTTATCTTATGTGTATACTGTATGTTCTCTGTAGCGTATGTATATACTGTATGTTCTCTGTATCTTATGTGTATATACTGTATGTTCTCTTTATCTTATGTGCATACTGTATGTTCTCTGTAGCGTATGTATATACTGTATGTTCTCTGTATCTTATGTGTATACTGTATGTTCTCTTTATCTTATGTATATACTGTATGTTCTCTGTATCTTATGTATATACTGTATGTTCTCTTTATCTTATGTATATACTGTATGTTCTCTGTATCTTATGTGTATACTGTGTGTTCTCTTTATCTTATGTGTATACTGTGTGTTCTCTTTATCTTATGTGTATACTGTATGTTCTCTGTATCTTATGTATATACTGTATGTTCTCTGTATCTTATGTGTATACTGTATGTTCTCTGTATCTTATGTATATACTGTATGTTCTCTTTATCTTATGTGTATACTGTATGTTCTCTGCATCTTATGTGTATACTGTATGTTCTCTTTATCTTATGTATATACTGTATGTTCTCTGTATCGTATGTATATACTGTATGTTCTCTTTATCTTATGTGTATACTGTATGTTCTCTGCATCTTATGTGTATACTGTATGTTCTCTTTATCTTATGTATATACTGTATGTTCTCTGCATCTTATGTGTATACTGTATGTTCTCTTTATCTTATGTGTATACTGTATGTACTCTGTATCTTATGTGTATACTGTATGTTCTCTGTATCTTATGTGTATACTGTATGTTCTCTTTATCTTAGGATAGTTGGAGGCTTATCCCAGACATGTTTAAATTCAGTGACTGTTGATTTTTCAACTACCTCTGCTGGCAGTTTGTTCCCAGCATCTACTACTCTTTCTGTAACATAATATTATCTAACATTGCTCCTGATCTTCCCCCCGACTAGCTTCGCAAAATCAAAAATCAAAATCAAAATCAAGCATAGTCAAAATCCTGGGTTTTGGTTCACTTTAATTCAGAGGTGTTTCGGGGATGTGACCACATCTGCAGAGGTACGTGGGAGCAGTGAGTCGCTCGGGCCATTTGAGGAGTTTTCAGGCATCTCGGCGCCATTCATTGATTTGGGATGCCCCGGGGGAACGCCAGCGGCCGCTTATGTATATGTTTGTCCCTCTTATGTAAATATGTTCTATGTGACCGTGCAATACTACTTTTCACCACGAGAGGGAGAGTTTTACCACCAAAAACAACCCAAACCCAAACTTCTGTTGTGTTGTATAATCGACTCAATTTTATTTTCATCCTAACATCTGTTCCCCCCCTCAACATTGAGTTTTAGCAGGGGTGTAACTCGAGGGGGTGCGACCCCACCGGGGGCCCAGCAGGTCACATTGGCCCCTCTTCCACCCTATTCACCTTATTTGCATACCTCCCAAGTGTCCCTAATTTGGAGGGACTGTCCCTCTTTGGAGTCCATGTCCCCCTGCCCCTCGTTGTTCTCATTTGTCCCTCTTTGAGGTGTAACATGCAGATCTGCAGCAATAAATGATTCATTTGCCTATTACAAGTGTTTCTATTGTTGTAACTGTTACAAGGTATCTTCTATCCATCAATCAATGAGGGGGTGTGGCTTCATCCATCCCTCAATGAGGGGGCGTGGCTTAATTTACATATGGTCCCTCTTTGAGGTGTAACATGCAGATCTGCAGCAATAAATGATTCATTTTCCTATTACAAGTGTTTCTATTGTTGTAACTGTTACAATGTATCTGCTATCCATCCCATAGATACGCATTCTGGATTTTTACTTAAAGTGGACCAACACCCAGGATTTTGACTATCCTGGGTTTTGGTCCACTTCGGTGGGGCACCCCGATCGGGGGTGCCCCGCTGTCTGAAACCCCCCAGAAAGCCCCAAAAAACTCACCTCTCCCCGCTCCCACGTGACCGCGCCAGCCAATCACAGCGCTCAGAGCCGCTGTGGTATGCGCGTCCAAGGCCGCCTGGACGCGCATACCAGCTCAGCTGGCTCTGAGAGCTGGAGGCCGCGTCTCGCCCTTCCCTCTAACAAGGAGCGCGCCTGCACCGGCCATTCACAAACGGCCGGCGCGGGTGCGCGCCCTGCTAGAGGGAAGCGTGAGACGTGGCCGCAGCTCGCGCATGCGCCGATGGAACGGGGCTGAGGTAAGGTTTGTGGGCCTCCTGGGGGGTTTTACCCCGCGGGACATCCCGATTTCGGATGCCCCACGGGGAGGGATCTGATCGGTCCGGGAATCTTATAGATTTCCGGGCCGATTCCCCCTGGGTGTTGGTCCACTTTAAAGTGTGGGTGCAGGTCTCTGCTGCTATATGACAGACAGGGGGCATCCAGAACACTGAAGCCCCCCCCCCCGTACATAACCCCTGCAAACGCCTATAAATCTTACCCTTCCCTCGGTCCCCCACCCAGCGCAGCGATTGGCCAACAGCGCCATCCGAGACAATGGCGCCACTCGCTACCCATATGGGTGGTGGGCGTCCAATCGCTGCGCTGGATTCCCGGTGGGGAACCGAGGGAAAGGTAAGATTTACAGGTGTTCGGGGGGCTCCAGCGTTCCGGATGCCCCCCCCCCCCCTCCCTGTCATATAGCAGCGGCGCCGCGCCAAAGCACAGAATTGTAATTTTCCCATTTTTTAGGGAGGAACCTGATTTGGGATGTCCAGCTTAGTAAAGCGCACGTTCCACCTGAAAATCCCATGGCACATGATCGGGATCCTTCAATCAGCTTCTTACAGGCTGATTCATCACTAACGCCAGGTAGCGACAGATGAGCGTCTGTAGCAGGCATTTCAGAGCGCCCGCTAGTAGCCGCTGTGCTCGGCCGTGGGTCGCTAGTTCAGAGCGCCTCAGTCGCTGTGCAGCAATGATGAATACATTGTGGGGAGTCGCTATATGACCAGTACATGTGTATGTGAGCGAATGGTAGCGACTGGTCAGTGCGATCGACTCACAGCATATTCATCAAAAAAACAGCCTCACACAGCGCCGGCGCTCAAAAATGCTTCACTGTAGCCCAGAGCGTCGGAGGCTGTGTGATTGAAGGTTGTTTTTTAACATGTATCCAAAGCGAAAACATATGGAATGACATTGTAATAACATTGTAACATGAACACTTTAATGCCAGACCTGTAATGTCATTTCTGCAGAAATATTTAATACTTGAAAAAAAGAATTCAAAAATGGCTTTTTCAAGGCCAGGAGAGGTCACTACATTATTTGAAATTTAAAAAAAATATAAAAAACCCCTGTATAAAGAGAAATAAAAGAATGTCCATAGAAATGTATGGGAGAGCGACAGGTAGCGAGGTAAGACGTGGCGCTGTACGCTGAGGCTGGGATAATGATGAATCGGACGCTGCATGGCGCTATCCCAGTCGCTCACCAGATTCTGCTTGATAAATGTGTAATTGCTGCCGTGTCCGGTGTTCACCTGTCGCTACCTATCATTTACAAGGCGCCACCTGGCGCTATCCTTTCATGAATAAGGCCCTAAAATATGTACAGCTAGGAAAGCTAGCCACGCCCCTCCCGCTCTGCTCACCGGCCAATCAGATAGAGCGTACAGCGGCTGCATTGATGGCGCCGGCGGATGCCCCTGTGTGTCCCGAATCAGGATGCCTCAGGGGCAAAGACCAAGTATAAATTCCTGGTTTTGGTCCACTTTAAAAAAGAAGAAGCAGCGTCCGTCCCATCGGAGGATTCTGGGAGGTGACCTGTCATTCCTCGCCGCGCTGCCGCCGTCCTCAGCCGTGCAGAACGGATCCAGGACGAGCTGCCAGGAGACGCGCCGGGGATTAGAAATCAAACAAACGCTGAATGAGCAAACACTCCCCCGCCCGCTACATTGCGCCAATAAAGTCTCTGCCAAGGACAATCATCAAGGTCATCAGGGACCTACAGCTCAGTAACTACTTGACTATGGGCCTTATTCATGAAGGGATAGCGCCAGGTAGCGTCAGGTGAACGCCGGACACGGCAGCAATTACACATTTATGAATTTGGTGAGCGACTAGAACAACGCCATGTAGCGTCCGATTCATCATTATCCCAAGCTCAGCGTACAGCGCCGGTGTTCAGCCTTGCAGAGCGCCACGTCTTACCTGTCGCCACCTGGCGCTCTCCCATACATTTCTATGGACGATACTTAAATCCCTTTCCTGATCCCAATTTTTTTTTCCCTAAAAAAAAACAAACCTTCTGACATGTCTCCTGGGCAAGAAAATGACATTTTTGAAAACTTTTTGTATTAATAATATTTTTATGCAGAATTGTCCTTACATGTCTGGTATTAAAGTGTTCATGTTACAATGTAATAACAATGTCATTCCATATGTTTTCGCTTTGTTACTGGTGGATACATGTTCAGAAACAGACTTTAATCACACAGCCTCTGGCGCTCTGGGCTACAACTATATGAGTTTGAGCGCCGGCGCTGTGTAAGGCTGTTTTTTTGATGAATGTGGTGTGAGTCAGTCGCACTGAGCTGGCGTTATGGTTTGCTCACATACAGCGTAGTATAGCGACTCACATATCATATTCATCAATGCCGGCCAGCGACTGAGACGCTCTGAAACAATGATCCATGGCCGAGCACAGCGACAACTAGCGGGCGCTCTGAAATCCGCTCTATAGACGCTCATCTGTCGCTACCTGGCGTCAGTAATGAATCAGCCTGTCCCCTTTATTCCCTTTATTGGCATATTCATTCATTCTCGTAGCTCTGATATATTAATTGGTGCCGCCAGACCCTACAGACAAATCCAGCCGCACTACCAAAGTGAAATAAAGTCATCCTTTATTAGTTATGGC
The DNA here is from genome assembly GCA_027917425.1 of Gastrophryne carolinensis. Lineage (NCBI taxonomy): Eukaryota > Metazoa > Chordata > Amphibia > Anura > Microhylidae > Gastrophryne > Gastrophryne carolinensis. The sequence goes on along the minus strand of CM051244.1, from coordinate 13,853,972 downwards.
TATACAGAATTAGTATTAAACCGGACCTTCACCAGGATTTATTGAAAAGCCCAAACCCTCATAAAACGATTCCCCAGCATTGAAAATTTATATATTTTAAGTGTTTAGTCACTTATTATTCTTTCCCCCACTGGGCTGCAACTCTGTTCAGGACTTTAGGATATGGGCGCCGCCATCTTGACTCAGAAGCATCACACTTACTGAGGAGAGGAGAGTGGGATAAAGTGCAGGCGGGCAGGTTATAACTGTGCTTTGCTCAGACAGAGCAGAGCTGGGGTCAGGGAAAGGTCAGCAATCTCAGAATGCAGAGCGTAACAGTGAGAAGGCACTTCCTGTTTGCAGGCTGCCAGATGCTCCATGTCCCGCCATCTTGGATGTTTAAAGGCTCATAACATGCAGTAGATGCAGGTAGGATGATTTTTAATGTGAGCAATCTGTATGTACAGGGGGGGAAACATATAAGATAGACTCTTATTCAGGGTGAAGGTCCGGATTAATGTGGGCAATCTGTATGTACAGGGTGTGGGAAACATATAAGATAGGCTCTTATTCAGAGTGAAGGTCCGGATTAATGTGAGCAATCTGCATGTACAGGGTGTGGGAAACATATAAGATAGGCTCTTATTCAGGGTGAAGGTCCGGATTAATGTGGGCAATCTGTATGTACAGGGTGTGGGAAACATATAAGATAGGCTCTTATTCAGAGTGAAGGTCCGGATTAATGTGAGCAATCTGCATGTACAGGGTGTGGGAAACATATAAGATAGGCTCTTATTCAGGGTTAAGGTCGGCTTAAATCCAATGTATATGGACTATGTCAGTAGTGTAAAGCAGTTAAATATTAACAGGTGAGACGATTCCTATTCAATGGGCTCGTTAACCTGGAGGACATGAACATGACGGTTTCCACGGAAACAACATGCGGCTCGTTAGCATAGAAATTCATTTATAGAACTGTATCTTTCTCTTTTTTTTTCTGGCAGGCCTGGGGGGATGTAAGCGAGGAAACGCTCTGTAATTAACTCTGCGCAGTTTTTTAAAAGAGTCATTTTATTATGGACTTTGTAAACTTCAATCACAATTAGTGTTTAACACATCTTAACGGCGTGGAAAGAGCGCGTTACCGATTCCAGACCTCGCCTCCCCCCCGGCCGCCATGCGCGTCGCAGCGAGGACCGCAAATAGAACCAGACAAGGATAAAAGAAATAATAACGCCATTGCGTACCTTTTATATATATATATATATATATATATATATATATATATCTTTTACCAGTGTTATGTATGTATGTCTGTCGGACGATATATATATTCCGTATATATATATATATATATATATATATATATATATATGTCTTTTAACAGTGTTATGTATGTCCGTCGGGTAGTGTATATGTAGATTTGTTTAGCATGTACATTTTTCAATAAATTATATACATTTATTCTAAATTTTTGTTGTGCGGCCACTTGTGTGGATGGTTGTGGTGGGTTAGCCCTGGAATCCCACTGTTATTTAGGAGCCATTGCGTACCTTCCTACTTTTTAGGTTGGGAAAGATGGATGATTGTTAAATTAAGCCACGCCCTCTCATTGATTGATTGATGGATAGGAGATACATTGTAACAGTTACAACAATAGAAACACTTTGAATAGGCAAATGAATCATTTATTGCTGCAGATCTGCATGTTACACCTCAAAGAGGGACAATATGCAAATGAAGCCACGCCCCCTCATTGAGGGATGGATGAAGCCACGCCTCCCTATTGAGGGATGTATGAAACCACGCCTCCTCATTGATGGATGGATGAAGCCACGCCCCCTCATTGAGGGATGGATGAAGCCACGCCTCCTCATTGATTGATGGATAGAAGATACATTGTAACAGTTACAACAACAGAAACACTTTGAACAGGCAAATGAATCATTTATTGCTGCAGATCTGCATGTTACACCTCAAAGAGGGACAAATGAGAACAACGAGGGACAGGAGGACATGGACTCAGAAGAGGGACAATCCCTCCGAATCAGGGACACTTGGGAGGTATGACATAAGGGTCGATTCATGGTCGGAGAGGCAAAAACCTAAAACCAAGTACAAATAATCCAGCATGTTCCTAGGCGCATGATTCATGGCACACAGAATTTCATGCGCCATGGGGCGAGCGCAATCTTCCTCTTCTGGAATTCTGCTGTTTCGAAGTGGAAATGGCCCCACCCAGTGGCAGACTGGGGCCAAAACATCCCATAGTGAAAATCCCAGGTTTGGGTGCACTTTAAAGAGGATTAAAGCGGTCCTTCACTCTGAATAAGAGCCTATCTTGTATGTTCCTCACACCCTGTACATACAGATTGCCCACATTAATCCAGACCCTCACCCTGAATAAGAGCCTATCTTCTATGTTTCCCACACCCTATACATACAGATTGCCCACATTAATCCGGACCCTCACTCTGAATAAGAGCCTACCTTTATGTTCCCCCCCCCCCCCTGTACATACAGATTGTCCACATTAATCCGGACTCTCACCCTGAATAAGAGCCTATCTTATATGTTTCCCACACCCTGTACATACAGATTGTCCACATTAAAAATCATCCTACCTGCATCTACTGCATGTTATGAGCCTTTAAACATCCAAGATGGCGGCTCATGGAGCATCGGGCTGCCTGCAGACAGGAAGTGCCTTCTGACCCGCAGCTCTGCTCTTTCTGAGCAAAGCACAGCTATAACCACACCCCTTATACTTTATCCCGCTCTCCTCTCCTCAGTAAGTGTGATGCTTCTGAGTCAAGATGGCGGCACCTGTATCCTAAATAGTAGTCCTGAACACAGTTGCAGCCCAGCGGGGGAAAGAATAATAAGTGACTAAAAACTTAAACTGTATTAATTTTAGATGCTGGGGAATTGTTTTTTAAGAGTTTGGTCTTTTTAATAAATCATGGTGAAAGGATTTTCACTCCCTGGGTTTTGTTCATTTTCCGGGGGGGGGGGGGGGGGGGGGGGCATCCTGGGTTGGGACGCCCCGTGTGAAACCCTCAAGGAAAGACATATTCTGAACACACTGGGTATCCCATGTCACATGCTCTCGCTCTCATCCAATCAGCTTTATGCTGTGCATGTTTATGGAGCAGCACAGACAAGCCGAAAGGGGGGCAGTTAGTATCCCTGCAGCAGTTGGTCTCCAATATCCCGGAGCACACAGCCCGGGGGGTTACTGCATGTGCCATGGGATTGCCAGAAACGCCATCCAGGGGGATTCCCAAAAACTGGGCACCAGCCCTAGAATCTTTTAGGATTTCCTACCTTCGGCATGCGCACCTCAAGGGTAACACAGGGATGTTCAGTGGTGCACTGACCCGAGGGACTGACGCGTCTGGTATTTAAAGTGGTGATACAGAATTTTTTGAATATTTCATGACCCACCAATGGTTTGAAAAATGAGATAAATATAGCTGAACCAAACACAACAGGAAATAGGAGAGAAGAAAAAAAAAAGGGGGGGATGTAGGGGGAGTAACAAAGATAAGAGCACAATGTAATCAAACTGAAGCAAAACAACAGAGAGCGCTGGTTGAATGGCTCCCCAAAGAATGTACCTGGGGATAAGGCTCACCCCACAGAATGATGGGAGCTCTAAACAGTCCAACCTCGCGTCAAATTACAAATGAAAATGAAACCACCAGCAATAGGCATATGGATATTTAAAAAGACAGTGTAACGTCTTACATTTTATTATTATTCAACAATCCACATATTAAAAACTTGTTATAACAATACACCCTGCCTTGCACTCTTTAAAGTGGACCAACACCCAGGGGGGATCAGATCGGGAATCTATAGGATTCCCGGGTCGATCAGATCCCTCCCCACGGGCATCTGAAATCGGGATGCCCCGTTGTGTGAAGCCCAGAAACCTTACCTTATCCCCGTTCCAATGGCGCATGCGCGAGCCGTGGCCGCATCTCGCGCTACTCTCTCGCGTTTGTGAATGGCCGTTGCGGGCACGCTCCCTGTTAGAATGAAGCGAGAGACGCGTCCTCCAGCGCGCTCAGAGCCGCTGTGGTTGTCCGTCGCTTGTCCGTACATACCACAGCGGCTCTGAGCGCTCTGATTGGACGAGCGCTCGCGTAGGAGCGGGGTGAGGTGAGTTTTTTAGGGTGATATGGGGGGTTTCACGCAGCGGGGCACTCCCGATCGGGATGCCCCGTGGAAGTGGACCAAAACCCAGGATTTTGACTATCCTGGACTATGTCTGGTGTGAAACCCCCCCGGTCATCTGAACGAACTCATCTCTGTCCTACGGCGCATGTGTGGCCACTTGTCCAATCAGCTCGGCTGAATCCGCTTCAGTCCCTGCGTCCAGGAACTCGTATAATTCGAGCAAGCTGGTGGCCGCCTCCCCGCTAACCTTCAACAGGGAACGTGCCAGCACTGGCCATTCAAAAATGCCTGGCGCCCTGCTAGAGGGATAGCGGGGATGCAGGTGCTTCTTGCGCATGCGCCGTTGGACCGGGAACGAAGGTGAGTTTTCGGGTGACCCGTGGGGTTTCACACAGCGATTGGGGTCTCAGACTCCAGGGTGGGTTTTGGTCCTCTTTAAAGTACACCAAAACCCTGGATTTTGACTATCCTGGGTTTTGGTCCTCTCCCCTGGGGGCACCCCGATCGGGTGAAACCCCCCAGATCGCCTGCATCAACTCACCTCACTGTGGTCCTACGGCGCGCGCTCGGAGCGACGTCTTAACTCAGCGGCTGCGGGCGCATCTCGCAGTTCCCTCTAACAGGGAGCGTGCCCGCGTCAGCCATTCACAAATGCTTGCCATGGGCACGCGTCCTGCTAAAGGGATGGCGGGGAAGCGGCCGCTGCTTGTGCATGCGCCATTGGACCGGGAGTAAGGTAAGTGAATGGGGCGACCTGGGGGGTTTCACACAGCGGGACATCCCGATTTTGGATGCCCTGCAGGGAGGGAATGGATCGGCTTGGGAATATTATAGATTCCCGGCCCAGCTGGGTTTTGCTCCACTTTAAAGAAGAACACACCTGATTTTCAAGGTGTTCCTCAATGCAGTGGCACCCCAAATCTGTGTGTATCCCCCACTTAGCTCAGCCAATTAGAACGCTTGCTTGTGGTTGTACCTCCCATTCAGACAGGCCAGGCACCGCATTGCTAGCAGGGATGCAGCTACAATGCAGAGAAGCAACGAGGGCTCCGGAAGGAAGAGTAGTGAAAATGGTGATGGGGGGGTTGGGGTTCACACATCCCAATTTGGGATGCCCCACTCTGCCGCTCTAACACTCATGTTTATTACAGGCAGTTGCACGCTGGTCAGTGGATGTCTATGGGCGGCATCCATTGCTTTCATTGGAAGGCGACAATATGGAGCACGTCCAAGTGCAAAGCGACCAGGAACAGCCCATAAACATGAGTGTGAGAGCGGCAGCAGCAGACTGGCCCTCTAACTACTGGGAACCAGCCGTAACCACCGGTAAGTGTGTGTCGGGGTAATAGCAGTGGCGGGTGGACAAGCATGAATCCGTTACCCATGCCTGTCTACTGTCTTATTATTGTCCAGCACTGGAAGGAGGGGGGGGGGGCTTCCGAAGAGTGGGAGATCCCCCCCTCTGCCCGTAATGTAGGGATGCCGAAACAAGCCTCTGTGGGATGCCCCTCGCTGCCTGTAATGGGAGTGTGAAGGAACAATCCAGTTTAAATGTGAAAAACCCACAGATGCAATTCCGGAGTTCCCCTTTATTTCCCCCGTTAAACCGGACCTTCAGCATGATTTAATGAAAAGCCCAAACCCCTCAAGAGCGGTTTAAAGTGCAGAGTGTGGGGGTATAGCTGTGCTTTGCACAGACAGAGCAGAGCTGGGGTCAGGGAAAGGACATCAATCCCAGAATGCAGAGCAGAATAGTCAGAAGACACTTCCTGTTTACAGGCTCCCTGATGTTCCATGAGCCGCCATCTTGGATGTTTAAAGGCTCATAATATGCAGTAGGTGCAGGTAGGATGATTTTTTTTTTTATGTGAGCAATCTGTATGTACAGGGTGGGGGAAACATATAAGATAGGCTCTTATTCAGGGTGAAGGTCTGCTTTAAGGTTTTCTAGACAATATATGTAAATATATATAGTCAACAAATGTAAATATGTAAATATGCACAGGACCTAATCTCCCCAGGAAGAATTAGCATCTGTGAGTTGAGCCGAGCGCAGATCAGACTCCCTGCCGATTCTCTCACCCCTTCAGCCTGGAAGGCTCCGATGGGTCTGAAGGAGGCGTGACCCCTGGCTGTAAGCCCCGTCACATCAAAGATGAGAGCCGCAGACCAGCACCACCAACACAAATAGGACCATAGCTGGGACACCAGAACGGGCCCACACATTTCTCCAGGCCCTGCGACAAGGGGAACCTAGAGAAATGGAGATCTCGGGATCGGACCCATTTAGGGACCCCATTTTTGGACTCGGATGCCCGGCATGTAGCTCAATCTTTTGGCGCCATATCCAGAGCCATACGACCCCCCCCCCGCTCAAAGTTATAATCCCTAAAGGGTTTTAGGGGCTAAAGCAGCCTACCCAACAGTGGGAGGGGACAGTCCGTCCCACAGAAGGGAGCGGTGAAGAGAGTCTTACCGCATAAAGGTGGATGACCCTGGGCCAGGCTTTTGTCACTTCTGGGGGGAGGTCATGGGGCAGCGTGCTGGAGGTGCCCATCAATGGGCTTGCCACTCACCTTCATTCTGTGGGAGCTATTCATCACCACTGTACAATTGCAACTTAAGGTAACTGACTGTTATATCTGTGTGTAACTCAGTGTAACCCACTTCTCAGAATGACATTTGTATTCATTCATATTCCAGCATAGCCAAATGTTTGGTATCACTGCATAGTGCGTGCTCATTGCATTAATAAGAATTCTGTGAGTACTCACCTGTAGAATTAATTTCTCTTCCATTACTTCAGGACATCAGATTTAATTCAGAGACGATTGGGTTAACCTCTCCCAAAGGGTGTGGTCTGCAAGAACAAAGGTGTGTCTCCACCTCCCAGGCCTATATCCACCTGGCTGACTTGATGCACTTCAGTTTAATTAAAAAGCAGTAGAACCAGCCACCCAGGAGGCATACCTAGCCTGTTGGAAACAAGGCTGAGACAAAATACAAGACTCCTGTTAAATTTTTTATTTTTATTATGCTGATCATTATTTACAGTAACTATTTACATATTTACCACTCCACTAAAACTAGGCATCCAACACATGGGCATAGTAACCTAGCAGACAGGGATGGTCTGATGACCTGAATAATGGAAGAGAAATTAATTCTACAGGCGAGTACTCACAGAATTCTCTTTTCTCTTCCATTTTACTTCAGGCCATCAGATTTAATTCAGAGATGATTGGGCCCTCCAAAAGCAGTACCCGAATTCGGGTAGGATCCCCAAAACCTTGTTCCTTTCAGGAACAAGACATTCCTATTCCTTCCAGGAATAAGACATTCCAAAACCATCTAATTACCACTGTATGTAATTCCTTCCTACCAAAGGCTGTACCTTATTGAATTTAATAATGTATGAGCTGAAAACCAAGTAGCAGCTTTGCCTACTTGTTCTATTGAAGCTTGATGCTAAACAGTCCAAGAAGCTCCAATAACCCTTGTCGAATGAGCAGTAGTCCTAAAAAGAGAATCCTCCCCCTTAAGGAATATAAGCTCTTACCACTGCCTGTCTAATCCATCGCCGATGGTAGACTTAGATGGTGGAAGACCTTTCCGTGGACCCTCAGGTATGACAAAATAAGGAGTCCGACCTACGGAAAGATTGTAGCAGTGAGATGGTATCTTAGTGTTTTTCCCTACATCCAGCAATGTAGAATATTTTCTCTATCGGACACTGGAGTAGGACATAAGGAAGACAATTCACCTCTTCATTAAGATGGGAACCACCTTAGGAAGAACATCCTGTTTAAAAGCAGAAGACGAACTTGTCCTTATGTAACACTAAATAAGGAGACTTAACTGATAAGCTGCTAATTCAGAAACCTTAAGAGTCAAACTTCATGATGCATCTTCCAATAGTTCAAAAGGAGGACACTGATAAAACTAAGTTCAGGTCCCAAAACGGCAGAAGTAGCTTACGAGGAAGTCACACATGAGCGACTCCCTATACAAAAAGTTTTGATACATTTATTCACAGCAATGGGTTTCTGAATAAAAAGATAAAGCAGATATCTGTCCCTTTCAAGTACTCGATTGAAAACCATCAAGACCTTTCTGCCAAAAAAAAAAAAAATCTATATTCTGGGAACAGAAAAAAATTCTACCAGCGAACCTTCTGGATTCACACCAAGCGATAATGCTTTCCAGACTCTATAGTAGATCATTGATGAAGGCTTCTTCCTGGCCTGAATCATAGTCTGCATGACTGTCAGAAGAACCCCCTTTCTGTCAAGATATAGGATTAAATAGCCAGGCCTTCCAAGCCAGAACTTGTGATGCCTTAGAGGCCCCTGTGTGAGAAGATCTGGATCGTCGGGTAACCTCCACGAGTTGCCCTCCGACATCCTTACTATGTCTGAGAACCAGGTTCTTGGCCACGGAGGAGCCACCAGAATGGTTGGGACTTCCTTGTGAGCTAACCCCTTTGTACTTGACCCAGGAGTGGAATCAGAGGGAAAGCATAAAGAAGCTTGAATGCTGACCCCCTGAAGAGTCAGGACATCTGTTGCTATAATTAGAGGATCCCTGGACCCAGAAACAACGTCGTAACCTTCCAATTGTGTCGTGATGCACAAGAGATCCATGTCTGGAATCCCCCAGCGCATGCATAGGGATTGAAAAACCCTCTAAGACCATTCCCTCTGATGCAGGACTGTTCTGTTGAGATGATCAGCCTGCAGGTTGTCCACTCCAGGTATTCCATGAGGGCTTCACTGCTTCAGATGCCCCCATGGTGGTTGATATATACCACCTCCGTCCGATTGTCTTGTTTGAATCCGGATGGGACGCCCCTTCAGATGGTATGTCCAATGACCGAGACTCATTTCCAGGATATTTATGGAGAGTTTGCTCTCCTTCAGACTCCACTGTCCCTGGAGCGTTGGTGACTCCATTACACTCCCAACCCGATTGGAAGATCACCATGGGTGGCAGTCTCTGTACTGGAAGGAAGGATTTGCCAGTCTGAAGAGGCTGAGGACCAGGCTAGAGACTGCCTCGACAGTGTCATGCAAAAAGTGATCCAGAGTGTGTGGGTCTTGATCACAGATTGTGAGCAATTCCATCTGCAGGGGTCTTGTGTGACCAGTGCAAAAGGTACCGACTCAAAGCAAGATACCATCAGGCCCAACAGACATATTCCTTGATGAATCATCGGGTGAGGGCAAGACAAGAGACCCTGTACCCTGGCCTGGAATAAGTAACTTCTGTGTTGGAAAAAACACTTTTGCCTGAGACGTGTCTAATGACAGTCCCAGAAAAAAAATAACTCTTGAAGCTATGATATTTGACTTAATTCAACTCGATAGTCATTATCCAATGTCTATCAGACAGTCTGTGTATTCTTCCGAGCCCCCTGACATGATGGGGCCCATATCAACAGATAGTCTAAGTAAGGGATTATATGTATATAGTCTGACTTCTTAGAGAAAACATGAGCTGGAGTAACTTCACTGTGGATCAACAACTCCAATCTCTAAAAAGGCGAGATACGGCAGATCTCAATGCTTCTGCTTTCTTGCAGAATTCGGGATACCCCTGACCAAGAGAATCTCCAAGGGGGTCTGGCTCCTAATTTGATCTTGTAACCTGAGGATACAACTTCCTGTATCCAAATATGTTACATGAAGCCTCCAAATATGAGCAAAATGCAGAAGCGATCCCCCCCACACCTGCAAGTGCGAGGGCATCCCTTCATGTCTGAACAGGCCTTGAAGGGGGTCTGGCTTTATTCTGCCAGACACCTGTTGCCTAATTTGGAAGTTTTATTCCAAAAATCTCTTCGTTATCCCGAAGAACCCCGGAGCATTAGAGGCCCTGCGGAAGCAGTATTAGACTTCGGCGGTAGATTAGATGATTTACCACTAGTTTTACCATGTCAACTAAGCACTCCCCAAACAGACACCCCACCTTAAAGGAGAGTCCCATCATTTTTTGGAGGCTATGTCAGCTGACCATTGCTTAAGCCATAAAGCATGCCTTAAGGCTAACACCAGAGCTAGGCCTCTGGCACTTAAAATGGACCAACACCCTCCTGTGATCTGCCCGGGAATCTATAAGATTCCCGGACCGATCAGCCCCCTGACTGCTGTGAGAAACCCCTCCCGTGTCAGTTTGTGAATGGCCGGCACGGGCATGCGCCCTGTAAGTGACGCACGGGAGGCGGCGGTGGGCTCTCTTGTCAGTCGGCGGGGATTGGCAGCAGCGGTCACGTGGGAGCGGGGAGAGGTGAGTTTTTGGGGCTTTCTGGGGGGGGGGGGGTTTCACACAGCGGGGCACCCCCGATCGCCGAAGTGGACCAAAACCCAGGATAGTCAAAATCCTGGGTGTTGGTCCACTTTAACCTGCTCAATCATCCATAGCCCGTATCATATACCTGTTGTAGCCAACTGGTCTTGATCACCTGGGAGCATGACTTCCATGAATGATTCCTACGAGTCTTCAAGTCCAGTTGTTTTAACCTCCTGCTCCCCAGAAGTGCTATGGATGTAGCCCAGGCCGGCCGCAAGGTCGACCCCATAATAGAATAAGCAGGACATGCCTCCTGATCCATGCGTTTATTTGCTGGATCCTTTGGAGAAGCACTAGCGTCCACCACAGGAGGGCGAGACCATAATTCAATCTGATCTGGAGGAAAGGGATACATAGTATCTAGTACTTTAGGAATGGGCAGAAGACAACCTGACTTCTGCCATTACCTGTTGATCAGGTTAGAATAATGCATACGCTCTGCAACATCCTCCAGAATCGAGGAAATCACCCATCCATCTTAACTGAGCACCCCCTTGTGTAGAGGACTTCTGAATAAGAGTCCCTACAGGATAAATCCTGACGGATAACTTCCTGGGAGACTATGGCAGCTACAATATCCTCTTCAAGTTAGAGGATAAATCTTTAAAAACCTTTTTAGTAGCCAATCATAAATGAATCTACAGGTTTAGGACCACTTGAGGGCTGCCCACAGAGTTTAAAGACTCTGCAGGAGGCTATGGCAGCCACAATATCCTCTTCAAAACTCAGAACAACTTTTCTGCAAAACCTTCTTAGTAGCCGTTTTAGGTTTGCTTGAAGGCTGCCAGGGTTTAAGCTCAGAGGGCACCGGCAACAAGGGTTAGAGCCCTTGCAGGGAGGAGACAATTGTCTTCCATATCCACTACTACAGTAGCATACCGACATGGGGTGAATCTGTCTGCTAAAGGACCAGATTACCCCAGATGCCTCAGTCGTGGTGACTAATACTAGATTACCTCCCAGGGGGTCTAAAACCTAGTATGTAAACAGTTCGATAGTCGCAAGACTATTCTGAGAGCTCAGAGGCTGAACCACATTAATATATTGCCAGTCTTATCCCACAACGAAATATATCTATTAAAAACAAGAACTAACAATATGTATATATGAATATATTAACACATTAAGACCTACCTAAAGATTTAGGTCCGCTTGAGGGTGGCTGCGCAGCGGCTCATGGTAGTGCTTCCCACAGCCGAAAATCTTCCCGTGAAGGCGGCCAGAGAAGAACCGCGATGTTAGCGGTACTTGCCACTTAGCCCCGGCTGAAAAGGTTTCAGTGCGATTGGCCGGAGAAGAACCGAGATGTTAGCGGTACTTGCCGCTTAGCCCCGGCCGAACATCTTCCACTGGAGTCGGCCAGAGGAGAACTGCAATGTTAGCGGTACGTGCCGCTTAGCCCCGGCCGAAAATCTTCCACTGGAGTCGGCCAGAGAATCGCAATGTTAGCGGAACTTGCTGCTTAGCCCTGGCCGAACATCTTCCACTGAGTCGGCCGGAGGAGAACTGCAATGTTAGCGGTACTTGCCGCTTAGTCCCGGCCGAAAATCTTCCAGCACGAGCGGGGTAAGAAAAGAGCCGCACACCGATGCTTGCTGCTATGCTAAGCCGAAAATGTTTCCATAGTGGCGGGTGCAAATTTTGAATTTTTCAACCAGTAAAGACACATGGGAAGAGCAATAAAGAGGAAATTCCCCTGGCTCCCCTCAATCAGGCTCAGACAATAGCCTTCTGGCTGCTTTTTCCTGTGGCGGAATTCTCAGCCAGGGAGTGTCACTCTTAAGAAAAACAAACAAAAAGGTGACACCCCACAGCGCCCCAAGACCCTGGAACTTACCTTACCATTCTGATCCAAATGCAGCTTAGCTGTGGAGGCAAAGTGGGTCCATTCAGATGCAAGGAGTATAAGGGCCAAGGAACAGTCCAGTTTTCTTTCTTGCCTTGGAAGTGGGGTAATGGAAACCTAAGTGGATCAAGTCACCCAGGTGGATATAGGCCCAGGAGGTGGAGACCACACCCTTCGTGAGAGATTATCCCAATCGTCTCTGAATTAAATCTGATGGCCTGAAGTAAAATAGAAGAGAAACCTATATTTAACTTGAGTGATCTTTTTGCCTTAGCCAAGAATCTGCATGCTTTGGGCCTGGTAGTCCTGCTAGGAGGGCAAACAGACAGGGTTTTGGGAAGGCAGGCTGCATGATCGGAGGTAGTTGGATCATGTGACCCGTGGTTCCCTGACAGGGAGATGTTGCTCATTGTCTCACGGGCTGTAAAGTGGGATGTCCCTCACTGCCAGTAATGAGGGATGTTGCACACTGCCTGTAATGGGTTGATTCTGTGCACCGTCTGTAATGGGGCGATTCGGAGGGGGGTTTAGGCACACCTTTTGGTTCATAATACTATGTTTGTCCTCTAAACCATGGGTGTGTGTTATGGATTATATAACAATCAGTAATATACTATACTGGGCCAGGAACAGTACAGCAGGGTTGTGTGCCCCAAAAAGTCCTGGCCCGTTTAGCTCCAGTCCACCCCCTGATCCTTGGCTTTTATGCCCCGCACCAATACTGTTGTAGGAAAGGCTCTCTGCCTTCTTGCGTCAAGTTCTACAGGGTCTATGACCAAACCATTTTGGTAATTTTGTAACTGCTTATTGCTAGGGGCACTTTGTGTAAACACGGGAGGACTGGCCATAGAAAACTTGGGACAATGCCTGGTGGGCTGCACTGCTCACATTCAAACCCTGCCATGTGTTCCTCTATAAAGAGAAGCAGATGGTCCTACTGAAGGTGTAAAGTGTCCTTTCTAAGTGTGACCACATTAAATAATAAAAAGGCACCAGACATTGAGGCAAGACCAGAGTTTATTACTATTTATAACATTGCAGCCATCAAGAGAAAAAAAAATAAAAACTCTAAGCCATCATGAACAGATGGAAGACATTTCTACATGACTAAGCAGGAGTTGGGTCCCAGGGTCTCAGTGAGGCTATGGATTCAATAAATTAGAAAGCACGGCCCATTAAAGTGCATTTATTTCTGGGTGGGGATGAGGTCATCGATGCTCTGGCCTTTCTCCAGGCGCTTCTCCATCTCGATGAGCAGCTTCACGCCATCGACCAGCATCTGAACCAGCTCCACCTCGGAGAAGCCAAGGCGATCCGCGTTTGAGATGTCGAAGACTCCACCGACCGCTGCTGTGTCAACTCCACCTAGAAAGAAAAAGGTTTTGTGCATGAGAAATGCTAATCTTTCGGGTGACAGTTTGTGACTAGATTATATTGCTGGTGGATGTGGTTATTAAGGATTATACATTGGCAGGCTGATTCATTACTAGCGCGCTAAGTGCGACCGCTAGTAGATGCTGTGATCGGCTATCGGATGCTGTAACAGTGTCTCATTTGCTGTAGTAACCTGGCCGGCATTGATGAATGAGATGTTGGGCGGTCTAACACCAGTACAGCGTTGCAGGGAGCTAATTGAGACTGACTCAATCAAAAAAAAAAAAAAAACTCGGAGCATCGTCACTCTAAAGCTGGGCGCTGTAGCATAGAGCACCAGACGCTGTGTGATTAAAGTGTTTTTGACCGCATCCACCAGCAACAAAGTGAAAGCACATGGAATGACATTGTTGTAACATTGTGACATTAATACTAGTGCCAGACCTGTAATGACATTCTGCATAAAAATATAAAAAGTCCAAAAAGTTTTCAAAAATGACTTTCTAGGCCAGGAGAGGACCATTTGAGAGCCCAAAAAAACCCAGTTAAAAACAGAAGAAAAGGAACGGCAATTGAAATGTATGGGAGAGAGACAGGTAGTGACAGGTAATACCTGGTGCTCTGGAAGCTAGAGCACGGCGCTATACACGGAGCAGTCTTTAGTAATACATTGGACGCTGCATGGCGCTATTCGAGGCGCTCACCAGATTTGCTTTCATAAATGTGGTTTCCCATAGAGCGCCCATAGAGCGCCCGGCGTTCAGACTGCACTGGCGCTACGAGGCACTACCTGGCGCTATCCCTTCATGAATAAACCCCTTGGTAAATTCAAATAATGCTGTTGCTCTTTACTGCTCCTTGTTGTCCCTTATGGGCTAGAAGGCATACCCTGGAACTCCGGATGCGGCAGACGGCTCATTCTAATCAATAGGAGTGCACACTGCTGCATCCCCGGCTGTGCGCATGCTCCTGCCCCAGCCTGATTGGCACGAGGGATGCACCAGTGTTTGCTCCCTATTGTAAACCATGAGTACTGCCTGTCGGAGTGAGGAGAGTTTTTGGGGGTTTTACACAGCGGGGAAACTATTAAATTTCCCCTGGGGACGATTTCAGGCCGGCCCGCTGGTGGGTTTTGTTACACTCCCAACACCTACTTCATGGGCCACAGTGCTGAACCCAGATGTATCCCAGCTACAGCTAAGTAAACTATTCAACTTTTATATAGGATATAGGAGATTGAATTAAAGAGGCGGATTCTCCCAACGGCCCCTATTTACCCTTTGAATGTCGCCGCTGCGGCGACATTCCAGTGTCTTCAGGGCCTGATCCTCTGCCACCCCACTGGCTTAGAAGTCTGTAAATGACATGCACTTCAAAGTCCTGTGCCAATCAGCAAAGTCTCAAAGGGGGAGGAATGAGATGTATTGCTGAACTGCGTGACATCAATGCTGGGCCCTAAACATGTTTTAGACAGATTACAACTGTAGCTTAAAAATTCCCACTTCTGAGTGGGATTCTGGACTAGGAGTTGGATGATTTTTGGCTATAAGCCTTTGTTTTAAATCTGATCCTTTGGAGGCTGTATTGAAGATCAGAAAAAATCTTAATCTAAAGGGAGATCAGGATCTAACAGATTACTTTGCCGGTTTGTGCTGGCCGTCCGGTAAGAGGCTTGATTGACTGGTGGCGGATTGTCCAGTGTGTGAACACGTGTGGATTTGACTAAGTCACGGTGGACCATTGAGAGCTCTGTAATCATCTTTATATGATAACTAAAAATTTTCATGTAGGGATTGGAACCCTATATCCCACATGTTGAGCTCCACCTCTCTTAACAGATTGGACTACTATATCGTTTTTGTGAGCAGCGCGGTATTACACCCTTTTTGACAGTCTCAGGAGGCTCCATTGCATCCCATTCACGGGCACAGCACAGGAGCGAGATCAGGGGCTGAATGCAGTGGCTGATGGGATGCAAGATGGCGCTGACCTTTGGGAGGTCACCCTGAATCTGAGGAACCCAGACTATTGATCCCCTGACAAGGTGAGTAAAAACTGTCTAAAGGTAAAACTGGGGGCAGCAGTTGGGTGAGGTTTGGGGGGAGATTTTAACCTCCGATTTTTTTTTTTTTAAGCAGACCAAACCCCACATATTTAACTTGCATCCCCTGAATTGCTCCCTCATGAAGAGCACCTTTTGCCAAATTTAGGTGCTCCTGCTTCACTCTAATCCCAGATAATAGCGCCTGTTTTAGCTGTAAAGCTCCACCTCCTCCATTCATTGATATTGTGTGTGGCCATGTCATTGGCACACCTATGTAATGACTGTCTGCCATCCTTCTGTATGATGGCAGTGTTCAAGGACGACTCGAAAAATGAAAATATCCACTTCTAAGAGGGGAGCATTGGCAAGGGCTGTGGCAAAAAGTATTTCACAAGTTTGGTGGGTTTAGGTCTGCTTTAAGGGCCGCCTATTGATGTTTCAGGAAGATACTTCTAGTATCTGAACTTCACTTGCCAAGTGTATCCTTAGTGTGAATAAATGGAGGATTATAGCTGGGAGAGCCACTTGTTAAGGATCTGGGGGCACTAGGAGGCCGGAGGAAAAAAGTTCCTTATTTGGTGAGGGTGTTACTCACCGTCCCTAAAACCCCTTATGGGAGAACGGTTTAGGGTTAGAAAATACAGTTTGCACGCTGCTAAGGCGAGTTTAGTGCATTGTGGTGATGTGGAAATTTAGCCGATAGTCATCTGTCAAGAAAGCTGCGTTGGTGTAAATCACGTCTGGGTCACCAAAATGTGGGAAAAAAAAAAACATTCATAAGCAAAAGGTCTTCAGGAAATGCAACGTTTCGGTCAACCGGGGCCTGCTACTTCTATTGCCTCTGCCCAAATTCAAGGGCTCTCTGGCTTGCTTAAATACAGTTTTAGACAAAGAAGCTTAAATGACCATTCCGATTGGATGCCTGGACACATGTCTGTATATATTCCACATCCATTGGATATTTCAGACATATGGAAGGTATAGCTCAGGCGTGAAGAACATCTCTTCTCATCAAGCAGACATAACATTCTTTGTAATGGTTTAAACCTGAGGGGGGGTGAAAATCCCCCAAAACACTGACAATATGCGAGATGGCATACAGGCGGCTTATAAAATACTAATTAAATTTTATTTTCCACCTTAGTGGTTCACGATTCCTACTCCAAATGGTTCCCAGCTGTGTGCAGTGTACCCCAGGTTCAGTGCTGGTCCATAGTTATAAACCCAATGAATAAAGGAGCTAGAAAATTGTACTATGGCACTGTATTAGAGAATATATAGTACAGACCAGGCTTCCAGCTGACTTCACCGAGTGTTGATGAATCCGCTTGGTAAATGAAGTTAAATGCGGATAAATGTAAAGCCATGCTAATCTAATAACCTGCAGGCCACATGTCTCGGGGGGGTGAGTAAAGCTGGAATCAATTTGTGTCCTGCAGATTGTGCATGACTTTACATTTCTCCACATTGATTGTCTGGGCTCCACTTGCCAAATGAAGTTCAAAGTGTCCAAGTCAGCCTGAAGCTTGTGACCATCTTCAATAGACACATAGGCACTGTGCTACATATCTCATCTGCAACAGAGACAGTGCCTTTTATTCAATCTTCTATATAGATTATATAAACAAGTTGATTAGTGGGCCCAGAACTGAACCCTAGGGTACAGCTTAAACCTTCCATGTAGTGTAAAACACTAAGTATCTGCAAATTTATTATTTAGTCAATAGGCTCCAGGGCTGGCCGATCATCCTTGGGGCATCCAGATACCCGTTTACCTTGCTGCGTAAGCCCCCAGATTGCCCGATATTAACTCACCTTTAGCCATTCAGATAGGCTGCGCATGACAGTCCTGCACACTGCAGCCAAAATGGGGATTGAAGGTGTTCCCTTGTGAAGGAGCGCTGGTCTGAACAGGGCCAATTACCCCATCAGCTCCTACTTACCTTTTGGAGATCACCGCTGCAGTGACCTCTGGCTGCTTCAGGGCCCGATCCTCACCCCTGCTTAACCGTCGCTAACTGACCTTAGCCATGCTCTTCAATGTCCCACGGCAATCTCGCAGTTCCGCAAGGTCTTGAGGGATTTCAGGAGGCTCCACTGCATCCCAATCATGGGCACTGCGCAGATGCGAGATCGGGGGATGTGTGCAGTGCCAAGATGGCGCCACCTGTCAGGTCGGCCAGAATCTGATAGACCCAGAAGATGCGAGGTGAGTAAATAGTACCCAATTATGAAACCTGAGGCGGTTGACAGTCCGGTTAGGGGGAGGTTTTAACCTCTTACAAAGGTGCAGACATGGTGCAATGTACCTGTTCCTCTCTTCTGTAGCCTGAGCCTCTTCAGAATGTCTCCAAACTTATCGTTCTTGCTCAGATTGGGCAGCTTGATGTGCACGCCGGCACGGAGGCCTGTGCCAAGGTTGGATGGGCAGGTGAGGATGTAACCAAGGTGTTCGTTCCACATGAACGGGTGGCCCTTCTGCTTGAACAGATTTTCAATCTGGAGGAGGATAAGATGCAGGGGTTATTTAATTCGTTTGAGCTTTATACTTAAAAATGCTCTGGGCCTTGTGCTGATGAGAGCCACAAAACATGCATCAAGTGGAAGAGGTTTGGCTATGTCAATGTTAAGCTAATTTTGCATTGCACACCCTGTGGCCTCCCAAGTGCTTTGGATGGCATGAAGACGTAAAGAGGATTTTCATGGCTCTGGCCAATGTGAGTGATGGGTAAACTCCTTGTGTTGGGTGCTGTTTCAATCTTTTCCCCTAAAGGCCCTCATACAATGACCTGGCTGACCAAGTCAAGACAACTAGACTTTTCTTGACTAGGACTAGTCCTACAATTTATTCAATTTATAGTGATGTCTACCAAAAGCAAAGGACCAAAGGTTGTCCATGAAGAGACCAGGTGAAATGTAGGGGTATCCCAAATCAGGGCAATTAAGTCATTTTCAGAAGTAAAATCACTTACCCTCGTCAGGCCATCGCAGAACCTCTTGAAGACCTCCTTCATGTTGCCACCCTTCTGCATGGAGATGACACGAAGATGATCCTCTTCATTGATCCAGACTAGGAAGGTCTTGTTCTCGTTGTGCCTTATAGGAGAAGAGACTGCATAAGGGCCACAATGCATTTAAAGCAGACCTAAACTCAGTGATGCAAATACCATATTAGCCAACCTTTCCACCGATAGACCTCTCCCTTGGAGTAGTAGGAAAAAACAGCCAATTGCACTTAACCCCCACATTACATTTGGGGTTGGAGCATGGGAATAACCCCTAAAAACAAATTCCATACATAATAAAAAGGAACCAGCACCACTGAGATTAGGACCCAGCACCACTGAGATTAGGACAGAGTGCTCAAATCCAGGGAGCTGGGTCATGCTGCAGTGCGGCAAATGCTGGTCCTGTCACCCAAACACCCTGCAATCTGGGGTAATTGCCGGATCTATTGCTGGGAAAGGGGTGTGGACTGGATGGCAAAACCATCCATAAAAAAAAAGCCCATCGGTATGGGGTGTGGTATATCAAAGTTTAGAGGTCTTTAAAGTGGATCAAGACTCAGGGTTTTGACTATCCTGGGTTCCAGTCTTTGCCCCTCAGGCACCACAATCAGGAATGCCCTGTGTGAAACCCCGCCCATCACTATGGGGTGAGGGATGTCAGATTAGAAGTCTTTAAAGTGGACCATCATGGGTTTTCATCTTTACCCCCTTTTGGGATGCCCCACTGTGAGAAACCCCCCCGGTCACCCAATCTCACAAACACTTCCACTGGTCCTACGGCACATGCGCAGCCACTTGTCCAATCAGCAAGCTCCAATCCGCTCCCGCCCTTTCGTCCAAGAGCTCGTCTAAGGCGAGCGGGTCCGAGTGCGCTGGTGGCTGCATCCCCTGCTACCCTTTAACACCGAGTGTGCCAGCAATTCACAAATGCCTGGTGCAGGCCCTGCTAAAGGGATAGCAGGGATGAGGCCACTGCTCATGTATGCACTGTTGGACCGGGAAAAGGAGAGTTGGGTTTGACAGTGGGGCATCCCAATTTGGATGCCCCAGGGCAGCAAGTATGCCTGCCCTGGAGTGAGGAAATGGGTGTGGGTCTGCTTTAGAGGGGACCAAAACCCACCCTGGAGTCTAACTGGTGTGGATCAAGTCACATTGAGACAGGCTCCTGAGTGGCAACCTTACCTGTACCACCAGTGGCCAGGAGGTATGGAGAATTCTGGTGCCCATTGGGCCAGGTGTTCACCAATGGGGAAGCACTTAGTTCCTCCCCCCCCCCCCCTTACTGACCAGGTGATGCCATTTTAATGGCAGATATATTTACCTGTTAAAAAAAAAAAAAAAAAGGGGAGCACTGACTAACATTGAAGGGCAAAGGGCCTGGCCGTTCAACCTCTGATTATGCATAAGGGCTTGGTCACCATGGCTCGGACACTGAGCGGGGTGCAAGGGGGAATTAAAGATGGGGTGCCAGTCCTGACATGCCCAGGGGCTCCAATTTGGGTTCTTTGGGAAGGTGCCAGAGGCAGAAGCAATCATTTGAGATTCCTCCTTGGCACAGGCAAAAACACACGGAGCGGGTGCATCTGAAAGTTGCTTTCAGTACATAACTGGACAATCCCTTTAAGAACTTAGAAGGAAAAATACTTACCAGATTCCTCTGGCGTCAGGCCAGTCCCGGGCCATCCCTGAGGCCAGCAGTAGAGGGGACACGGGCTTGTCAAACAAGAAGTGGTCATCAATGAGCTGCTGCTGTTCGGCGTCGGTCATGTTCTTCAGGGCGTAGTATTTTCCTTTCAGGTCTCCATCCAGGCTGGCGAGAGCTGGGGAGACAGAAATGGCAGTGTTTATACCAGGCATTTACCCCAGAAGCAGCTAAATATACAAGACCCCGGTCACTATAATAAGTCAGCTTCTAGAAGTCATCGTAATGTTTACTTGGCTGCTCGATACCGCTCACACAGGGAATAGAAAGAGTCCATTTTATTTTAAAGTATGCGCATTACCACAGACAGGCGACCGCACGGGAACAGGCCTAAATATAGGCGAGGTGTTATTTATAAGCAGAACAAATTTCAGGTTATAGTCCACACCCCTGGGGCATCCCGATTTGTGTGAAACCCCACCAGTCACCTGTTCTATACCTGAGGAAGCAGCCACTGTTGGTTGTGGAACGCGTGGCCCTGTGGGTATAGCTCTCCAGCACCCCCTTACTGGATACCCAACATGTTTGCGTGTCACTTGTTTGTCGACATTTTGGTTATGTTTCCCCTCCTTTGGATCATATACGTTCCTAATATACCATATTTGTCGCCCTATAAGACCCCCTTATTTTGTCGCCCTATAAGACCCCCTTATTTTGTCGCCCTATAAGACCCCCTTATTTTGTCGCCCTATAAGACCCCCTTATTTTGTCGCCCTATAAGACCCCCTTATTTTGTCGCCCTATAAGACCCCCTTATTTTGTCGCCCTATAAGACCCCCTTATTTTGTCGCCCTATAAGACCCCCTTATTTTGTCGCCCTATAAGACCCCCCTATTTTGTCGCCCTATAAGACCCCCCTATTTTGTCGCCCTATAAGACCCCCCTATTTTGTCGCCCTATAAGACCCCCTTATTTTGTCGCCCTATAAGACCCCCTTATTTTGTCGCCCTATAAGACCCCCTTATTTTGTCGCCCTATAAGACCCCCTATAAGACTGAAAAGTCAGTGCATCTCATTGGGCGAATATTAAAGAAAATCTCAAGAGCGTGGCCTGTGACTCATGCCAGCGTCCAATGATGGTGGCAGGAGTCATGGGCCACCCTCACCCAGAAGCCGGAACCAGCAGCAGACCGCCACAAGTTCAGAGCGAGCCGGCTTCTAGGCAGGCATGGCCTACAACTCCTGCCAGAGTCCATCACCGCTCAGATTTTTTTTTTATTTATTTTTTTTATTATTTGCACAGTAAGACGCCCACCCAGGGCCAGAACTGGCTCGCTCTGAACATGTGACATGCACAAGTGCCAGGGAATGTAAGTTTTTGCTCGTTTTTGGGGCATGCTGCCTGTAATTGGGATGCCCACACTGCCTGTAATGTGGGGTCTGTTATGGGGTGATGGGGAGGATTCTGCAAACTAATAGGGGAGATTGGGAGGAGGCATTCTAGCACACCGTTAGGTTCAGAATTTTTCCTCCAAATCCTGGGTGTGTCATATGGCGAAATCTCACTTTACAATCAGTTTTGCCAATTTCTCCTTTGGAGTTTTATTTGCTCACTTTTGTATTGGGTCTGTGGTGCCTGGGTTGCACTGGGTCACCCCACACTCATGTGCTTTATATTGGTTTAATTCACATAAATTTTAGTTCTTGTAGTTTCATCGTATGGGCACTTGACAATAGTATTAGCACCTATGCACGTCAATGGCTTAGATCCAATTTAGGGTTGTCTGTTATTTGCACATTAAAAACAGCTTTCAATGAAGATCCTGATCTGGGAAAACATCAGATAGGGGAATAAATACTATATAATTGTTGAAATGCTTTAATATTACTACTATTACTTATATTAGCTCAGGTGGATGGAGAGCTTGTATTTGTATTGTTTTAAATAAAATCCATTTTAATCAGTATTTTGTCTGTAAGGTATCAGTTTATATCTGAGCATTTGAGGTGGTCCATTATTTTCTATAGATATTTTATACCAGTTCTATACCTCACTGGCGATCCCACGGAGCAGAGGTGGCTTTTATCAGCTTTTTTGGCTCCAGAATGGAAGCAATACCTTACACATACCATTGCGATAAGAATTCAACCCTTTAGTCTTTGGGATTTTGGTCTTATTGGAATAATGTAATGGTAAGAATTCAACCATTTAGTCTTTGGGATTTTGGTCTTTTTATTGGAATAATGTGTAATTCTAAGAATTCAACCCTTTAGTCTTTGGGATTTTGGTCTTTTTATTGGAATATGTAATGGTATTCACTAGAGGGTCAGGTTTTGTACCATATTTAGGCATTCTATGGAACCTACGGTAATAGGGCCAGCAGCGATATGAATGGCCCCATTCACATTCCTAAATCTGGTTGTAGGTTCACAACACAAATCTCATTCCATAATAAGAGGAAGGAAAGAATGTTTCTGTGCCAAGAGCCACTATGTGACATGACCATATACAGACAGGTATTGCATTCCGGCTTCCAGAAGGAGACTTCCCTAGAAGGGGCTGAAATACATAGATAACAGGCTGGAGCGGTTTGGGGATCCTGCAATAAAGGCTTCATTCACATCACAGCATTGTGCTGAATGAATCGCACGCTTGTTGGCACAACAGGCTGGAGGCAGGATTAGCAATTCCAATGCCACTCCTGTGTTTTACACAATAGAAGTTATATGCAGAATGGAGGCAGCCTAGGGAGGCCACTATGTTTTTTACTTTACTGGCCTGGTGGTGCTGGTATTTGAGAAGGGGAAAGTATAACTGCAATTAAAATTAACAGAACAGTCCAACCAACCACCACGTCCAACCAACCACCACGTCCAACCAACCACCACGTCCAAGTATACCAGTACCGCCATGCCAGTGGCCAGTAAATTAAAAACCCTGTCCAGTCCTTGCCCCATCCCTCCAATCAGGGATGCCCAGCTGTGTGAACCCCCCCCAGTCACCCGAACAATCTCACCTCTTCCCAGTCCTATGATGCATACACGGCCGCTCATCCAATCAGCGCGCTCGGAGCCGCTGACGTCACGCTGTTTAAGCCAGTGCCTCAGAGCACGCTGGTGGCCGCATTCCCCGCTTCCCTTTAACAGGGAGCGCGCCCACACCGGCCATTCACGGGCATGCACCCTGCTAGAGGATTAGTGGTGATGGGGCTGTTGGTCTCGCCATGTGCTGCTGGACCAGGAAGCAAGGTAAGTGAATGGGGCGACCTGGGGTTTCACACAGCAGGGCATCCTGATTTTGGATGCTCCGGAGGAGGGAATCGATCAATATATAGTATCCTCGGGATGATTTTGGTCCACTATAATTGCAATTATACTTTCCCATTCTCAATTAGCAGTATGAGGGGGAGGGGGGGAAAAAAAAAAAAAAAAAAAAAAAAAAAAAAAAAAAAAGCAGCCCGATGCAAAGTCCCTCCACAACTATTATAAAGTGGACCAAACCCAGGTTTCGGTCCTTGCCTCCAGGGCACCCCGATATGTCTTATGCACTGGTAATTGTACACAGTACTCATATGGGGTCTGACCAGTGACTTGTACAGGGGTTAAATGATGCTCTGGTCATGAGCACCTATGGCCCTCGATGCACCACACAATCCTGTGCCTTCGCAGCTGCTGCCAGACATTGGTGCTAAATGATAAACTAAACTGTAGTAATCAATGTCGGGCAGCAGCTGCGAAGGCACAGGATTGTGTGGTGCATCGAGGGGCATAGGTGCTCATGACCAGAGCATCATTTAACCATTTAACATTGGCAGGAGAAATTGGTGCTAAATGATAAACTAAACTGTAGTAATCAATTTCTCCTGCCAATGTACATAACTTACTTTGCCACTTACTTTGCCATTTTCCTGCCCAACCATGACATTTATCTAAATCCATTTGTAGATGCACGTCATCTTTTCCGCAACTACTTTACACAGCTTCGTATCTGCAAATCTTGAGCTTTACCTAGATCATTTATATATTACCGTATATACTCGAGTATAAGCCGAGTTTTTCAGCCCACTTTTTGGGCTGAAAAAAGCCACCTCGGCTTATACTCGAGTCAATACGGCGCCGACAGCCGCTCCCGCCGCCGCCTGCACTTCCAGGCTGCTGCGTGCAGGTCGTCGGTGGGCGTGCCCCATATGGCCGGCGTCCAATGAAAACATTGGACGCCGGCCATATGGGGCACGCCCACCGACGACCAGCGCGCAACAGCCAGGAAGTGCTGGCGGCGGCGGGAGCGGCTGACGGCGGCGGCGGGAGCGGCTGACGGCGGCGGCGGGAGCGGCTGACGGCGGCGGCGGGAGCGGCTGACGGCGGCGGCGGGAGCGGCTGACGGCGGCGGCGGGAGCGGCTGACGGCGGCGGCGGGAGCGGCTGACGGCGGCGGCGGGAGCGGCTGACGGCGGCGGCGGGAGCGGCTGACGGCGGCGGCGGGAGCGGCTGACGGCGGCGGCGGGAGCGGCTGACGGCGGCGGCGGGAGCGGCTGACGGCGGCGGCGGGAGCGGCTGACGGCGGCGGCGGGAGCGGCTGACGGCGGCGGCGGGAGCGGCTGACGGCGGCGGCGGGAGCGGCTGACGGCGGCGGCGGGAGCGGCTGACGGCGGCGGCGGGAGCGGCTGACGGCGGCGGCGGGAGCGGCTGACGGCGGCGGCGGGAGCGGCTGACGGCGGCGGCGGGAGCGGCTGACGGCGGCGGCGGGAGCGGCTGACGGCGGCGGGAGCGGCTGACGGCGGCGGCGGGAGCGGCTGACGGCGGCGGCGGGAGCGGCTGACGGCGGCGGCGGGAGCGGCTGACGGCGGCGGCGGGAGCGGCTGACGGCGGCGGCGGGAGCGGCTGACGGCGGCGGCGGGAGCGGCTGAAGGCTGGAGGCGGATGACGGCGGCGCTGAATGGAGAGAGCGACCGGCTGGAGGAGGAGGTTGGTGGCGGCAGCAGCAGCAGGTACCGTTTGTGTGTGTGTGAGTGTGTGTGTGCGTGCACGCTGGTTCATGCCCAGTCCTTTAGAGCAGGGGCAGGGCCAAAAAATGTGCCTTTCCTGTCCACAGCAGCATTAACCCTGCCTGTCCCCGCTTTCCCCCCCAAGAATGTTTAATGCCTCGGCTTATACTCGGGTCAATAGCTTGTTCCACTTTTTTGGGGTAAAATTAGGTGCCTCGGCTTATACACGGATCGGACTATACTCGAGTATATACGGTAAATACACCACACATTTATGCACAGAACTACAAAGGGCACAAGTGTTTACGGATGGACACATGAATAATGGAAAAGTCATAAAATTGAAAGCTGTGTGATATCAGGGAGATTATAGTTCTTTCACAGCTTACGATGTTACAACTTTGCCACATTTCACGCGTGTCCACAAGAACAATTGTAGTATATAAATGTGGGTATGCAAGTTAGGTTTGCTTTATGCCTGAAGCTTAAATCGTGGCGTTTGAGGCAATCTATTGAGTTAGCCAATAAGGCATTACCTTAACCTTGGATTTCTTGCTTACATCGATGGCCAACCTTCTACAACTTTTAGCAGGTCTAAATTTTGGCCAAACTGCTCAGGCATCAGCCTGAGCATCAGATCATGAATTATAATGAAATAAGGGAAATCCCAAATTCATGAGCTATAAAAGTGGCCCCAACCAGCTTCCAAATCATGGCCTCCACTTAAAGCTTTTTCTGAGAAAAGGTCTAAACGGGTCACCATAACAAGGGGGGGGGGGGGGTCACCTGAATTTGATTCCCTGCCCATTTACACCTCTTGGACCAAAAGGTTACTTGGTGGTAGAAGGTGCAGCATCAAGGAACAAATCTCCCAATACCTCACTTCCTGTGTGTTCATGTCCAAATATGTCAACCTGCACAGACAAGCTCAGCTCTCAAATACCGACAGAACATACCATGGTAAATATCTTACTGAAAACCCTCACATCTATAGAATCACACTCTAGGCCAGCGGTTGCTCCAACCGAGTCAGGCAGAATTTAGTGAAAGTGACACCCGTTAGTAGGTCAGAGGATCCATTACACGGCGCCCCGGCCTGGTTTATGTTCGGACCTCGCTCATGGAAACCGTAAACGTCACCGAGCGCAGGAAAGACCCGGCGCTAATCAATAGAAGTCTCACATTTACCAGTGTGAATTACCTTCGGTGGAGAGTTTTTCTACGGCTCGTCTTTCACCGCGGCTGCAGTGAGGAGGGAGGCAGAAGCCACGGATGCTGCGGCCAGTTCTCACGCGGGAGCTGAGGACGTAGTTTGGGTCCAAGTCATCTCCACCCTAAATTGTAAAGGTTGAAATAAAGTGACTGAGAAAATATAAATCAAGCCAGAGTTAAAGTGGAGCAAAACTGGATTTAGACTATCCCGGGTTTTGAATGCCCCACTGAACCCCCCCCCCCCCCCCCAGTCACTTAAAGTGGACCAACATGCTCTCAGACCTGCATGGGAAGATCCGATCCCTCTCCACAGGGCATCCAAAATCAGGATGCCCCAGTGTTAAACCCCCAGGAACCTTACCTTGATGCCAATCCAGTGGCGCATGCGGGGGCCACAGGCGCATCTCGCGCTTCTCTCTAGCGGGGCGCGCTCCCTGTTAGAGGGAAGCGCGAGATGCGGCCGCCAGCATGCTCAGAGCCACTGGTTGTACGTCGCTTGGACGTGCATACCACAGCAGCTCCGAGCCTGCTGATTGGAGGAGCGGCCGCGCATGCGCCGTAGAAGCGGGGTGAGGTGAGTTTTTACAAGCGATCGGGGTTTCACATAGCGGGACTCGGGGGTGGTTTGGGTGACTGAGGTTAACTGCACATAGCTGGGCACCCTAAATCTGGATTCCCTGGGGAAAGGGAATCAGGCAGTCCTTGAGTCTTATAAGATTCCAGGGCAGTCTGAAGGGTTTTGGTCCACCGATTAGGTCACCACCTCATTTGCAACCAATTATGTGACCACTGGCAACCATTCAGGTTTAATGTGCAAGCCTGCTCTGCCAACCCAACTGATCTCTAGCAATCATAAGATTGCTAGACCTACAATGATGAGGTGGCAAGCAATGGTCCACCTTAATTTCACTTCCTCTTTAATCATTTAATGGGGTCCAGAACCCAATACATAGGGACAAAGGACATTGATACCAAGTTTCTCTAGTACCCAAAGTTACCCACCAGCAATCATTTTCTTATTGTGCCCCCTTCACCCATTATAAAGCAACATTTAAAATTCCTTAAAGCAGACCAAAACTCAGGTAATCGGCTCTGGCATCTAAAAGTTTCCAGAAGCAGGTTACAGCTAGCAATTTGGGATGCCGACAGCAGCATCTCCTGAATCCTTTGGCTGTCGTCACCGAATGGCAGCCATAGATTGATACACTGCCAAGTAAGCAGCAGCTAAGCTCCTATTCAAGTTTCGTAAGCCGCTCTGACAAGAGCAGCTTAGAAAGCTGGTTGGAGAGCTACACCTGGACCATGGGATTGCAGACGATATACCAGCAACATGGGGCAAATCAGAGGCAAGGACCAAAACCTCGGATAGAGATAATCCAGAGTTTAGGTCCACTTGGTTGTAAGTTTGACAGGTGTACGAGTAGCCACTTCACAGCTCACTTACCTTCAAGTTTTCAGAATTCAGGTCAGTCTTATGTTTGTCTGTGGGTTTGTAGCCTCCATGTCGGTCTTCAATGATTGGGTCAAACAGCTCCTTGAAAACATCGTAAGATTCTTCGTCTCCAGCAGCACATCCCACAGTCAAAATATAGGGGTGACCTGTACATCATAGTGAGGGGTCATGAAAGTTGTGTTACTTCAAAGACTAATCCTAATCAAGCGTAATAAAACAGGACACCAACTTGTCACAAGGATCAGGTATCGGCAGACTAAGTTGGGTTTTATAGTGAGAAGGTTAGAGGGAGGGAAGCAGATTGGATCTCTAGAGAAAGCTGAGCACCATGGCCAAGACCAACATTTTCTCAGTTTATGCCATGTAGTATTTCACCAAGCTTCCAAGTGATGGATGGGTTCCCAGGCAGGCCAAGTGCCGACAGCTTTGCCTTGCTACTGAATTATAGCAGATCCAAGAGGCTGGGCAAAGCCCTTCAAGACATCTACAGACAGGATATAAAGGGGAGTGAAGGTCTAACCTGTCTCTTACAAGGGGGGGGGGGACAGAATGAATACTAATGCAATTTTGTTTTAAACATGCAATAGTTCCTGTTAGACAAAAATCCCCATTAGTCTTACCGGTATTTCTACGAGTCCTTCAGGATAACAGAGTGAGCTCCTCTCCCAATAGAGGAAACCAGGAACAAGTTTAAAAGCCCTGGGTCCTTAGAGCTCTGACCACACCTCCCTTGAACCTTTGTCAGAGGTAGCAGCCATTTTGCCCTTTATCCTGTAGTTTTAGAGACTAGAGATTCGGGTGAAGCCCCGGACACCGAGTAAGCAGGTCAGGAATTCAAGGCAGTTCCCATGGGTCTTGTGCCATTGCCATTGGTGACTAGTAACCTAGCTTTGCTCCAAAGCATCTGTGGCAGGATGCAAGTTGGAGGGAATGCATAGGCAAGTTTAAATCTCCAAGGTTTCCAGGGTCTACTCCCAATGCCCCGTCCCTCATGACCAATCGAGAAGTGATGGGATTTTGAATTTGTTGTGGACGCAAAGACCTTTGGTTTGCCCACCAGTCTACCAATATTTGACAGATCTGGATTTAGGCTCCACATTGACTGCCTGACCGGAGTCCTTCTCAGAAAGTCCGCAGGGATCTGATGTAGAGGTGCCAGAAAGGACAGTGCACAGAAAGTTGTGTCTACGACCACCCTTGTACTGCCCCCAGGACTGTTTAGGTTTCCTAATACAGGGAAAGGGTTGTGAGGATCTAGGATTGACCATGGCCTAGTTTGCTTTTTAAAAGGATCTAGAAAGAAGGGTTTCTAGTTCCGGACTGAATATTAACTCCCTCGAATGGGATTTCACATAGTCTGGCTTTGGTGGGCAAATCCCCTTGCCAGGCTTTTAGCCAGATAGCTCTTCTGGCATAGTTGATAAGGCCACTGGCCTTAGCACTAGCACTGCCTCAGCATCCTCTAAAGGAGGAAGGGAGCATGTCAAGAAGAGTCTGCTTGGGTGTGTATATAATCCCTGAGGTTAGATAGCCAGGCCTCAAGGTTTCTAGCCACGCAATCTGAAGCCATTATGGGTTTAAAGGCAAAGGCTGCAGCACCCCATGCCCTTCTAAGCATTCCCTCTGTGTCCATGGGATCTCGTAATGATCCCAAGCCATCAAAACAGGTCAGCGGAATGACACACCTGAGCCAGAGAGGCATCAAGTTTAGGACAATTGGTCCAAAGATTAGACTCTACATCATTAAAGGGGAATTGCCTCTTTAAAGAACTAGTCTGAGGTTCTGAAACTACCATTCCTTTCTCATATAGAGGGCAGAATGAACCTGAGAGGCTTTCCAATAATTTACAAGGACAGAACAAAGCTTTTCATAAGCCCAAATCTGCATAGTATATCATAGTTCTCCAGAAGCAACAAGGTTTCTTCTAAAATCTTACTGCTTGAAACCCTGGGGTTAGTCTCAACATCAGATCCTCCCTTAAAGTTTACATTAAGGGAATCATCCAAGGAAACTAAGCCCTCACTACCCACTGACTCAGTGGCTACCAATAGAGATGAGGGACTAGGTGTAGGAATGCAGACCTGTGCTGGTCTGTGGGAACCCAACTAGTTACCCCCTAGGACTGAGCAGAGGTAGGGTCCCTGGAAGAAGACACCCCAGCCCTGATCGTAGACCTATGGTCTAAGGCAGAGGCCATTTCCATTGGTCTGCATATTGCCCATCTGTATAAAGTAACTGGCTGCTTCGTTTTCCATCTTGTGTTCTAAGCAAGTCTTACAGAAGGATCTATTCCAGGAATCTGTCAGGATATTGGGACAATTTAAACAGAGGCGTAGTTTTAATGTCTAACTTTGGCTAGGGAGGGTCTGAGGAGGCTGAGATAATAGGAGAAAAGGAATACCAGTTATTGAAACTGAGGGTGCTAGAGACATGCAACAGGCCCTATAACCTGTATATCTCCAAAAAAAAAAAAAAAAAAAAAAGGCGTAAAATATTCACCTCACAGTCTAATCCTGATGGGGCATCATGACAAGACCACCATTCGCTGCGATAGCACCACTGCTAACTGCTGTTGCGGCTTTCAGGCTGCGTCTAACACACCGAAGTCTGCTTCAGCCCATTTTCTGGCCAGGAAGTGTGTCTGGAATGCACAAGTGACCTCCCGGCCAGGAATTTGCCAAGGATGGCAACCGATAGGCTCTGCCCCGCCCCGGAGATGCTGCTCCAGCTAACTGCCCACCCAGCAGTGCAGAATCCTGTGTCCTGCCCAAAGTTGTGGTGTTCTAGTGGACCACCTGGCCACAGGTACGCTATCCTGTGGGAGTAGCCAGGGGGATGGCGAGCACCTGGAACTCCTGGGGTGTAAAAACTGAAAAAAAAAACTGCCCATTGTTTCAGTGGTCCTCCTTGGGAGGAAACCATACTGAGGACTGAAAGGAAGGGGTGGGCCTTTAAACTTGTTCCAGATTGTGTTTCTTGTATAGGGAGAGGAGCTCGCTCTGGCCGTCCTAAAGGACAAAGCGAGAAATTAAGGTACGCATGTGCCAAAGAGCTGGGGCATGCAGCATAGTCCTTCTGTAAATGTTAACATTTTAATCAGACCAACAAACCTCACAGCAGTCAAATTCAAGGCCTTAGAGTGGTGCCAACCATCTTCTGAGCTTTACCTTTATTCAGTCTTTAATAGCAACATCTTACCACCCCACCTGTTCTGCTTAGAGATGAAGCCCAAAGACGATGCAACAGAAGACCATTTTCCGTCTCCCATCCATCCCCGTTTATAAGTCTCAAATAACCATTTACTCATGTAAGTAGGTAACCTATTCTTGACAAAACCTTACCCAACTTTCCACCAACAGTTTAAAAATAGCACTTTAATTCAATCCATCCTACAAGCTCTGTCTTGGGTGCTCCGTGGCCACTCTATTTAAAACCTTTTAACCCAACATATCACATGTCCTTAGTTTGAGACAACCAAAATTCTTCATATCCCTACTCTACAACATTTTACCAGGTCCCTAACTTGCTCCTCTATAGTCTTATGGACCCTTCTCATTTCTCTTTACCAGTCTCTCCACCAACTTTGGAACTTTCAGGTGAACTACTCAACTGGAAACCAATCCCTTGCAACCCTAGAACTACACCAATCCCTTGCAACCCTAGAACTACACCAATCCCTTGCAACCCTAGAACTACACCAATCCCTTGCAACCCTAGAACTACACCAATCCCTTGCAACCCTAGAACTACACCAATCCCTTGCAACCCTAGAACTACACCAATCCCTTGCAACCCTAGAACTACACCAATCCCTTGCAACCCTAGAACTACACCAATCCCTTGCAACCCTAGAACTACACCAATCCCTTGCAACCCTAGAACTACACCAATCCCTTGCAACCCTAGAACTACACCAATCCCTTGCAACCCTAGAACTACACCAATCCCTTGCAACCCTAGAACTACACCAATCCCTTGCAACCCTAGAACTACACCAATCCCTTGCAACCCTAGAACTACACCAATCCCTTGCAACCCTAGAACTACATAATTACCCTAAAAATGAAACTAAAAACTCCATTTCTCTACTAATGCCTTCCATTTGCAGGCTCATCCCATACCTGTGGCAGTGTAGCCCCTATTGCCAAAAACAAAATGCATGCCAACAGTCCATAACCAAAAAGACCATATACTCACCTTGTATCCAGTATAAAAGATTAACCTCTGATTGGACAGGCCTCTAACATTTAAAAGTATACAAAAAGGTACCGCCAGTCAGACTAAAAGTCCCTGTGACCACACAAGTATCCCAACATGGTTGCCCTATGCATATTATGGCAAATGACACTTTACACTGCCCTGGGCCATACATGGTCCAGATCGCAGGTAAGTAGCAGCTTTCTGGTATCTATTTTTCTAACCCATCAAACCAATGCGCCAAAGCTTCCCAACAATCAGACTTGTAACACATTAGTTCCTAGCTCCATTCACAAAGATTAGTAGTTTAGGTCAAATGACCACTTCCACTCCACACAAGCCACAGGGCCAATTACAGTTAGCCAAATCCAGGCATGCTTTTTACCAGGATTGTCTACCCCAGTCTGAATCACATCATCCAGTGTGAAACCACTGGACGTCAGACGGTTTCTTAGTCTCTTGTACATAGCAAACGTTAACACTTTAGCCATGTGGTTGTTGTGATGACGTAAGTCAGGAAACTCCTCTTCAGCGGAAAGCCTTTTAATGATTGGCTCGGCCATTTCTTCTAAGCTATAAGGAAAAGAAAAAGATGCTGTGCAGGTTAGATTCTGGACCCCTCATCAATAGAAGTGCTTCGATGTTTTGTCAAATTGTAATGCTTGCGTTTAAAATAAAAAGCCATGCTAGAAGAACCAAAATTGTTGACAGCTATTCAATAGTGAATGCCAGTTACTTATGGGCAGTTTGACAGGAGAGCTCCCTTTTCTTAGACCCAAGTAAGCATGTTCACTGCCCAAGAGACTCGGCCTTATGATATACAGCCAAGTATTTTCACCCCACAGCTTGACCATTAGAAAGCAGAAGTATTGTAAGAGTTGATTTATCCCCTCCAACCCCATAAATTTAATTACCCGTAGCATGTTGACAAAAAACACCCCATTTTTCCTAACACTGCAAAAAATTTAGGTAGGTTTGGGGAAGTTTCTTGTTCTGTTAACATTTAGGGGATAATAATAACACCTTGGGGGATGCATGAAAAAAGTACTGAAAGAATGGCCAAAAGACCATTTCTAAAGTACTCCCATTATGTAGAAGGGGGATATCGTTACACAAGGAGCAAGATGATCCTTGAAGTTACCAAACTAGGTGAATGTCCGTTAGGGCATTCGATTGCCAAGTTCAGTTGAAATCAGGTTTGTCGGAGCCTTCAAGCACAAGGCAGTCAAATCCGCTACGTACATGCGGCTTAAAGAAGGAAGTTAAGCAAATGCTTTAATTATTCTTCAGCCCCGTCACAGGTTTAAGTCAAAGCTTCCATGCAAGCCCCCTCTTGTCCCCGTCACCGGGATGTCTGAGCACTTCTAGTAATGAGGGCGAACAGATGGCAAAGAGGATAAAGCGCCAATCTGCGAGCGTGTTACCTGGGTTGTCAACCCCAGTTTGAATGCAATCGTCCAGAGTAAATCCACTGGGTGTCTCCTTGTCCCTCAGTTTTGCATAGAGCTCTTTGGTCAGCACCTTGGCCATATGGTTATTGTGAAGGGACAGATCTGGATATTCATCTTCCACGCTGAACTTCGACTTCAGTTTGTTGTGGGAGTTGCCGAAAGGCATGATTGTAGTTTACTGCAAGTTTACGGGAACAAAAGGCGACAGAGGACATGACCTCAAAACGTGACCTTGGAGCAAGTAGGTAAAGCAAAGAGGCAACATAGCTGGATATAGATTTAAAAGCTTTGCAAATGGTTAAACTGGACCTTCACCCTGAATAAGAGCCCATTTTGTATGTTCCCCCTCCTGTACATACAGATTGCTCCCATTAGTCCAGACCTTCACCCTGAATAAGAGCCTATCTTGTATGTTTCCCCCTAGTACATACAGATTGACAACATTAATTCAGATCTTCACCCTGAATAAAAGCCTACCTTGTATGTTCACCTACTCATGTACATACAGATTGCCCACATTAATCCAGTCCTTCACCCTGAATAAGTCTACCTTGTATGCTTCCTCGCCTGTACATACAGATTGCCTACATTAAAATCCTACCGGCACCTAGTGCTTTTTCTGAGTCTTTAACATCCAAGATGGCGGCCTTCAGAGCGAAAGTGTCCGATTGGCCGCTCTACATTGTGGGATTGCTGCCCCTTTCCTGACCCCAGTGCTGCTCTGTCTGCACAGCTATAACCCACCCCTCTGCCTCCACCTCCCCTCAGCAGGTGACGAATAAGGAGTAGCTTCTAAGGCAAGGCTTCAGTATCCTGGAGTCCTGAACAGAGTTGCAGCCCGGTGGGGGAAAGAATACTAAAAAAAACTTAACCTATTCAACATTTCATTAAATGCTGCTGAAGGTCCGGTTTAAGCATTTAAAGTGGACCAACACCCGATCGGGGGTGCCCTGCTGTGTGAAACCCCCCAGAAAGCCCCGAAATCCCTACCAGCTCCTTGATCCAGTGGCGCATGTGCGAGCCGCCACTGCACGCGCATCCCTCTAGCAGGGCCATTCACAAATGGGCGGCGCGGGCACGCTCCCTGTAAGTGACGCGCTTGTCGGTCGACGGACCTCGCTTGTCTGTTGGCAGGGATTGGCTGCAGCGGTCACGGAGCGGGGACAGGAGTTTTGGGGGCTGGGGGTTTCACACAGTGGGGCTCCCCTGATCGGGGTGCCCCACTGAAGTGGACCAAAACCCAGGATAGTCAAAATCCTGGGTGCTGGTCCACTTTAAGACCAGTTATTTTCTCCTAGTTTAAAACTTTAATCAGCAACTAAGAAACATGAAGTGATATTTCAGGCATAGTCAATTGTTACACTATTGCATCCCATTTTTAAATTGAAAAAATAATGGCAGATATATTAAGGATTACAGTTCTACCCTATAATGTCTCCTTAAGTGTGAGTGTGGTCCTTGGAGCATTGAATCTGAACATCAGCATAATGAGTGGGGTGGTGTTTGAAGCAATGCACTTGGGTTAGGTGGGCTGGAATAGAAGCTTTGTAAGTGCCATTCAAGCCATACATAATACAGAAGGGGCGTGGTCTGGACTAGCTCCTCCAGCTGCCATCTGTGGCCCACAGGCATGGTGGCGCTGAAGGGGCAGATATAGTAATTTCTCATTCAGGGCACAGAGCTGGCAAGGTAGGATGCTGTTTATTTTAACATTTTGCCTGAAAAATCCCTTTAAAGCAGAAAAAACCCAGGAATTTGATTCTAGGGGGTTTCACACAGCGGGGCATACCAATTTATGATGCACCTGGGGAATGGAACAAAACCCAAAACAACTCCCCTCTTCCTTGCTCCTATGACCAATTAGAACATCCTTTGGCACATTGTAAACTCTGATGGAGGGAGTCTTCTGCCGCATCCAGTGCCAATCTTAGACAATGGAAAGTTACCCACTAGAGCGTAGAGTTGCAAATGGACAAAGCAAGTTTTGTTTGGCCCATAGGAAATTATTTCTGATAAGATCTGTCTGTGCCCAGATTGTATCAAGTGTTTCTTCAAGGTCATACCCAGTTAGAATTAAATTCGGTGAAACCTTTGTAGAGCACTTTAGGTTTTGACGTATGGGGAGGAACATACCGTCTATTCAGCAGTGAACCCCTGATCCAAAGATTACCCAGATCGTACATTTGGTTATTGCAGCCACTTACTGGATTGACCCTTCCAAAGTAGGACTATACATACAGCAGAGCCTCTATTGTTTGGCTAATGACAGGGTCCCAAGCATGTGGCAAACATCCAACGGTAGAGGACCATCTAGCCCTGAACCAGGAGGTACTTTCCATCCATATCCAAACTTATCCACAAAACATGGCTCTTTGTGGATATCTACAGGTGAACTACGTAGTGCTGCTGAGGCACTAATGAGCTGCCTGGGTAGAAACCATCAAAACCTGATGCTTTGGGGAACCTCTTAAGGGAGAACCATGGGACCACTGGCTTGTTGTGCTTTCTTGTGCAGAGAGCACCACAGGACTACATACAGCAGAGCCTCTACTGGTTTATGGCCCACATACAACCTAATTACTTGGGGTCTTACTCATTAGCCAAACACATCCAACCTCTAGTATTCAAGAGTAGGACCATCTAGCCCTGAACAGGGGTACTTTCCATCCACAACCGAACTTCTCCAACCAAGAGCCATGCTTTGTGGATATCTACAGGTGATCTAGTGCTGCTGAAGCACTAATGAGCTGCCTGGGTAAAAACCATCAAAACCTGATGCTTTGGGGGGGCCTCTTAAGGGAGAACTGTGGGACCACCGTGGCCTGTTGTGCTCTCTTGTGCAGAGCGCGCAAGAAAGCACAAGGACTATACAAACAGCAGAGCCTCTATTAGCTTATGGCAAACATACAACCCAATTACTTGGGGTCTTACTCATTAGCCAAACGCATCCAACCTCTAGCATTCAAGAGTAGAGGACCATCTAGCCCTCAACCAGGAGGTACTTTCCATCCACATTCAAACTTATTCACCAGGAGCCATGTTTTGTGGATATCTACAGGTGATTTAGTGCTGCTAAAGCACTAATGAGCTGCCTGGGTGGAAATCAAGAGAGGATGATATGGGGGAATCTAAGGGAGCACTGTGGGACCACTGTGGCTTGATGTGCTTTCTTGTGCAGAGAGCTCCACAGGTTAGAGTGGCTGTTAGACCACCATTTTGCATGGTCCTGGAGAAAACACTGAAAGGGAGGGCAAAATTTGGAGACCCGCTACCTCTTCTATCCGTCACTGCATGTAGTGGAGGAGAGGCGCATGGGACATGCATCAGGTGAGCTGTTTGCACCCTTATTGCTGTTGGGTTGTTGGGTTAACAGTTCCTTTAAAGAGGAACATCAGACCTTTTATGATTTTCCTCCCTAAACATACCTCCCTCACTGCCTTTTGGATGTCGGCGTTATCTAAAACACCAGCAGCATGCCTGGCCTCTTTGCACCCCCCTGGCGGCATTTTTTCTCTATGAACCAGTGTTTAGGTCTACATTAAAATAAATTCTAAAATGTAAAAAGAACTCCCTTCCCTGGAAAAACCTACAGTAGGACACGTGTACAATTTTCCAACCTGACGCAAAGTAATTCATTGCAGCCAGTTGAAGAAACATTGTATTTAAAGGGACAGACCCTGGAGAAGAAAAACAAAACCACCTCTCTGCTGGTGGGTTCTCTATGGGCATTCTGAATTGGGATGCCCAATTGTGCATCTCCTGGAACCGCTCAGTCCAGTGACCTTGACAATCCCACGCCACATCAGATATAGGCCAAGCCTATTTCTAGATGGCTGGTGCAGGAACGTGGGGCGTGTCCAGCGCTCCATTAAGAAAAATCTGATATAATTTTTTCCTTTTTCCTCTCCCCCCTTTTTTCTCCCTAGAGGCATTGGTTGCCATTGTAAACTTGCTCACATAGGCATTTTCCCTCCGCATTTAACCCATCCATGTAGTGAGTCTACAAATATCAGAGTGGTGGGCTGTCGAGGCAGAAGTTGGGGGTTAGGTATCTTGCTCAAGAGCACTTGAGTCATGTCCCAGCTGGGAACTGAACCTGCCACCCCCAGGTCACAATGCTGCTTCCTTACCTCTAGGTCCCATGACTGCCCCAGTGTATCATCACATTTTTGGGCTGGTGGGAGAAAATACCCAGGATAGTGAAAATCCCTGGTTTTGTTCCTCTTAGATGTGGAAAACCTGAGAATTTCAGAAGAGCTCTGCCCCCCCCCCCAACCATAGAAGAGCTCTGCCCCCCCCAACCATAGAAGAAGAGCTCTGCCCCCCCCAACCATAGAAGAAGAGCTCTGCCCCCCCCCCAACCATAGAAGAGCTCTGCCCCCCCCCAACCATAGAAGAAGAGCTCTGCCCCCCCCCCCACCATAGAAGAAGAGCTCTGCCCCCCCCCCCCCCAACCATAGAAGAAGAGCTCTGCCCCCCCCAACCATAGAAGAAGAGCTCTGGCCCCCCCAACCATAGAAGAAGAGCTCTGGCCCCCCCAACCATAGAAGAAGAGCTCTGGCCCCCCCAACCATAGAAGAAGAGCTCTGGCCCCCCCCAACCATAGAAGAGGAGCTCTGGCCCCCCCAACCATAGAAGAAGAGCTCTGCGCCCCCCCCCCCACCATAGAAGAAGAGCTCTGGCCCCCCCCCCACCATAGAAGAAGAGCTCTGGCCCCCCCCCCCCACCATAGAAGAAGAGCTCTTCCCCCCCCCCCCCCACCATAGAAGAAGAGCTCTGGCCCCCCCCCCCCCCAACCATAGAAGAAGAGCTCTGGCCCCCCCCAACCATAGAAGAAGAGCTCTGGCCCCCCCAACCATAGAAGAGCTCTGGCCCCCCCAACCATAGAAGAAGAGCTCTGCCCCCCCCCAACCATAGAAGAAGAGCTCTGCCCCCCCCCCAACCATAGAAGAAGAGCTCTGCCCCCCCCCACCATAGAAGAAGAGCTCTGGCCCCCCCCACCATAGAAGAAGAGCTCTGCCCCCCCCCACCATAGAAGAAGAGCTCTGGCCCCCCCACCATAGAAGAAGAGCTCTGCGCCCCCCCCCCCCCCCCCACCATAGAAGAAGAGCTCTGGCCCCCCACCATAGAAGAAGAGCTCTGGCCCCCCACCATAGAAGAGCTCTGGCCCCCCCCCCCCACCATAGAAGAAGAGCTCTGG
The DNA here is from genome assembly GCA_027917425.1 of Gastrophryne carolinensis. Taxonomy (NCBI): domain Eukaryota; kingdom Metazoa; phylum Chordata; class Amphibia; order Anura; family Microhylidae; genus Gastrophryne; species Gastrophryne carolinensis. The sequence continues at coordinate 13,815,048 of CM051244.1, read as the reverse complement.
CCCCCCCCCCACCATAGAAGAAGAGCTCTGGCCCCCCCCCCCACCATAGAAGAAGAGCTCTGGCCCCCCCACCATAGAAGAAGAGCTCTGCCCCCCCCCCCCACCATAGAAGAAGAGCTCTGCCCCCCCCCCACCATAGAAGAAGAGCTCTGCCCCCCCCCCCATAGAAGAAGAGCTCTGGCCCCCCCCAACCATAGAAGAAGAGCTCTGGCCCCCCCCAACCATAGAAGAAGAGCTCTGGCCCCCCCCAACCATAGAAGAAGAGCTCTGGCCCCCCCACCATAGAAGAAGAGCTCTGGCCCCCCCCCCCCCACCATAGAAGAAGAGCTCTGGCCCCCCCAACCATAGAAGAAGAGCTCTGGCCCCCCCCCACCATAGAAGAAGAGCTCTGCCCCCCCCCACCATAGAAGAGCTCTGCCCCCCCCAACCATAGAAGAAGAGCTCTGGCCCCCCCAACCATAGAAGAGCTCTGGCCCCCCCAACCATAGAAGAAGAGCTCTGCCCCCCCCCACCATAGAAGAAGAGCTCTGCCCCCCCCCACCATAGAAGAAGAGCTCTGGCCCCCCACCATAGAAGAAGAGCTCTGGCCCCCCACCATAGAAGAAGAGCTCTGGCCCCCCACCATAGAAGAAGAGCTCTGGCCCCCCACCATAGAAGAAGAGCTCTGGCCCCCCACCATAGAAGAAGAGCTCTGGCCCCCCACCATAGAAGAAGAGCTCTGGCCCCCCACCATAGAAGAAGAGCTCTGGCCCCCCACCATAGAAGAAGAGCTCTGGCCCCCCACCATAGAAGAAGAGCTCTGGCCCCCCACCATAGAAGAAGAGCTCTGGCCCCCCACCATAGAAGAAGAGCTCTGGCCCCCCACCATAGAAGAAGAGCTCTGGCCCCCCACCATAGAAGAAGAGCTCTGGCCCCCCCACCATAGAAGAAGAGCTCTGGCCCCCCACCATAGAAGAAGAGCTCTGGCCCCCCACCATAGAAGAAGAGCTCTGGCCCCCCACCATAGAAGAAGAGCTCTGGCCCCCCACCATAGAAGAAGAGCTCTGGCCCCCCACCATAGAAGAAGAGCTCTGGCCCCCCACCATAGAAGAAGAGCTCTGGCCCCCCACCATAGAAGAAGAGCTCTGGCCCCCCCACCATAGAAGAAGAGCTCTGGCCCCCCCACCATAGAAGAAGAGCTCTGGCCCCCCCACCATAGAAGAAGAGCTCTGGCCCCCCCACCATAGAAGAAGAGCTCTGCCCCCCCCACCATAGAAGAAGAGCTCTGGCCCCCCACCATAGAAGAAGAGCTCTGGCCCCCCACCATAGAAGAAGAGCTCTGGCCCCCCACCATAGAAGAAGAGCTCTGGCCCCCCACCATAGAAGAACAAAACCCAGCAGCGGCTGGCATGAGGTTTAAGATTCCAGGGCTGGTCACAGGCTCTCTGGGGCATCTAGAAACAAGACGCCCCGCTGTGTGACCCCACCCCTTGTTGCTGGCAATCTCTTAACTTTCTCGGTCTAACAGCACAAGTGTAGATCCAATAAGAGCCGTCTCGTCTGCTATGGCTACGTCATTCGTCAGGCAGCTCTCATTGTTTCCAATAGAGATTGTGTGATGTCGCATCCCCAGGGGTCGTGCATGTGCTCTCGCCCCGGCCATTGAGATAGGCAGGGGGGATGCAGTTTGCCAAAAGAGGTAAATGGCAAATGGCTTATTGGCTGAGCGCCCACACCATTGGCACGTGGAAGAGTTGAGGAGTGTGGGGCTTTCACAAAATGGGGCATCACCAATCGGGATGCTCTTGGGGGAACAGAACAAAACCCAGGAAAGTCAAATTCCCGGGTTTGCTCCGCTTAAAGTCAGGGGCACCCGAGGGCACCCAGTTGTATGAAACCACCCAGCTCACCTCTTCCTGGTCCCACATCGTGTCTAAGAATCCTCCTCTTCCCTCTAACAGGAAGCGTGACTGCCAGCCATTTGTTAATGGTGCCCCCGGGGAAAGGACCAAAACCCCAGGATAGCCAAAACTTGACTATCCTGGGTTTTGGTCCTTTTCCCAGGGCACCCCGATCGGGGATGCCCCACTATGTGAAACCCCCCAGATCGCCGGAACCCAGCTTGTCTCTTCCCAGTCCCACGGCAGGTCTAGGAGCAGCAGCTTTGACGCCCGCATCCGCTACTACCCTCGACGCCAGCCATTTGTTAATGTGCCCCTGGGGAAAGGGAAAGGACCAAAACCCAGGATAGTCAAAACTATTGACCTTCCTGGTTTTGGTCCACAAAAAAAAAAAAATCATCCTCCTTGGAGTCTAAAAAACCCCAGAGAGGCAGATGTCTATCCCCAGGGCATACCATTTCTGTCTACTAGCAATCCATTCTGATTGACTGGTGTAACCAATTGGAGGATTCGCACAGCGGGGCATCCCAATATTGCCAAGAGGTGGGAATATTGGGATGCCCCGCTGTGCGAATCCCCCCCAGGGCACTCGTCCAATCAGCCGCCAGCTGAACTGACACAACTGTTTACCATGGGGAGCGAGATCTGCTGCATCCCCGGGCTGTGCGCCCCCCCTCGCCATCATAGCCATTTATGTAGGCTGGGGCGCGAGCACAGGGCAGCAGGGGATGCGGCCACTCACTTCCCCCATTCACTCAGTCACAGCCGCCCATCAAATTACATCACTTCAGCAGGCAGCTCTGATTGGACAGCAACCTGAGGCGAGTCTAAATGCAGCGATGGTTTCACAGTGGGGCATCCCAGGCAGGGCCGGCATCAGCACCTGGCAAAGTGGGGTAGCTGCTGGGGCCCCCACCCTCTGGGGGGCCCACTGAGATGTCCAGCCTTTGGAGTGTGTGATGGCACTAAACCGGCAGCTGACTGGGAGGGCACCGCCACAGCTGGTGCCCACATCTCCTGGAATGGCAGGGTACCACACAAGGTGGCATCTCGATTTAGATTCCAGGGGAGGAGGTGCTGGGTTTTGTTATGCTTTTAAGTTGCCCCCCAGATGATTTCCTACCCCTGGAGCATCTGTGATACCCTACTGTGTGACACCCCCTGGGATAGCTGGCATATCCACTATGCAAGCAATTCCACCCCTGAGTTTTGGTCCGCTTTACAGAGGCATCTCCATTTGGGATGCCCCTGTTTGTGAAAGAACCCCCCGGTTTGGCCGTTAACTCAAACTGCCGACAGTGCATTCACCAGATCCAGGAAAGTGAACAAAGGGGGGAGGGGGGTCACCGGGGCATCCAAACTCAGGAGAAACTAGACTCTAGGTGTAAAGGGGTTTTGGTTCGCTTCAAAGTAGATCAAAACTAGTGTTTCGGTCCAAATAGCAGGATTATTAGGGTGCATGCAGATTTGGGATGTCCTTTGGTGATGTGAATCCTCACCACAAAGGGGCCCACTGAGATCATGCCATCCAAGGGCCCACAAACCTGGAGCCGGCCCCGATCCCAGGGCACGGAACAAAAAACCTGGGATTTTGCGCCACGCTCCCTCGGAAAACCAATCTGGGATGCCCCACTGTGTGAACCCCGCAGATCACCCAGTAAAACCCCCTCTTTCCAGTCCTAAGACGGAAGTGCATGCTCTCATCCAATCAGAGCCATTTGCTATGCCTATGTCATCCAGAAAACAGCTCTGCGCTTCTTCAAGCGAGCCCCCAACCATTCAGGTAGGCCGGGCGGGCGCTGCTGGGAACGTGGCTGCTTGGGCTCCAGAATGCAGAAGGGCAGAGCTGAATTAAACAGGTACAGCAAACTGCTCTGATTGGACGAGAGCCCGTGTATGCGCAGTGGGACAGGAGAAAGGCGAGTTATAAGCAATCTGGGGGTTTCATACAGCAAAGCATCCCAATTCAAGATACCCTGAGGAACCAGCAGCTGACCCTAGAATCCTAGATTAAATTTGGAACAAAAACCAGTGTGGTCGATCCTGGAATGGGCCGCAACCCCCTCAGTTCACCGAAACCAACTCACCTCTTCCCGGACCTCCGGCGCATGCACGGCCACACGTCCAATCAGCGCGCTCAGGGCCTAAGGCGAGCGGCTCCAAACACGCCGACGACCGCATCCCCTGCTGCCTTCTAGCAGGGAGTGTGCCCGCGTCGGCCACTCACAAATGCCTGGCGCAGAAACGCGCTCTGCTAGAGGGATAGCGGGGATGCGGCCACAGCTCACACGTGTGCCGTTGTACCGGGTAAAAAGGTAAATGTATAGGGCATCACGATTTCAGATTCCTGGGGGGGGGGGGGAGGGAATCTTCTTTGATTTTTTTTTATTGTGGACCAAAACAGCAAAGCTTCTGCAGCTCACCAGGAATGCCCCTTGTTCTCCCTACGGCCAGTCCCACCCCTGGACAGAACTATAGGTTTATTCTCCCTACAGCCAGTCCACCCCTGGACAGGAACTATAGGTTTATACAATTCCCAGCAGGCTGGTTTGGGATTTAATATAGAAGATTAAATACAAAATATTAAATTCACATTAAACCCTTTAGACTAAGTTTGCAAGGGCCGGGCTCTCTCCTCTATTGTATTTAGTATTCAGAATATTCATCGTGTAACACTGCATTTGTAATGGTCTATGTACTGTATGTTTCTACCCTGTCTGCAATTACTACTTTGTACATCGCTACGGAGGATGACAACGCTATATAAACAAATAGAGATTAAACCAGGGTAATACCATTTATAGGCTAACTCAATAAGATTGAAAATGCAAGCTTTAAAAGCGGTTCAAGCTTCTTCAGGCATAATCATTATGCCTGAAGAAGAAGCTTGAATCGCTTTGAAAGCCTGCATTTTCAATCTTATTGAGTTAGCCCTTAATATTGTGTTAGCCAATAAATGGATTTCCTGCTTATATCAATGGCCTGACATACTGTGCAACACCATATTAAGCTTCATTTAAAAATTCTCATTTCAGACCCCATTAAAGCTTTTTTTTTTTTTTTTAAGGTAAAATAAAAACCCACCCTGCTGCAATGATAAATCACCCCCCTAGTGATCTGGCCCCATGCCATTGGCTGCAGCACTGCCACCAGGAAAGGCCAGCGGGGGGCAGTACAGAGCCAGGCCCATTGCCAGCTCAGTACAGATCATTAACCCCTTCCTGCATCGCCTGCTGCAGATTTCTGAAGCTGAGAATAGCAGCAGTGTAATGGCATCCTATAGGAGGAGGGGAAAAAAATATAGGGGCACATGACCCCCTTCATATCCCTCCAGCATGCAGAATGCATTACTACTCCTTTGATTAATAATCCTTTTTGTATGAGAGGAGGGGAAAAAAGGGGGCACATGATCACATGATATACCCACCAATCATATCCCTCCAGCATGGAGAATGCATAATCCTTTATGGATTATGTTAGATGATGCAGTTAGATCATGAGGTCACCCCACTATCTTGGGTTGGATTATGAGGTCATCCACTATCTTGCAGGACATAAGGGGCACATGACCTCACCCCCCCCCCCCCCCATCATATCACTCCAGCATGGACAATGCATTATTAATCCATTTTGATTAATCCTTTTTGGATTAGGTTAGATGACAAAGCAGTTAGATCATGAGGTCATCCCACTATCTTGTGTCACATAATAAAGGGGCACATGACCTCCCCCAATTATATCCCTCCAGCATGGAGAATGCATTAATACTTTTTGATTAATAAACCTTTATAGATTAATGACAATGCAGGTAGGTCATCCCACTATCTTGGGTTGGATTATGAGGTCATCCCACTATCTTGGGTTGGATTATGAGGTCATCCCACTATCTTGGGTTGGATTATGAGGTCATCCCACTATCTTGGGTTGGATTATGAGGTCATCCCACTATCTTGGGTTGGATTATGAGGTCATCCCACTATCTTGGGTTGGATTATGAGGTCATCCCACTATCTTGGGTTGGATTATGAGGTCATCCCACTATTTTGGGTCGGATTATGAGGTCATCCCACTATCGTGTGTTGGATTATGAGGTCATCCTACTATCGGGTGTTAGATTATGAGGTCATCCTACTATCGTGTTACGTAATAAGGCCATCCCATTGAGATAGTGGATGGTGAGGCAGGGGCACGTCCAATGACATCAGCCTCAAAGGGTTAAACAGCTTATCCGATCTAAGTAAAGGCCTCATTCCCCCCCATATATATATATATATGCGGATTACACCCCTCTGCACTGCCCTTCCGGAGGGCCACCTACCTGCTGGGTACGTCCGTCCCTGGAGGCTGACTAGACAGACACGACGCGCTACTCTGCGGAGCTGGAAGGATATGAGCGAGCGGCGGCCGCTCTCGTGTCTTATATAGGTTGCCCCGCCCCCACCCTGCCATTGGCTGCCCCGCCCACCCTGCCATTGGCTGCTATTCATATTCCATTCATCCGATTGGATCGACAGAGGCGAGGCCACGCCCCCTCCCCCGCCAAGCGCTGCGCTAGCCGCGCCGCAGAGCTATTCTCCATCATTATCGCGCCCGTAGCGGGAGATCGGCGTCCACCCGACCCGGTGATGTACCTACTGTATGGAGGAGTGCGGGGTGTACCTACCTACCTTGTAAAATACCAGCGTATCAAATACATTCCATAACAGATTCCATATTTATTTTTCCACTTTAAAGTGGACCTGTCCCGTATTGCCCGTTACAACTCGCCTCTTTCCCGCTTCAACGGCGCATGCGCGAGCTGTCATCCATTTAAACCGGACCTTCAACATGATTTATTGAAAAGCCCAAACCCTTATAAAACGATTCCCCAGCATCTAACATTAATATATTTTACGTTTTTAGTCACTTTTTATTCTTTCCCCCACTAGGCTGCAACTCTGTTCAGGACTCTAGGATACGGGCGCCACCATCTTGCCTCAGAAGCATCACATACTGAGGAGAGGAGAGCGGGATAAAGTACAGGAGGTGGGGTTATAGCTGTGCTTTGCTCAGACAGAGCAGAGCTGGGGTCAGGAAAAGGACAGCAATCCCAGAATGCAGAGCGTAACAGTCAGAAGGCACTTCCTGTTTGCAGGCTGCCTGATGTTCCATAAGCCGCCATCTTGGATGTTTAAAGGCTCAGAAAATGCAGTAGATGCAGGTAGGATGATTTTTAATGTGAGCAATCTGTATGTACAGGGTGTGGGAAACATATAAGATAGGCTCTTATTCAGGGTGAAGGTCCGGATTAATGTGAGCAATCTGTATGTACGGGGTGTGGGAAACATATAAGATAGGCTCTTATTCAGGGTGAAGGTCCGGATTAATGTGAGCAATCTGTATGTACAGGGTGTGGGAAACATATAAGATAGGCTCTTATTCAGGGTGAAGGTCCGGATTATTGTGGGCAATCTGTATGTACAGGGTGTGGGAAACATATAAGATAGGCTCTTATTCAGGGTGAAGGTCCGGATTAATGTGGGCAATCTGTATGTACAGGGTGTGGGAAACATAAGATAGGCTCTTATTCAGGGTGAAGGTCCAGATTAATGTGGGCAATCTGTATGTACAGGGTGTGGGAAACATATAAGATAGGCTCTTATTCAGGGTGAAGGTCCGGATTAATGTGAGCAATCTGTATGTACAGGGTGTGGGAAACATACAAGATAGACTCTTATTCAGAGTGAAGGTCCGCCTTAAAGCAGGGGTGGGCAATTATTTTTTCCATGGGGTGTGGGGTCTAGGCTGTATTGCAAGGTCTTTGACCCTTCCACCCCATGGCTTGCACTTGAGAGGTTTAGGGCAACCTCAGGTAAGCCTGCTCCCAATTTATCTCTTGCATTGTATGTCCCAGATGGGCTCTCAGAGATTAGAGTTAGGATGCACCTCACAGGGGCACCTGGCGCTGGTGGTGCAGCTTCATCATACTTCTGCAGATGTGTGTGACCGAGCTTCTGTTTTTAACCAAGGCCCTTATTTAAGAAGGGACAGCGTCAGGTAGCGCCTGGTTAATGACAGGTAGCGACTGGTGAACGCCGGACACGGCAGCAATTACACATTTATCAAGCAGAATCTGTTTAGCGACTGGGATAGCGCCATGTAGCATCTGATTCATCATTTTCACAGCCTCAGCGAACAGCGCCGGCGCTCAGCCTTGCACAGCGCCAGGTATGACCTCTCGCTACCTGTCGCTCTCCCATACATTTCAATGGACGATCCTTTTCTTCTCTTTAAACGTTTTTTTTTTTTTTTTTTTAATCACAAATAATTCTGTGACCTCTCCTGACATTGAATAAGCAGTTTTTTCATAATTTTTTCATTTTTTTATATATTTCTTCAGAAATGACATTACAGGTCTGCCATTAAAGTGTCATGTTACAATGTTATTACAATGTAATTCCATATGTTTTCGCTTTGTTACTAGTGGATAGATGCTGAAAAACAGACTTTAATCACACCGCCTCCTGCGCTCTGGGCTTCAGAGAAGCATTTTTCAGCGCCAGAGATTTGTGAGGCTGTTTTTTTACTGAATATGGTGTGAGTCGGTCGCTATGAGCAGTCGCTAACATGCGCTCCCATACAGCGCTGTACTGGTCAAATAGCGACTCCTCACAATGTATTCAACATTACTGGACAGCGACTGAGTTGCTATGAACTAGCAACTCACGGCCGAGCACAGTGACTACTAACGGGCGCTCTGAAAATGCCGCTACAGACGCTCATCTGTCGCTACCTGGCGCTAATGATGAATCAGCCTGCCCGTTTAGAGACAGATTGTAGGTTGGTCTGCAAGCTAACAGGGTTGAGTGCTGCGGCTCCTTTAAGACTTTAGTATCCTAATTGCCCCCGCTCACGGGCACCTCCCAGGTTAGTTATAGTCTGAGCGGCTGCCGCCCCCTCCTTTATTTCTGTTAAAAATATTGTGGAGGCCAAAAGGCTAAAGTCAATTCTGCATAATGCATGTTATGAGCCTTTCTGCATAATATATATATATATATATATATATATATATATATATATATATATTAATATATTTCTTTATAGAAAGCAGTAAATAGCATTGTGTGACAAGCTGCTGCGAGTTTATGTTATTGTTATAGTTTCCTTACAAAAGAAATGTAATTTATATAATAAGCCCCATTCTGTGTGTCCAGTGAGGTCTGACACTGCAGAGACATGATGCCTGTAAGCCAGCCCTGGATTCCGTCACACTCCATAGGGCCTGGTCACATGGGTTTTGGTCTGCTTTAAAGCATCATGACCCTATCAGATTAGGATGGAATCACCCCCCCCCCCCCCCCCCCCGCCCCCCCCCCCGCTTCCTTTACATTATTATTATAGTAACACAGCGCTGCTCACACTTTTTTACTCAGTAGCAATGTGACAGATTGCGGATGCCCTCACATAAAGTCATTCGCCCTGGCGAAGTGGCGTTAGGCCACGCAACGCGTCGGTGCCAAGCTGCTGGAGGGGGACCCCGCTGGAGGCTTACTGATATGCTGATGTAGAGACCCATTTCTTTCTATCTAATGTTATTGTTCATTTACTTTTTGATATATTTTGGCTATAATTAATAGAATTTTGTAGTTTACCTCTTGCACTTTGCACTTTATTCGATCATGTGAGCTGAAAACGTTTTTTGTAAGATTTAATTAATGCACTGTGATATCAAAATCATTTTTGTAGGTTTGGATTTTAATATATTCTTAGCACTTTTTTGCACTTTTTTGTCAATACCATCAACTATCTCCCCTTTTTTTAGCCATTTATTAATGATCAATCGTTGCTCTAGTGTTATTGCTTGATTATTATTGATATATTGAAAGCCATCGTAGGGGTCCTTCCTCCATTTTTTGTGTGTTTATGTGTTTTTTAATGAGTCTTTAATGTATTGTTAGTATGTCATTTTAAGTCCTGACTGAATAAATTCATGCATAAATTTTCTATATTTGATTCGATATATATTCATATTTGTGTTATAGGGTTTTTTTGGGGGCGGGTCTAGGGTCTCCATCTTGTTTTCACTTTTCATTGTGTTTTTTTTCCCTAAACTGCCAGCACCTGTAAGTACACTTTTGCCCTTATTCATCAAGCGATAGCGCCAGGTAGTGTCTGACGAGCGCCAGGTAGCGGCAGCTAACGGCGACTACCGACTCAAGTACGCCCGGCGACGGTCACAATGACGCATTTATCAAGCAAAATGAGGCTAGCGCCGGCGAGAGCGACGGCTAGCGCGGCATTCATCATGAAGCCGCCTGGACCGAACAGCGCCGCTGCAAATTCCCTCACAGCGCCAGGTATGAGCTGTCGCTCCCTGGCGATGTCCAATGCATTTCAGTGGAGCAATCTATAATTATTCATAATTAATTGGTATTAATTTATTTTTTATTTTTTTTAAGGTCAAAAAATCGGAGACCACTTCTGCAATGTTAGGATTTATTTTTAAGTAAAAAAAAAATTAAAAAAAATATGTGCAGAATTGATCTAACAGGTCTGAGATTAATGTATTCATATTACAAAATGATTCTAAAAACATGTATAATGTTACATTCAAAAAATACGGTTGTTTAGGGGTTAAAAACTAGTTAATACACATCGCCGCCAGCGCTCTGGGGTTTAAACAAGGAATGGACAGCGACAGCACATTCGGAGCGTGATTTGTTGATGAATATGAAGCTAGCCGTTCGCTCTGGCCATTCGTTGTCAGGCGCTCACATACAACGCTGGACCTGTGAAACAGCGACCCCCCAGCCCGTATTCAACATTACCGCACACCGACTGAGTCGCTGTCATCAAGCTAACGCCGGCCAAGCACAGCGAATACTGGCTGGCGCTGAAAAAATCACGCTACAGTCGCTCATCTGTCGCTACCTGGCGCTATTAATGAATCGGCCTCCCCATATTGAGTAGTATTAGGTGGTGCACACTCACCAAAACTTCCCTCACATAAAGCAGAACAAAACCCAGAGCGGCCGCTGGTCTGCCCCTGGAAATCCCGGATCGGGACGCCCCACTGGGTGAAACCCTTTATACTTAGAGGCCGATTTATTAATAGCGCCAGGTAGCGACAGTTGAGCGACTGTAGCAGTATTTTCACAGCGCCCGCTAGTAGTCACTGTGCTTGGCCGTTGTTCGGTTGTTGACAGCGACTCAGTCGGTGTGCGGTAATGTTGAATACGGGGTTAGGAGTCGCTATTTGACAGGTTCCGCGCTGTATGGGAGCGCATGATAGCGACTGGTCAGAGCAACCGGCTCCCACCATATTCATTAACAAATCACGCTCCAAAAATTCTTGCGCTGTGACATGCTTTTTAAAACCCCAGAGCGCTGGCGGCGATGGGTTAAAAGTAGTTTTTTAACCCCCAAACAACCATATTTTTGGAAACCAAAAAAAAACAAGTTTTTAAAATAATTTTGTAATATGAATATATTAATATCAGACCTGTAATATCAATTCTGCACAAATTTATTTGTATTTTTTTTTTTACCTTAAAAAAAATATCTAACATGGCAGAAGTGGTCACAGAATTTTTGACATTTAAAAAAAAAAAAAAAAAAAAAAAATCATTAATAACAATTAATTATGAATATTTAAAGATTGCTCCATTGAAATGCATTGGAGAGCGCCAGGTAGCGAGAGGTCATACCTGTCGCTGTTCAAGGTCGGACGCTGGCGCTGTGGGCTGAGGCTGGAATAATGATGAATGAGTCGCTATATGGCGCTATCTCAGTCGCTAAGCAGGATTGGCTTGATAAATGTGTGATTGTGGTGGGGAGCCGGCGTTCTCGTGGCGGGGCCCGTCATTACTGGCCGCTCACCATTCGCTACCTGGCGCTATCCCTTCATAAATAAGGGCCTAAGTATCAACATGAAAAATGGCCGACTCCCTCCCTTAAAGCGGAACAAAGCCCCGCTCTGGGATGCCCAGCGGGAAGACCAGTGTCCGCTCTGGGGTCATTTCCACTTTAAGGAGGAGTCCACCATTTGCCAAGTTGCTACGGGCTGATTCATCACTAACGCCAGGTAGCGACAGATGAGCGTCTGTAGCGAGGATTCCAGAGCGCCCGCTAGTAGTCGCTGTGCTCAGCCGTGGGTCGCTAGTTCTTAGCGACTCAGTCGCTGTGCAGTAATGATGAATACATTGTGATGAGTCGCTATTTGACCAGTACAGCGCTGTATGGGAGCGCATGTTAGCGACCGGTCAGTGCAACCGACTTTATAAAAAAAAACATCCTCACAAAACTCCGGCGCTCTGGCCATCAGCGAAGCATTTTTGAGCGCCGGAGTTTTGTGAGGATGTTTTTTTTAATGAAGTTGGTTGCACTGACCGGTCGCTAACATGCGTCCCCATACAGCGCTGTACTGGTCAAATAGCGACTCATCACAATGTATTGTATAGGCTGTGTGATTAAAGCGGACCCTAACTCTGAATAAGAGCCTATCTTATATGTTTCCCACACCCTGTACATACAGATTGCCCACATTAATCCGGACCCTCACCCTGAATAAGAGTCTATCTTATATGTTTCCCACACCCTGTACATACAGATTGCTCACATTAATCCGGACCATCACCCTGAATAAGAGCCTATCTTATATGTTTCCCACACCCTGTACATACAGATTGCTCACATTAATCCGGACCATCACCCTGAATAAGAGCCTATCTTATATGTTTCCCACACCCTGTACATACAGATTGCTCACATTAATCCGGACCTTCACTCTTAATAAGAGCCTATCTTATATGTTTCCCACACCTTGTACATACAGATTGCTCACATTAATCCGGACCTTCACTCTGAATAAGAGCCTATCTTATATGTTTTTCCCCCTGTACATACAGATTGCCTACATTAATCCGGACCTTCACCCTGAATAAGAGCTTATCTTATATGTTTCCCCCCCCTGTACATACAGATTGCCCACATTGATCCGGACCCTCACCCTGAATAAGAGCCTATCTTATATGTTTCCCACACCCTGTACATACAGATTCCTCACAATAAATATCCTACCTGCATCTACTGCATGTTCCCTTTAAACATCCAAGATGGCGGCTCATGGGATATCAGGCAGCCTGCAAACAGGAAGTGCCTTTTAACTGTGCTGCTCTGCATTCTGGGATTGCTGACCTTCTCCTGACCCCAGCTCTGCTCTGTCTGAGCAAAGCACAGCTATAACCCCACCCCCTGTACTTTATCCCACTCTCCTCTCCTCAGTAAGTGTGATGGCGGCGCCCGTATCCTAAATTCCTGAACAGAGTTGCAGCTCAGTGGGGGAAAGAATAAAAACTTAAAATATATTAATTTCAGATGCTGTGGAATCGTTTTATAAGGGTTTGGGCTTTTCAATAAATCCTGGTGAAGGTCCGGATTAAAGTCTGTTTTTCAGCATCTATCCACCAGTAACAAAGCGAAAACATATGGAATTACATTGTAACAACATTGTAACATGAACACTTTAATGGCAGAGCTGTGATGTCATTTCTGCAGAAATATATAAAAAATGAAACATTTTTGAAAAAAAAAATGCATTTTCAATGCCAGAAGAGGTCACAACATTAGTATTTGCAAAAAAAAAGCCCCTGTTTAAAGAGAAGAAAAGGACATCCATTGAAATGTATGGGAGAGCGACAGGTAGCGAGAGGTCATACCTGGCGCTGTGCAAGGCTGAACGCCGGCGCTGTGCGCTGAGCCTGGGATAACGATGAATCGGACGCTACATGGCGCTATCCCAGTCGCTCCACAGATTCTGCTTGATAAATGTGTAATTGCTGCCGCGTCCGGCGTTCACCTGTCGCCACCTGGCGCTATCCCTTCATGAATAAGGGCCTTAGTAACAAGGGTTTCACACAGCGGGGCATCCTGATCTGGGATACCCAGGGGGAAGACCAGTGGCCGCTCTGGGGTTTTTTCTGCCTATTTTCTCGTTCCTACTGAGTAAAAATGGTTTCAAAAAGTGGAGCGTCCCGATTTGGGATGCCTGGAGGGGGGGGGGGCTTGGATTAAAGGCTGTGTGAAACCCTTCCCACCTTGCAGCATGCCCCCCCCCCCGAAAGGCATTGGTGTGGCCAGACATGGACTACAAGAGCCAGCGCACCATCAGCAGCTGTATATAGCATGTAACACATCTGGTGTGGACTACAAGTACCAGCAGTGCACAGTACAGGCCAAGGGCGGGAAGAGAAACTCCGCCCACAGCCAAACCGTCCAATAGGAGAGCAGGCTCTAATCCACACACGCCCCCCATTCATTACACTCACTACAGAGGGGCAAAAGTGCTGTTCGAACCCGGCGCTATCTTTTCTGGCCGCGAGCCGGTCATAGCCAATCAAAGGGCCGTATGTGGCCCTGGGGCCTTACAATGCCCAGGTCTGACTTAAAGTGGACCAACACCCAGGATTTTCACTATCCTGGGTTTTGGTCCACTTCGGTGGGGCACCCCGATCGCTGTGTGAAACCCCCCAGAAAGCCCCGAAAACTCACCTCTCCCCGCTCCCACAGGACTCGCTCATCCAATCACCAGCGACGGACAAGCGAGCGGCAGCGACGGACAAGCAGAGCGCGTCCCTCTTACAGGGAGCGCGCCCTGCTAGAGGGACACGCGGGAGGCGGCGGCAGCGGACGCGCATGCGCCGCTGGAACGTGGAAAAGGTAGGATTGTGGGCTTCCTGGGGGGTTTCACCCTGCGGGACATCCCGATTTCGGATGCCCCGTGGGGAGGGATCTGATTGGCTTGGGAATCTTATAGATTCCCGGGCCGATCCCCCCTGGGTGTTGGTCCACTTTAAACCCCCTCAGATCGCTGAGCCTAACTCACCTGCTAGAGCGATAGCGGGGATGAGGCCATGGCTCGCGCATGCACCGTTGGACTGGGTGTATGGGGCGTGCTGGGGGGTTTCACACAACGGGGCATCCCGATTTTGGATTCCCTGCGAGGAGGGAATGGATCAGCCCCGGGCTGATCTAGCTGGGTTTTGGTCTACTTTAAAGTGGACCAAAACCCAGCCGATCCACCCAGGAATCTTATCGTTCCCCCAGGGCATCCAAAATCGGGATGCCCCGCTGTGTGAAACCCCCCAGCAAGCCCCATACACTTACTTTAATCCCGGTCCGACGGCGCATGCGGAAGCCACATCCCCGCTATCTCTCTAGCAGGTGAGTTGGGCTCAGCGATCTGAGGGGGTTTAAAGTGGACCAAGACCCAGGGGGGATCGGCCCGGGAATCTATAAGATTCCCGGGCCGATCAGATCCCTCCCCGCGGGGCATCCGAAATCGGGATGTCCCGCGGGGTGAAACCCCCCAGGAAGCCCACAAGCCTTACCTTCTCCCCTTTCCAGCGCGGGCCGCCGCCTCCCGCGCGTCCCTCTAGCAGGCCGCGCACCCGCACCGGCCATTTGTGAATGGCTGGCGCGGGCGTGCTCCCTGTAATAGTGACGTGTGGGAGGCGGAGGCGGGCGTGCTCTGCTTGTCCGCGGCGGTGATTCGCTGGAGCAGTCACGTGGGAGTGGGGTCAGGTGAGTTTTCGGGGCTTTCTGGGGGGTTTTACACAGCGGGCACCCCCGATCGGGGTGCCCCACCAAAGTGGACCAAAACCCGTGATAGTCAAAATCCTGGGTTTTGGTCCACTTTAAAGAGTGAAACAGCAGAGACGAATGGCGCATCCTTTCTCTAAATGATGCCAAGTTAACAAAATATGATAATTAAGGTGAAAGAGCAACAATGATAGGGCCTTCCTGACCTCCTGGGCCCCAATAATGGGCCCCATACCACTGTACCCACAAGCCAAGGAACTCCAGCCCCCAATGCTATAGCCCCACTGTACCCACCAGCCAAGGAACCCCAACCCCCAATGCTATAGCTCCACTGTACCCACAAGCCAAGGAACCCCAGCCCCCAATGCTATAGCCCCACTGTACCCACAAGCCAAGGAACCCCAGCCCCCAATGCTATAGCCCCACTGTACCCACAAGCCAAGGAACCCCAGCTCTCAATGCTATAGCCCCACTGTACCCACAAGCCAAGGAACCCCAGCCCCCAATGCTATAGCCCCACTGTACCCACAAGCCAAGGAACCCCAGCCCCCAATGCTATAGCCCCACTGTACCCACAAGCCAAGGAACCCCAGACCCCAATGCTATAGCCCCCTGTACCCACCAGCCAAGGAACCCCAGCCCCCAATGTTATAGCCCCACTGTACCCACAAGCCAAGGAACCCCAGCCCCCAATGCTATAGTCCCACTGTACCCACAAGCCAAGGAACTCCAGCCCCCAATGCTATAGCCCCACTGCACCCACAAGCCAAGGAACCCCAGCCCCCAATGCTATAGCCCCCTGTACCCACCAGCCAAGGAACCCCAGCCCCCAATGCTATAGCCCCCTGTACCCACAAGCCAAGGAACCCCAGACCCCAATGCTATAGCCCCCTGTACCCACCAGCCAAGGAACCCCAGCCCCCAATGTTATAGCCCCACTGTACCCACAAGCCAAGGAACCCCAGCCCCCAATGCTATAGTCCCACTGTACCCACAAGCCAAGGAACTCCAGCCCCCAATGCTATAGCCCCACTGCACCCACAAGCCAAGGAACCCCAGCCCCCAATGCTATAGCCCCCTGTACCCACAAGCCAAGGAACCCCAGACCCCAATGCTATAGCCCCCTGTACCCACCAGCCAAGGAACCCCAGCCCCCAATGTTATAGCCCCACTGTACCCACAAGCCAAGGAACCCCAGCCCCCAATGCTATAGTCCCACTGTACCCACAAGCCAAGGAACCCCAGCCCCCAATGTTATAGCCCCCTGTACCCACAAGCCAAGGAACCCCAGCCCCCAATGCTATAGCCCCACTGTACCCACAAGCCAAGGAACCCCAGCTCTCAATGCTATAGCCCCACTGTACCCACAAGCCAAGGAACTCCAGCCCCCAATGCTATAGCCCCACTGTACCCACAAGCCAAGGAACCCCAGCCCCCAATGCTATAGCCCCCTGTACCCACAAGCCAAGGAACCCCAGCCCCCAATGCTATAGCCCCCTGTACCCACAAGCCAAGGAACCCCAGCCCCCAATGCTATAGCCCCACTGTACCCACAAGCCAAGGAACCCCAGCTCTCAATGCTATAGCCCCCTGTACCCACCAGCCAAGGAACCCCAGCCCCCAATGCTATAGCCCCCTGTACCCACAAGCCAAGGAACCCCAGACCCCAATGCTATAGCCCCCTGTACCCACCAGCCAAGGAACCCCAGCCCCCAATGTTATAGCCCCACTGTACCCACAAGCCAAGGAACCCCAGACCCCAATGCTATAGTCCCACTGTACCCACAAGCCAAGGAACCCCAGCCCCCAATGCTATAGCCCCACTGCACCCACAAGCCAAGGAACCCCAGCCCCCAATGCTATAGCCCCACTGTACCCACAAGCCAAGGAACTCCAGCCCCCAATGCTATAGCCCCACTGCACCCACAAGCCAAGGAACCCCAGCCCCCAATGCTATAGTCCCACTGTACCCACAAGCCAAGGAACCCCAGCCCCCAATGCTATAGCCCCACTGTACCCACAAGCCAAGAAACCCCAGCCCCCAATGCTATAGCCCCACTGTACCCACAAGCCAAGGAACCCCAGCCCCCAATGCTATAGCCCCACTGTACCCACAAGCCAAGGAACCCCAGCCCCCAATGCTATAGCCCCCTGTACCCACCAGCCAAGGAACTCCAGCCCCCAATGCTATAGCCCCACTGCACCCACAAGCCAAGAAACCCCAGCCCCCAATGATATAGCCACACTGTACCCACAAGCCAAGGAACTCCAGCCCCCAATGCTATAGCCCCACTGCACCCACAAGCCAAGGAACCCCAGCCCCCAATGCTATAGTCCCACTGTACCCACAAGCCAAGGAACCCCAGCCCCCAATGCTATAGCCCCACTGTACCCACAAGCCAAGGAACCCCAGCCCCCAATGCTATAGCCCCCTGTACCCACCAGCCAAGGAACTCCAGCCCCCAATGCTATAGCCCCACTGCACCCACAAGCCAAGAAACCCCAGCCCCCAATGATATAGCCACACTGTACCCACAAGCCAAGGAACTCCAGCCCCCAATGCTATAGCCCCACTGCACCCACAAGCCAAGGAACCCCAGCCCCCAATGCTATAGCCCCCTGTACCCACAAGCCAAGGAACCCCAGCCCCCAATGCTATAGCCCCCTGTACCCACAAGCCAAGGAACTCCAGCCCCCAATGCTATAGTCCCACTGTACCCACAAGCCAAGGAACTCCAGCCCCCAATGCTATAGTCCCACTGTACCCACAAGCCAAGGAACTCCAGCCCCCAATGCTATAGTCCCACTGTACCCACAAGCCAAGGAACTCCAGCCCCCAATGCTATAGTCCCACTGTACCCACAAGCCAAGGAACTCCAGCCCCCAATGCTATAGTCCCACTGTACCCACAAGCCAAGGAACCCCAGCCCCCAATGCTATAGTCCCACTGTACCCACAAGCCAAGGAACTCCAGCCCCCAATGCTATAGCCCCACTGCACCCACAAGCCAAGGAACCCCAGCCCCCAATGCTATAGCCCCCTGTACCCACAAGCCAAGGAACCCCAGACCCCAATGCTATAGCCCCCTGTACCCACCAGCCAAGGAACCCCAGCCCCCAATGTTATAGCCCCACTGTACCCACAAGCCAAGGAACCCCAGCCCCCAATGCTATAGTCCCACTGTACCCACAAGCCAAGGAACCCCAGCCCCCAATGCTATAGCCCCCTGTACCCACAAGCCAAGGAACCCCAGCCCCCAATGCTATAGCCCCACTGTACCCACAAGCCAAGGAACCCCAGCTCTCAATGCTATAGCCCCACTGTACCCACAAGCCAAGGAACCCCAGCCCCCAATGCTATAGCCCCACTGTACCCACAAGCCAAGGAACCCCAGCCCCCAATGCTATAGCCCCCTGTACCCACAAGCCAAGGAACCCCAGCCCCCAATGCTATAGTCCCACTGTACCCACAAGCCAAGGAACCCCAGCCCCCAATGCTATAGTCCCACTGTACCCACAAGCCAAGGAACTCCAGCCCCCAATGCTATAGTCCCACTGTACCCACAAGCCAAGGAACCCCAGCCCCCAATGCTATAGCCCCACTGTACCCACAAGCCAAGGAACCCAGACCCCAATGCTATAGCCCCCTGTACCCACAAGCCAAGGAACCCCAGCCCCCAATGCTATAGCCCCCTGTACCCACAAGCCAAGGAACCCCAGACCCCAATGCTATAGCCCCCTGTACCCACCAGCCAAGGAACCCCAGCCCCCAATGCTATAGTCCCACTGTACCCACAAGCCAAGGAACCCCAGCTCTCAATGCTATAGCCCCACTGTACCCACAAGCCAAGGAACTCCAGCCCCCAATGCTATAGTCCCACTGTACCCACAAGCCAAGGAACTCCAGCCCCCAATGCTATAGTCCCACTGTACCCACAAGCCAAGGAACTCCAGCCCCCAATGCTATAGTCCCACTGTACCCACAAGCCAAGGAACCCCAGCCCCCAATGCTATAGCCCCCTGTACCCACAAGCCAAGGAACCCCAGACCCCAATGCTATAGTCCCACTGCACCCACAAGCCAAGGAACCCCAGCCCCCAATGCTATAGCCCCCTGTACCCACAAGCCAAGGAACCCCAGACCCCAATGCTATAGCCCCCTGTACCCACCAGCCAAGGAACCCCAGCCCCCAATGCTATAGTCCCACTGTACCCACAAGCCAAGGAACTCCAGCCCCCAATGCTATAGTCCCACTGTACCCACAAGCCAAGGAACTCCAGCCCCCAATGCTATAGTCCCACTGTACCCACAAGCCAAGGAACCCCAGCCCCCAATGCTATAGTCCCACTGTACCCACAAGCCAAGGAACTCCAGCCCCCAATGCTATAGTCCCACTGTACCCACAAGCCAAGGAACCCCAGCCCCCAATGCTATAGTCCCACTGTACCCACAAGCCAAGGAACTCCAGCCCCCAATGCTATAGTCCCACTGTACCCACAAGCCAAGGAACCCCAGCCCCCAATGCTATAGCCCCCTGTACCCACAAGCCAAGGAACCCCAGACCCCAATGCTATAGTCCCACTGCACCCACAAGCCAAGGAACCCCAGCCCCCAATGCTATAGCCCCCTGTACCCACAAGCCAAGGAACCCCAGACCCCAATGCTATAGCCCCCTGTACCCACCAGCCAAGGAACCCCAGCCCCCAATGCTATAGTCCCACTGTACCCACAAGCCAAGGAACTCCAGCCCCCAATGCTATAGTCCCACTGTACCCAAAAGCCAAGGAACTCCAGCCCCCAATGCTATAGTCCCACTGTACCCACAAGCCAAGGAACCCCAGCCCCCAATGCTATAGTCCCACTGTACCCACAAGCCAAGGAACTCCAGCCCCCAATGCTATAGTCCCACTGTACCCACAAGCCAAGGAACCCCAGCCCCCAATGCTATAGTCCCACTGTACCCACAAGCCAAGGAACTCCAGCCCCCAATGCTATAGTCCCACTGTACCCACAAGCCAAGGAACCCCAGCCCCCAATGCTATAGCCCCACTGTACCCACAAGCCAAGGAACCCAGACCCCAATGCTATAGCCCCCTGTACCCACAAGCCAAGGAACCCCAGCCCCCAATGCTATAGCCCCCTGTACCCACAAGCCAAGGAACCCCAGACCCCAATGCTATAGCCCCCTGTACCCACCAGCCAAGGAACCCCAGCCCCCAATGCTATAGTCCCACTGTACCCACAAGCCAAGGAACCCCAGCTCTCAATGCTATAGCCCCACTGTACCCACAAGCCAAGGAACTCCAGCCCCCAATGCTATAGTCCCACTGTACCCACAAGCCAAGGAACTCCAGCCCCCAATGCTATAGTCCCACTGTACCCACAAGCCAAGGAACTCCAGCCCCCAATGCTATAGTCCCACTGTACCCACAAGCCAAGGAACCCCAGCCCCCAATGCTATAGTCCCACTGTACCCACAAGCCAAGGAACTCCAGCCCCCAATGCTATAGTCCCACTGTACCCACAAGCCAAGGAACCCCAGCCCCCAATGCTATAGTCCCACTGTACCCACAAGCCAAGGAACCCCAGCCCCCAATGCTATAGCCCCCTGTACCCACCAGCCAAGGAACCCCAGCCCCCAATGCTATAGTCCCACTGTACCCACAAGCCAAGGAACCCCAGCTCTCAATGCTATAGCCCCACTGTACCCACAAGCCAAGGAACTCCAGCCCCCAATGCTATAGTCCCACTGTACCCACAAGCCAAGGAACTCCAGCCCCCAATGCTATAGTCCCACTGTACCCACAAGCCAAGGAACTCCAGCCCCCAATGCTATAGTCCCACTGTACCCACAAGCCAAGGAACCCCAGCCCCCAATGCTATAGCCCCCTGTACCCACAAGCCAAGGAACCCCAGACCCCAATGCTATAGTCCCACTGCACCCACAAGCCAAGGAACCCCAGCCCCCAATGCTATAGCCCCCTGTACCCACAAGCCAAGGAACCCCAGACCCCAATGCTATAGCCCCCTGTACCCACCAGCCAAGGAACCCCAGCCCCCAATGCTATAGTCCCACTGTACCCACAAGCCAAGGAACTCCAGCCCCCAATGCTATAGTCCCACTGTACCCACAAGCCAAGGAACTCCAGCCCCCAATGCTATAGTCCCACTGTACCCACAAGCCAAGGAACCCCAGCCCCCAATGCTATAGTCCCACTGTACCCACAAGCCAAGGAACTCCAGCCCCCAATGCTATAGTCCCACTGTACCCACAAGCCAAGGAACCCCAGCCCCCAATGCTATAGTCCCACTGTACCCACAAGCCAAGGAACTCCAGCCCCCAATGCTATAGTCCCACTGTACCCACAAGCCAAGGAACCCCAGCCCCCAATGCTATAGCCCCACTGTACCCACAAGCCAAGGAACCCAGACCCCAATGCTATAGCCCCACTGCACCCACAAGCCAAGGAACCCCAGCCCCCAATGCTATAGCCCCGACATTATGGCTGCGGGGCCTCAGCAGGGATGTCTCGGGCCGGCCAGGAGCTGGTAAAATCCAGGGCTGGTTTTTGGTCCCAGTCCTCCACTGTTTTAAGCAGTGACATCAAGTGAATGGAAAAGTGACATCATTAATAATGGAAGCTCTTCCTTTAATGGAATGCGCGAATCAATAATGTATACGCAGTGATACCGCTGAACATCCTGACGAAGTGGGTTTCCACGCAACGCGTCGGTGTCGCATGATTCAAGTGGACCTGGACTCATTGAGCTGGTGATATACAATTTATAGGAATTCATTATCCTTTGGCTGTTTTTGAATTCCACAAAATGTATTGGAAACGCTGTCAGCAATTTCTTATGCACCCTGCACTTTAGCACTAAAGCACTTTCTTAAAGGTGCATCCCACATTTGCTAAGGGATACCCTCTATTCACTTCTTACCTTATGTATAGGCTCTGCCTCTCTCTCTCTCTTAGGGCCTTATTCATGAAGGGATAGCGTCAGGTAGCGTCAGGTAGTGTCAGGTAGCGCCTTGTAAATGACAGGTAGTGACAGGTAGCGGCAGGTGAACGTCGGACACGGCTGGGATGACGCCATGTAGCATCCGATTCATCATTATCCCAGCCTCAGCGTACAGCGCCGGCGTTCAGCCTTGCAGAGCGCCACGTCTTACCTGTCGCTCTCCCATACATTTCAATGGACGACCCTTTGCTTCTCTTTAAACAGGGTTTTTTTGAAAACTTTTACCATTTTTTATATATTTACGCAGCATTGATCTTACATGTCTGGTATTAAAGTGTTGATGTTACAATGTTATAACAATGTCATTCCGCATGTTTTCGCTTTGTTACTGGTGGATACATGTTCAAAAACAGCCTTTAATCACACAGCCTCTGGCGCTATGGGCTACAACTACATGATTTGAGCGCCGGCGTTGTTTGAGGCTGTTTTTTTGATGAATGTGGTGTGAGTTAGTCGCACTGAGCTGGCGCTATCATTCGCTCCCATACAGCGTAGTACTGCGACTAACACATCATATTCATCAATGCCGGACAGCGACTGAGACGCTCTGAAACAATGATCCATTGCCGAGCACAGCGACTACTAGCGGGCGCTCTGAAATCTGCTCTGCAGACATCTGTCGCTACCTGCCGTTAGTAATGTATCAGCCTGTAAGTCTTCGCCTAAGGCAGGCGGCTCCGAGCGCGCTGTTGACCGAATTCCCCGCTTCCCTCTAACAGGGAGTGTACCTGTGCTGGCCATTCACAAATGCCTGGTGTGGGCAACGCGCCCTGCTAGAGCGCCCTGCTGCTAAAATATATATTATATAATAATATTTATTATATTTATTATATAAATATGATATAAATAATATTTATAATATATTATTATTATATATAACAATATTTATTATAATTATTATATATAACAATTTTATACCAGCTTTAATAACAAATGTATTATAATTATTATATATAACTGTTATTATGTATAACAATATTTATTATAATTATTATATATGACAATTTTATAACAGCTTTAATGACAAATGTATTATTATTATTATTATTATATATAACTGTTATTATGTATAACAATATTTATTATAATTATTATATATGACAATTTTATAACAGCTTTAATGACAAATGTATTATTATTATTATTATATATAACTGTTATTATGTATAACAATATTTATTATAATTATTATATATGACAATTTTATACCAGCTTTAATGACAAATGTATTATTATTATATATAACTGTTATTATGTATAACAATATTTATTATAATTATTTTATATGACAATTTTATACCAGCTTTAATGACAAATGTATTATAATTATTATATATAACTGATATTATGTATAACAATATTTATTATAATTATTATATATGACAATTTTACAACAGCTTTAATGACAAATGTATTATTATTATTATATATAACTGTTATTATGTATAACAATATTTATTATAATTATTATATATGACAATTTTACAACAGCTTTAATGACAAATGTATTATTATTATTATTATTATATATAACTGTTATTATGTATAACAATATTTATTATAATTATTATATATAACAATTTTATACCAGCTTTAATAACACATGTATTATAATTATTATATATAACTGTTATTATGTATAACAATATTTATTATAATTATTATATATATGACAATTTTATAACAGCTTTAATGACAAATGTATTATTATTATTATTATTATTATTATTATTATTATTATTATATATAACTGTTATTATGTATAACAATATTTATTATAATTATTATATATGACAATTTTATAACAGCTTTAATGACAAATGTATTATTATTATTATTATATATAACTGTTATTATGTATAACAATATTTATTATAATTCGTATATATGACAATTTTACAACAGCTTTAATGCCAAATGTATTATTATTATTATTATTATTATTATTATTATTATTATTATTATATATAACTGTTATTATGTATAACAATATTTATTATAATTATTATATATGACAATTTTATAACAGCTTTAATGACAAATGTATTATTATTATTATATATAACTGTTACTATATATAACAATATTTTATCGATCAGCCCTGGAATCTTATAGCTCGCTGATCGCGGTGGGTTTTGCTCCACTTTAAAGTGAAACAAGACACTCACAGCCCTGGAATTAAAAAAAATCAATAGGAGCGGGAAGAGGTGAGTTGTTCTGAACGAAAATAATAGAAGGAATGACTGAAGAATAGAGGGAATGACGGAATCAAAGAAAGAATAGACAGAAAGAAAGTAAAAACAAAAAAAGGAAATAAAAGAAAGCAGGAAAGGAAGAAAACAATAGAGGAAAGAAATAAATGACAGAAGAAAGGAGGACTAAAAGTAAAGAAAGAAAAAGCAGGAAAGAAACAGAAGGAATGCTGGAAAGAAACAAAGAATAAAAGGATAGCAAAAGAAAGCAGGAAATAACGCAGTAGAAAGAAAGAGAGGGAATGATACGCAGAAAAAAAGCAAAGAATAGAAGGAAAGAAAATAGCAATGGAGAGAAAGAAAGATAAGGAATGTATAGAATGAATGACATATAAAGAAAGGAAGGATAAAAAATAATAACAATGACAGAAGAATAGAGGGAATGAGAAAATTAAAGAAAGAATAGACGGAAAGAAAGTAAAAGAACTATGAAATGAAAGAAAGCAGGAAAGGAAGAAAACAATAGAGGAAAAGAATGAAAAGAAATGACAGAAGAAAGAAGGACTAGATGGAAAGAAAGAAAAATAAACAGGAAAGAAAGCAATAGAAAGAAAGAGAGGGAATGACAGACAGAAAAAAAACAAAGAATAGAAGGAAAGAAAAAAGCAATGGAGAGAAAGAAAGATAAGGAATGTATGGAATGAATGACATATAAAGAAAGGAAGTATAAAAAATAATAGAAGGAATGACAGAAGAATAGAGGGAATGACTGAATTGAAGAAAGAATAGATGAAAAGAAAGTAAAAAAAGGAAATAAAAGAAAGCAGGAAAGGAAGAAAACAATAGAGGAAAAGAAAGAAAAGAAATGACAGAAGAAAGAAGGACTAGAAGGAAATAAAGAAAAAAGCAGAATGAACTGATGGAAAGAAACAAAGAATAAAAGAAAAGAAAAAGAAACCAGAAAGTAAAGCAATAGAGAGCAAAAAAAGAAGGGATGACAGAAAGAAACAAAGAATAAAAGGAAAGCAGGAAAAAGATCAAAGAATAGATTGAAGAAATAGAAAGGAAATGACATAAAGAAACAGAGAAAAAAAAGCAGTGGAGAGAAAGAAAGAGAAGGAATGTATGGCATGAATGACATATAAAGAAAGGAAGGATAAAAAACAATAGAAGGAATGATAGAAGAATAGAGGGAATTACAGAATTAAAGAAAGAATAGATGAACAGGAAAGGAAGAAAACAATAGAGGAAAAGAAAGAAAAGAAATGACAGAAGAAAGAAGGACTAGAGGGAAAGAAAGAAAAAAGCAGGAAAGAAAGAGAAGGAATGACAGAATTTAACAAAGAATAAAAAAAAGGAAGCAGACAATAAAGCAATAGAGGGCATAAAAAAGAAGGAATGGCCGAAAGAAAGTATAGAAGGAATGAGAGGAAAAAATAAAAGAACAGGATGAAGGAAAAAAAAGATGGAAAGAAAGCAATAGAAAGAAAGAGAGGGAATGGCAGACAGAAAGCAACAAAGATTAGAGGGAAAGAAAAAAAGACAATGGGGAGAAAGAAAGAGAAGGAATGACAGACAGAAATAAACAAAGAATAGAAGGAAAGAAAAAAAGCAATGGAGAGAAAGAAAGAGAGTTGTATGAATGTATGAAATGAATGATATATAAAGACAGGAAGAGTACAAAATAATAGAGGGAATGACAGAAGAATAGAGGGAATGACAGAATTAAAGAAAGAATAGATGGAAATAACGTAAAAAAAGAAAAAACAAGGAAATAAAAGAAAGCAGGTAAGGAAGAAAACAGAGGAAAAGAAAGAGAAGAAATGACAGGAGAAAGAAGGACTAGAAGTAAAGAAAGAAAAAAGCAGGAAAGAAAGAGAAGGAATGATGGGAAGAAACAGAGAATAAAAGTAAATAAAAAGAAAGCAGGGAACTATAAAGTAATAGAGAGAAAGAAAGTGAAAAAATAACAGAAAGAAAGAAAGGAAGAAAAAGAAAAAAAAGGAACGGCTGAAACAAAGAAAGAAGTAATGATAAAAAAAAAACTGCAAAGACCTGCCATGATTTTTATTCGGCAATAACACGAGATGCACATTTATTATTTATTATCGGATATAATTAGACTTGTTTTCCATCCTTTTGATACTCCAGCTCTGCAGCCTGGCAACGCCGCGTCATACGTCATACGTCATACGTCATCAGGCCGCGACCCGGAAGTTGTTCCCACGTGTGTCAGTGGAGGAAGCGTCGCTTGTCAATACATCGCCGTATTTACAGACTCCAGGTAATAATATACTGACACATTTCCTCAGCCATTGCCGAAACATCGGGTTAGAATTCCATTGCGATCAGGGTTTTTCTGTGTGTGTTGGTTTTAGGTTTGTGTCTCTATTTTTCTTTGCATTGCTGTGACTTGCATATTAAACCCAAGTCCACCCGTCCCTCGTTCTTTTCTATTGTTAGAGCAGATCTACGGAGCTGTAAGAACCGATCTCAGACAGTCAAGCGCTTTAATAGTGTTGCAGTGGCTGTAGTATTATTGTTTATAGCTCCAACGTATTCTGTGGCGTTGTACGCTCCCTACGTCAGAAAGCTGGGAGCATTAAAGTGGACCATTCCCCCCTGTACATACAGATTGCTCACATTAATCCGGACCTTCACTCTGAATAAGAGCCTATCTTATAGTTTTCCCACACCCTGTACATACAGATTGCCCACATTAATCCGGACCTTCACCCTGAATAAGAGCCTATCTTATATGTTTCCCACACCCTGTACATACAGATTGCCCACATTAAAAATCATCCTACCTGCATCTACTGCATGTTATGAGCCTTCAAACATACAAGATGGCGGGTCATGGAGCATCAGGCAGCCAGCAATCAGGAAGTGTCTTCTGACTGTGTCGCTCTGCATTCTGGGATTGCTGTCCTTTCCCTGACCCCAGCTCTGCTCTGTCTGAGCAAAGCACAGCTATAACCCCGCCCCCCTGCACTTTATCCCGCTCTCCTCTCCTCAGTAAGTGTGATGCTTCTGAGTCAAGATGGCGGCGCCCGTATCCTAGAGTCCTGAACAGAGTTGCAGCCCAGTGGGGGAAAGAATAATAAGTTAGTGACTAAAAACTTAAAATATATTAATTTTAGATGCTGGGGAATAGTTTTTTAAGGGTTTGGGCTTTTCAATAAATCATGGTGAAGGTCCGGTTTAAATTCCTCTTTGAGGAGGATGTCTACTATTACTGCCAATTAAATAAAATGCTGCATCTGAATTGTGTATTACATTTATACATGTTGTTGCGACATAAGTGTTGTGGCATTTTGGACACCTTGCGTGTCTTGATATTGGGGCCGTCCTGGTTTGAGCTTTTCCCTCGGTCTATCTATGACCCCTGAGTATTGATGATGGTCTTTATTTGTTTATTGATTTATTATTTATTGTTATTGATTTATTATTGATTTATTTGTTTATTGATTTATTATTATTGATTTATTGTTTATTATTATTGATTTATTATTGATGTATTTGTTTATTGATTTATTATTTATTATTATTGATTTATTATTGATTTATTTGTTGATTTTTTATTTATTATTGATTTATTTGTTTATTGATTTTTTATTTATTATTATTGATTTGTTTATTGATTTATTATATATTAACTAAATTTAAAGAGTTGCTCTGATATTGTATGTGAGTGACTGCCGATTATTTTAGCCCTGGAGTTCCTCCCCACTTGGGGTTTTAATTATATGTTTTTTAATTCTTGATGTGTGTTTTTTGTATGTGAATTATTGGATGAATTATTTGATTAATAAATTGATTTATTACATGAAGTAATGGTGTGCAGCTTGATATATGAGGACACAATGGTGGGCTAGCCCTGGAGCTTCACCTGTAGTTGAGTAGTAGTATGTTATTGGTGTCCCTGTAGCTAGCACCCGGTATATTATTGTGAGCAGTGCATACCTAATTGTTAGTATTATTATTGATTTATTATTGATTTATTTGTTTATTGATTTATTATTTATTATTATTGATTTATTATTGATTTATTTGTTGATTTTTTATTTATTATTATTGATTTATTTGTTTATTGATTTTTTATTTATTATTGATTTATTTGTTTATTGATTTATTATTTATTATTATTGATTTATTATTGATTTATTTGTTGATTTTTTTATTTATTATTATTGCTTTATTTGTTGATTTATTATTTATTATTATTGATTTATTTGTTTATTGATTTATTATATATTATTATTGAGTTATTATTGTTTTATTTGTTGATTTATTATTTATTATTTGATTTGTTGATTTATTATTATTGATTTATTTGTTTATTGATTTGTTTATTGATTTATTATTTATTATTATTGATTTATTTGTTGATTTATTATTTATTATTGATTCATTTGTTTATTGATTTATTATTATTGATTTATTGTTGATTTATTTATTGATTTTTTATTTGTGCTTTGTTGTATTGTGTTTTATTTTCTTTTGCTTCTTTGATGTGATGACCCTTTTTTTTTCTTTTCCTCCCTCTCGTAGGGTTACAGGGCGATGAGCTTTGTGGAGTACAGGGAGCTGATAGAAGATGGGGACACGGCCATTGTGTTTCTGGGACACGACTCCATGTTCCCGGTGAGCGTCCAGCACGGGGCCCAGACGCAGACCAGGTACGGCGTCCTCAGGCATTCGGCCGACCTCATCGGGAAAAGATACGGCTCCAAGGTGACCTGCAGCAAAGGAGGCTGGGTGTACATCCTGTATCCCACCCCCGAGCTGTGGACCATCAACCTGCCCCATCGCACCCAGATCCTTTATTCCACGGACATCTCCATGATCACCATGATGCTGGAGCTCAGGCCGGGCTCCGTGGTCTGCGAGTCAGGTAATTGGCCATTCCCGTCCCTTCTGTTGTTTCGCTGCAATGCATTATGGGCGGTATTGATTTGTTCTTGGAAGTGAGCACTCGAAGTATGTCCCCCCCCCCCCCCCTGTACATACAGGTGGGGGAAAGAATAATAACTAAGTGATTAAAAACTTAAAATACATTAATGTTAGATGCTGGGGAATCGTTTTATAAGGGTTTGGGCTTTTCAATAAATCATGGTGAAGGTCCGGTTTAAGGAGGAACATCGGTGGAGGTTAAAGCCTTACCGATTTGCCCTCCCCCCCCCCCCCCCTCCAGTTTCACCTTGGGGCATTCTTTACTCACCTCCCCAAGGAATCCATCTTCTGGGTTCCTCGATTTCCGGGCAAAGTTCCGACGGGCAGCGCCATCTTACATTCCATAATGCACTACGCGTGGCCTCTAGTCTTGTGTCTGCGCAGTGGCCTTGAATGGGATGCAATGGGGCCTCCCGAAATCCCGCGAGACTTCACAGATCGGGGCGGGACTGAGAAGAACACGGCTAAAGCCACACTGTCACTAACAGACAGCTAAGAGGGCGCGGGGGGGGGGGGGGGCAGCGATTGGACCCTGAAGCAACCAGACGTCCGACATCCAAAAGGTAAGTAGGGGGCCAATGGGGGGGGCGGGTCGGCCCCTTTTTGTTTTCAGCCTGGTGTTCCACTTTAAAGTGGACCAACACGCAGGATTTTCACTGTCCTGTGTTTTGGTCCACTTCCGTGGGGCACCCCAATTGGGGGTGCCCCGCTGCGTGAAACCCCCCCCCCCCCCGATCGCCCTAAATAACTCACCTCACCCCGCTCCTACACGAGCGCTCATCCAATCAGAGCGCTCAGAGCCGCTGTTGTATGTACGGACAAGCGACGGACAACCACAGCGGCTCTGAGAGCGCTGGAGGCCGCATCTCGCGCTTCCTTCTAACAGGGAGCGTGCCCGCGCCGGCCATTCACAAACGCCCGCCCTGCTAGAGAGAAGCGCGAGATGCGGACGCGGCTCGCACATGAGCCGTTGGAACGGGGATAAGGTAAGGTTTCTGGGGGTCCTGCGGGGTTTCACACAGTGGGGCATCCCGATTTCGGATGCCCCGCGGGGAGGGATCTGATCGGCCCGGGAATCTTATAGATTCCCCCCTGGGTGTTGGTCCACTTTCAAGAGGAAGATCAGAGGCCATGGAGTCTAACAGACTCCAGGGCCATCCTAGTTCCACTCCTTGGGGCATCCTGAACTGTTTAAAATCCCCCAGAAGCCCCGTTTCACTCACCTTGTCCCGGAGCCCTCGCCGTGGCGGCATCCCGGCTCACCTCTATCCTTTATGAATGGGCGGGCACCGGCTAGGAGGTGAGCGGGGGATGCGGCCGGCGGCACACGCGACTCCCTTCTTCCCCGCTGAAGGGAGCCGTGTAGAAGCGAGCGCCCTGATTGAATAAGCCAATTGGCGCGTTCGTTTTGGCCCGAGTCTGCGACAGGAAGGTGATTGACCTAGGGGCATGCGCACAGCGGGGCATCCCCAATTTGGGATACCCCAAAAAAGTTGGGTGTGTTGTTCCTCTTTGAAAGGTCAGCAGTCTACTGAAATATCTGCTTGGTCTGAACTCTGGCCTGTCATGTTTTGAGTTCAGTGTCAATAAGGAAAAAATGGGGACTTGCACCATAGACCCTATGTAATCTGTAAAGGTGCCGCTCCCAGAGCTGCAAAAGAGCTCAAACCAGGATAATAAAAAAAAAAACATGTAGGGAGGCAACTCTCAGCTCATAAATTGATCAAAAAATACATTTTTATTAATGACATATTTATAATCACTACATACAATACACTCAACATATTTAACATCCCTTAAAAAACATAAATGGGACAATAACACAAAGGACAAACCAACATAAAGGTGTGTAGGCGATGGGGAGAGTCTCACCACACTAACTGATATCAAATGCCTAAATATATATATATGTGCTAAATCATTCAACATAGTGTTCCAACATTGCAACTGAGCATGTGCAAATCCTGCCTATGATCCAGATCACTATAAAATCTATATATTTATAAAGTACTAAACATGTGCAAATCCTGCCTATGATCCGGATCACTATAAAATCTATATATTTATAAAGTACTAAACATGTGCAAATCCTGCCTATGATCCGGATCACTATAAAATCTATATATTTATAAAGTACTAAACATGTGCAAATCCTGCCTATGATCCGGATCACTATAAAATCTATATATTTATAAAGTACTAAACATGTGCAAATCCTGCCTATGATCCGGATCACTATAAAATCTATATAATTATAAAGTAATAAACGTGCAAATCCTGCCTATGATCCGGATCATTATAAAATCGATATATTTATAAAGTACTAAATATGTGCAAATCCTGCCTATGACCCGGATCACTATAAAATCTATATATTTATAAAGTACTAAACATGTGCAAATCCTGCCTATGATCCGGATCACTATAAAATCTATATATTTATAAAGGAATAAACATGTGCAAATCCTGCCTATGGTCCGGATCACTATAAAATCTATTTATTTATAAAGTACTAAACATGTGCAAATCCTGCCTATGATCCGGATCACTATAAAATCTATATAATTATAAAGTAATAAACGTGCAAATCCTGCCTATGATCCGGATCACTATAAAATCTATATATTTATAAAGTACTAAACATGTGCAAATCCTGCCTATGATCCGGATCACTATAAAATCTATATATTTATAAAGGAATAAACATGTGCAAATCCTGCCTATGGTCCGGATCACTATAAAATCTATATATTTATAAAGTACTAAACATGTGCAAATCCTGCCTATGGTCCGGATCACTATAAAATCTATATATTTATAAAGTACTAAACATGTGCAAATCCTGCCTATGATCCGGATCACTATAAAATCTATATATTTATAAAGCGCTAAACATGTGCAAATCCTGCCTATGATCCGGATCACTATAAAATCTATATATTTATAAAGGAATAAACATGTGCAAATCCTGCCTATGATCCGGATCACTATAAAATCTATTTATTTATAAAGTACTAAACATGTGCAAATCCTGCCTATGATCCGGATCACTATAAAATCTATATATTTATAAAGTGCAAGTGCTCCTAGTCAAACAATCAATTAAGAATTAATATTCACAACCATAACAACTCATAAACATATCAATCTACTCTATTTACCAATTGGTGAATAGAGTAGATTGATGTTTATGAGTTGAATGATTTTAGCACATATATATATTTAGGCATTTGATATCAGTTAGTGTGGTGAGACTCTCCCCATCGTCTACACACCTTTATGTTGGTTTGTGTTATTGTCCCATTTATGTGTTTTTAAGGGATTTTAATATGTTGAGTGTATTGTATGTGGTGATTATAAATATGTCATTAATAACACAAATGTATTTTTGATCAATTTTTGAGTTGAGAGTTGCCTTTTTTTTTTTGTTCCTGGAATTCAGTGTCAGTCTTTTGGCCCGTCATAGACCATGTGGTCATGGGGGCGGGAGGGTATTTATTTAGTGTATGTATATGGCATAAAGCGCGTATAAAATATCCGGGGGTGTGTGTCTGAGAAGGCGCGCATGCACCCTTAGTCTCTAATTTCCATGCGTACCATTAAAGAATTTCCGGCGACACTACCCTATGACCCGCCCCTACTGCTCAGGGTCCCCTTATCTAACTTTGCAGATTTAATATAGGCAAAAATAACTTACTCAGGAAGTGTGGGTTGGCGGGGGAGCGACCGCGCTCTAGCTTCAGCCATTTCCTCTGTCGAATCAGCGTTTGTTATTTGAACCCGTCGGGGCCCGATCCCTCGCCTGATTTATGGTCTCCTAAAAATGGCCGTAGCTCGTCGTTTATTCTGTTTTTACACCTGCAGACGTCTCTGACCTGAAACAAGTGAGCTGCCACAAAAGGTCAGACCCCCCCCACCCCCCCGATCCGCTCCTGCTCAGATACTGCAAGGGCATCAGGAAAGCCTGGCCAACACCATTTAAAGGGTAACTCCATATTCCATTATATTTAAAAAATTTCCAATCTAGTGTTGCCAATGGGATTAGAAAAAGGTAAATGAATTTGTATGTGCAGCAATCTAAATTGCCCCGGGGAGGGGGCGCGGCATATTGGCAATCGGTGGCTTGACGCTCATACCACAACGGCTCCGAGCGCGCTGATTGGACGAGCGGACGCGCATGCGCCGTAGGAGCTGGGTGAGTTTTTACGTGCGATCTGGGGGGTTTCACATAGAGGGGTGCCCCGGGGAAGTGGGTCAAAATCCTGGGTTTTGGTCCACTTTAAAGGATGTATTTTAATGTGCTAACCGCACACATAGACAATATACAAGTAATGAATGGTTCATAATTTATTCAGATAATGGTTCATAAGATAATTCAGATGATCTTAGCCAAATGGATGATGGGTAATGAAGCAGGGCGCCCAGAGAGGTCTGGAACAGCCTACGCATTTCTGGTCCTTCCAGCAAGTTCCCATGTGACCTCCCCCCAGATGAGGACGATGGAGGCCTGGGGCTCCCGACCTTTATCCCTCGTCGGGTATCCCCCCTCCCCTCGGGGTAAAGTCTTTGGTCTCCTCCCCTATTTTTTTTTAAGCTAAAATTGGTAAAACTATTTATGGATCATAACTTTGGGTAGGAAGGTCGTAGGTCCCTGGTTCTTGTGTTAAGTGATTTGGTCCGATGCGGCGCATCTGGTGGGTTGTTATGGATCTCGAGATCTCCATATCTCTGGTTCTATGCCAGTTACAAAGATGTAGAACATATGGATAGGTGTGTCTGGGGCAACAGATTCCAACGAGGTATTTGGCTTATGTCTAAATAGATGGTGGGTAATGATGCAGGGCGCCCAGGTCCTTCCAGCAAGTTCCCACGTGACCTCCCCCCAGATGAGGACGATGGAGGCATGGGGCTCCCGACCTTTATCCCTCGTCGGGTATCCACCCTACCCTCGGGGTAAAGTCTTCGGTCTCCTCCCCTATTTTTTTTTTTTTTAAGTTAAAATTGGTAAAACAATTTATGGATCATAACTTTGGGTAGGAAGGTCGTAGTGCCCTGGTTCTTGTGTTAAGTGATTTGGTCCGATGCGGCGCATCTGGTTGTTATGGATCTCGAGATCTCCATATCTCTGTTTCTATGCCAGTTACAAAGATGGAGAACATATGTATAGGTGTGTCTGGGCCAACAGATTCCAACGGGGTATTTGGCTTATGTCTAGGGTGACCAGAGACCCAAAAATTCCCAGTACCGTGCTGGTACCAGAGTGACTGGACTATGCGTTTGAAGTCCCCCCGCTATTGGAGCTTCCCAGCCAGGTGTCCTGGCTGTTTCCATTCGGTCTGGCGAAGGTGTGAGGGGAAACGGCAGGAGGTCTTTAAAGAGCAGCTCAAGTTTAAGGATGTATTTTAATGTGGTAACCGCACACTTAGGCAATATACAAGTGATGAATGGTTCATAATTAATTCAGATAATGGTTGATAAGAAAATTCAGATGTTCTTAGCCAAATAGATGGTGGGTAATGAAGCAGGGCGCCCAGGTCCTTCCAGCAAGTTCCCACGTGACCTCCCCCCAGATGAGGACGATGGAGGCCTGGGGCTCCCGACCTTTATCCCTCGTCGGGTATCCCCCCTCCCCTCGGCATAAAGTCTTTGGTCTCCTCCCCTATTTTTTTTTAAGCTAAAATTGGTAAAACTATTTATGGAGTATAACTTTGGGTAGGAAGGTCGTAGGGCCCTGGTTCTTGTGTTAAATGATTTGGTCCGATGCGGTGCTTCTGGTGGGTTGTTATGAATCCTGATATCTCCATATCTCTGGTTCCAGTTACAAAGATGGAGAACATATGGATAGGTGTCTGGGGCAACAGATTCCAACGAGGTATTTGGCTTATGTCTAGGGTGACCAGGGACCCAAAAATTCCCAGTACCGTGCTGGTGCCAGAGTGACTGGACTATGCGTTTGATGTCCCCCCGCTATTGGAGCTTCCCAGCTAGCTTTCCTGGCTGTTTCCATTCGGTCTGGCGAAGGTGTGAAGGGAAACGGCAGGAGGTCTTTAAAGAGCAGCTCAAGATTAAGGATGTATTTTAATGTGGTAACCGCACACTTAGGCAATATACAAGTGATGAATGGTTCATAATTAATTCAGATAATGGTTCATAAGAAAATTCAGATGTTTTTAGCCAAATAGATGGTGGGTAATGAAGCAGGGCGCCCAGGTCCTTCCAGTAAGTTCCTACGTGACCTCCCCCCAGATGAGGACGATGGAGGCCTGGGGCTCCCGACCTTTATCCCTCGTCAGGTATCCCCCCTCCCCTCGGCACAAAGTCTTTGGTCTCCTCCCCTATTTCTTTTTAAGCTAAAATTGGTAAAACTATTTATGGAGTATAACTTTGGGTAGGAAGGTCGTAGGTCCCTGGTTCTTGTGTTAAGTGATTTGGTCCGATGCGGCGCATCTGCTGGGTTGTTATGGATCTCGAGATCTCCATATCTCTGGTTCTATGCCAGTTACAAAGATGGGAGAACATATGTATAGGTGTGTCTGGGCCTACAGATTCCAACGAGGTATTTGGCTTATGGCTAGGGTGACCAGAGACCCAAAAATTCACAGCACCGTGCCAGAGTGACTGGACTATGCGTTTGACGTACCCCTGCTATTGGAGCTTCCCAGCCAGGTGTCCTGGATGGTTCCATTCGGTCTGGCGAAGGTGTGAAGGGCGCCAACAGGAGGTCTTTAAAGGGTAATTCCACTTTTAATGGCATTTTTAAAAGTGTCCATTATTGTGTGGCAAAAGGATGCCTTCAATGCACTGAGCTTATTTTTGTAATTTTCTATTTGTTTGCAACTCTGTGTTATAAAAGAAAACTGTTTTCAGTAGTAACAATGTGTTTACCTTAGCTATGTACACCAAAGTGATGATTTCGACTACTTACCATAGTCTTCCTCGCTCCAGCTTGTTAATCATCTGATTGACTAAGGCATTGGTGACTGGTTTAACCTATTCTGCTGAAATTCAACTTCTTCAGGTTGGAAGGATCACAGTCTTGTGTTCCAGTAGCAAAAGGGTTAATGGCTGGGTTCTCAGCTGGAGAGGTCGTTAGGCTGCTTAGACTTAGCAAAAGCTGCTAAAGAGCTCACCTGTTACATTGGAAGGATTTTGGGACTTGTAGTCCATTGTTTTTTACTCAAGGCCATAAACACTCCTACTGTAGGAAAACAGAGCCACAGGAATATGAGAATCTTGGAAGCAGTGTGCTGATAAGTAAATCACAGATCTGGGGACACAATCCTAACACAAATGATTGGGGGTCATCATCATTACTGGAGCCTTTCCAAGCATAGCCCCCTCCCCCCCACCGCAAATCCTCACCTTAACAGCACCGTAATTGGCCGCCAGTGGTTACATGGGCCGGGCTCATGTTCTTTGTTGTGGTGGGTGATGAGCAGAGGGGGGCTCCAGCAATCTGGATGCCCCCCTAAGGTTCGGGCCAGGCCCTACACCTGTTAGCGTGTAGGTCTGCTTTAAAGTAGACCCAATCCCACAGAGATTGGCTCGGGAACCTATAAGATTCCAGTGCTGCTAGATTCCCCCCCCCCCCCCCGGGGCATCCAAGATCAGGATGCTCCACTGTGTGATACCCCCCAGGTCGCCCAGAAACTTACCTTCTTTCCTGGTCCAACGGCGCATGTGCGAGCAGCGGCCACATCCCCAATATCCCTTTAGCAGGACGCGCGCCCGCGCCAGGCATTCGTGAATGGCCGGCGCAGGCACGCTCCCTGTTAGAGGGGGATGCGGGCACCAGCGTTCTCGAAGCCGCTGGCCTAAGACCGGATGGGTCTAATATGAGGAGGCGGGAGCGGATTTAAGCGTGCTGATTGGACGAGCGGCCGCGCATGCGCCGTAGGACCGGGAAGAGGTCAGTTTGTTCGGGCGCCCTGGGGGGTTTCACACATCGTCGTACCCCAGGGGCAAAGACCAAAACCCAGGATAGTCAAAATCCTTAGTTTTGGTCCACTTTAATGGCTCCCATTCGTAGCTGATCTGAAAATTTAGGAGGTCCTCCACACCTCATCCCTCCCTCTTATCGATGGATTAATTATTACAGCGCAACAATCACATTTGTTGTAAGTGGCTGATGGGTACATCTTATTTTATCTTTATCACCCTCCCTTTATATCTCCCTGTACAGGCGACCGGTTCGTCCCATAATGCCCCTCTGCGCATTTCATTCTGGTAATGGCTTGTCGGTAAGCCGGTGTTCAGAAAGCTTAGTCAGGCCATGTGACCGGCGCCCGGCTCGAGGTCACAGATGGCAAAAAGAAAAGAGCACTTTGCTTGCGGATTCAGCATCTGCCGCGCTCCTACAGCGTTGCAGCCCTGTAACCCCTAAGCTGCTGGAGCGGAGGACTGCGCGTGATTAGTGGCTGATATGAAATCTCAGTGGCTAATCGTTCCGTCCTTGTCGGTTGTGTCAATGTCATGGCGCGCCGTGGAAAGTTACGCTGGTTGGCGGAATGCATTTGGGTTTCTTGAGCCCTTTTGAGCGTCTCTTGATATTGGCAACGTCTTTGTGCAGCTTTAGAGGTGATAAAGTGGACCAACGTCCACGGCCCTGGAATTTATAAGATGCCAGGGGTGCTTGATTCCTTCCCCCCCCCCCCCCCCCGGGATGCCCCGCTGTGTGAAACCTCCCATGCCGCCCGGTATACTCACCTACTTTTGCCGTCCAGCGGCCGCTCCCCGTTATCCCTTTAGCAGGGTGTGCACCCCGCCCGGTATACTCGCCTTCTTTCCCGGTCCAGCGGCCGCTCCCCGTTATCCCTTTAGCAGGGTGTGCACCCCGCCCGGTATACTCGCCTTCTTTCCCGGTCCAGCGGCCGCTCCCCGCTATCCCTTTAGCAGGGCGTGCACCCCGTCTGGTATACTCGCCTGCTTTCCTACTGCAGCGGCCGCTCCCCGCTATCCCTTTAGCAGGGCGTGCACCCCGCCCGGTATACTCGCCTTCTTTCCCGGTCCAGCGGCCGCTCCCCGCTATCCCTTTAGCAGGGTGTGCACCCCGCCCGGTATACTCGCCTTCTTTCCCGGTCCAGCGGCCGCTCCCCACTATCCCTTTAGCAGGGTGTACACCCCGTCCGGTATACTCGCCTTCTTTCCCAGTCCAGCAGCCGCTCCCCGCTATCCCTTTAGCAGGGTGTACACCCCGTCCGGTATACTCGCCTTCTTTCCCAGTCCAGCAGCCGCTCCCCGCTATCCCTTTAGCAGGACGTGCACCCCGTCCGGTATACTCGCTTTCTTTTCCGGTCCAGTGGCCGCTCCCCGCTATCCCTATAGCAGGGTGTGCACCCCGCCCGGTATACTCGCCTTCTTTCCCGGTCCAGTGGCCGCTCCCCGCTATCCCTTTAGCAGGGCGTGCACCCCATCCGGTATACTCACCTGCTTTCCTAGTGCAGCGGCCGCTCCCCGCTATCCCTTTAGCAGGGTGTGCACCCCGTCTGGTATACTCACCTTCTTTCCCGGTCCAGCGGCCACTCCCCGCTATCCCTTTAGTAGGGCATGCACCCACGCCTGGCTGGCACGCTCCCTGTTAGAGGGTTGCTGGGCATGCGGCTGCCGGGCGCGCCTGGGTCCGCTTCATTAGACAAAGGCTTAGGCGAAGGGACGGGAGCGTATCAGAGTGTGCTGATTGGATAAGAGGCCGCACATAGGATTGGGGAAAGGCGAGTTAGATTGGGCGACCTGGGGGGGGGGGGTTCACACAGCTAGACATCCCCGCTTGGGGTGGACCAAAACCCGGGATAGTCAAAATCTAGGGTTTTGCTCCACTTTAAAGTCTGATAGATGGGCCTGATGGCTGCAGCAGCAGTCGGAGAGACCCAATGGACAGTAGATAGAGGGACCTGGTGGATGTCTGATAGAGAGGCCTGGTAGCGACAGCAGCAGTAGGAGAGGCCCAATTGACTGCGGATTGAGGGACCTGGGGGATGTCCAATAGAGGGGTCTTGTCACAACAGCAGCCACAGGAGAGATCCAATGGGCAGCGGATGGAGTGACCTGGTGGGCTTCTGATTTTGGGGCCTGGTGGAGACGGCAGCAAATGGAGGGACTTGATGGTGACAGCAGTAGTGGGAGAGACCAAAGGGGCCACTGATGAACGGACCTGGCGGACATCTAATAGAGGGGCCTGGTGGCAGCAGCAGGAGAGACCCTATGGGCAGCGGATGGAGAGACCTGGTGGATGTCAGAGGGGCCCAGTGTCTGCAGCAGAAGATGGAGGGACACAGTGGAGATTTGACAGAGGGGCCTGGTGACTGCAGCAGCAGCAGTTGGAGAGACCAGATGGGCAGCAGATGAAGTGACATGACAGATGTCTGATAGAGGGGCCTGGTTGTTACAGCAGCAGTTGGAGAGACCCAATGGACAGTAGATAGAGGGACCTGGGGGCAACAGCAGCAGTAAGAGAGCCCCAGTGGACATCAGATGCAGGGACATGACAGATGTCTGATAGAGGCACCTTGTGGCTGCAGCAGCAGTTGGAGAGACCAAATGGGCAGCGGATGGAGGGACCTTGCGGATGTTTGATAGAGAGGCCTAGTTGTCGCAGCAGTAGGAGAGACCCAATGGACAGTAGATAGAGGGACCTGGCAAAGTGTGATAGAGGGGCCTGGTGGTTACAGCAGCAACAGGAGAGACCCAAGACCCAAGAAGGGACCTGGTGGACGTCTGTTTGAGGGGCCTGGTGGAGACAGCAGCAAATGGAGGGACCTGGAGGTGATAGCAGCAAATGGAGGGACCATTGTGGTGACAGCAGCAGTAGGAGAGACCATAGGGGCCACTGATAAAGGGACCTGGCGGACGTCTAATGGGGAGGCCTGGCGGTGGCAGCAGCAGATAGAGGGACACAGCGGACATTTGATAGAGGGGACTGGTGGCTGCAGCATCAGTCAGGGAGACCCAACGGGCAGCAGATGGAGGGACCTGGTGGACATCTGATAGAGAGGCCTGGTGGCGACAGCAGCAGTAGGAAATGCCCAATAGACAGCAGATGGAGGGACCTGGTGGACATCTGATAGAGAGGCCTGGTGGCGACAGCAGCAGTAGGAAATGCCCAATAGACAGCAGATGGAGGGACCTGGTGGACATCTGATAGAGAGGCCTGGTGGCGACAGCAGCAGTAGGAAATGCCCAATAGACAGCAGATGGAGGGACCTGGTGGACATCTGATAGAGGCCTGGTGGCGACAGCAGCAGTAGGAAAGGCCCAATAGACAGCAGATGGAGGGACCTGGTGGACATCTGATAGAGAGGCCTGGTGGCGACAGCAGCAGTAAGAAAAGCCCAATAGACAGCATATGGAGGGACCTGGCAAACGTGTGATAGAGAGGCCTGGTGGGAACAGCAGCAGTAGGAGATCCAATGGATAAAGGGGCCTGGTCACAGCAGCAGCAGCAAGAGAGACCCAACGAGCAGTGGATTGGAGGTATCTGGGCATTAGAGAGGCCTGGTGGTGGTGGCAGTAGCAGGGAGGACCTGGTAAAAACTGTTCCTGGCATCAGCAGGACCCTTTCTTTCAGACCCAGAGGAAAGATGGCTGCAGCACACGCCGGTGAGGCTGAGACCAGTGACAGCGGTGGTAAGTATGTCATCCCTTTCGTTGCACCGCAATGCAGCACAGGCAAAGCACAATACGGACTTCCATGGGCTATGTTGTGGTCAGGCTGCGGTCAAAATTCAGCTCAAAGATGCGAAAGGGCCCATTTACTTTAAAGTGGACCAAAACCCACGGCGATTGGCCCGGGAATCTATAACATCCCCAGCACGATTGATTCCCTCCCCCCGGGGCATCCAAAATCGGGATGCTTCCCGGTCCA
Source organism: Gastrophryne carolinensis (assembly GCA_027917425.1). Classification (NCBI taxonomy): domain Eukaryota; kingdom Metazoa; phylum Chordata; class Amphibia; order Anura; family Microhylidae; genus Gastrophryne; species Gastrophryne carolinensis. Next base: position 13,773,560 of record CM051244.1, on the reverse strand, counting down.
ATGGCGCATGCCCGAGCTACGAGCACGTTCCGCTATCCCTCTAGGCTCCGAGTGCCATATGCGCCGTAGGACCGGGAAGAGGCGAGTTGGCATCGGCGATCTGGGGGGTTTCACACAACGGGGCATCCCCAATCGGAATCCACTTTATTGGGCAACTTGTGTCACGGAGTATTTCTGCTTTAGACCTTGCTTTAGTGTGCTTCGCCCTAGCAAGAAGCGACATGGGAAGCCGCGTGCGCAGGTGCGCTGCTCAACCTCCCCACCTTCTGGACGCCATGTGTTGCTTTAGTTTGGATTGGTAACAATGTATTTGTAACCTGGCTTTGCACTTTTGATTTATTTCTTTCATTATAACACTTGTGTTGTCAATCACTGAGTCATGATTCATCGACTGCTTTACTTGCTTACACTTTGGTTTCAATGCTGACAGATATTTTGTGTAATAGCATTTTCACTGGATTAGATTTTGAGAGAATGTCATAGGTTTCATTTTGTTTGTTTGAATAGACTTTTAGCTACTGTATTGTAACACATTTTGGCCATTGTTCTGCAGGTGTGACTGCATATATTTTTCACATGTGCACTTATTGCTTTAGATATTTCAGATAGGGGTTTTCTTTTTTTCATTTTTTATTAGCATAATTATCCCTTGTGCCGGCACAAAAAATTACATTGATAGCGGTGTTTTACCAGCAATAACATTGCAATTTTTCTCATGGCTCCTCCCCATTTGGGATAGCCATTTTGTTGTCTGTGGGTCACTATGAGGTGAGACAGGATTGGGGTGGTCCATGGTTGGTTTTAAATGTCTTGATGTGTATATGTGTTTTTAAAGTGTTTTTGTACTCAAATAAAATTATTTTCTAAACTAGAATTTCTTTGTTCAGTAGGATAGAGAGCCGCCATTTGGTCCCAAAGAAAAGGCCGAACAATCCATAATATAGTAATATAAAATAATCTATGCCTTTAATGTCAAATTAATTTAAATCAAGTGATAACATACACACACAATTGATACAAGTGACAATAGACTCATTAAAAAACATATAAGACACTGCCAAAAGATGTGGACCAAAATGATTCTCTAAAATAATTATTGCTCCATGTCTTTATAAATATGTTGAAAAAATATCCACCACTGAATCCATAATTTATATGTATGATATAAAGTGCTAAATAATGTGCCAATTAATATCACATCAATACAACAATACAACGATATTAATTGGCACATTATTTAGCACTTTATATCATACATATAAATTATGGATTCAGTGGTGGATATTTTTTCAACATATTTATAAGGGCATGGAGCAATAATTATTTTCGAGAGTCATTTTGGTCCACATTTTGACTATCCTGGGTTTTGGTCCACTTCGTTGGGGCACCCCCGCTGTGTGAAACCCCCCAGAAAGCCCCAAAAACTCACCTCTCCCCACTCCCACGTGACCGCTGCTGCCAATCCCCGCCGACGGACAAGCGGGAGGCAGCGACGTACAAGAGAGCGCGCCCGCCGCTGCCTCCCGCGCTTCACTCTTACAGGGCGCGCGTCCGCGCCGGCCACTCACAAACGGCCGGCGTGGGTGCGCGTCCTGCCAGAGGGACGCGCGGGAGGCAGCCGCTGGATCGAGGAGCAGGTATGGATTTAGGGGTTTCTGGGGGGTTTCACACAGCGGGGCACCCCCGAGCGTCTCGCGCTTCCCTCTAACAGGGAGTGCGCCCGCGCCGGCCATTCACAAACGGCCGGCACGGGTGCGCGCCCTGCTAGAGGGAAGTGCGAGACGCGGCCCGCACATGCGCCGTTGGAACGGGGTTAAGGTAAGGTTTCTGGGCTTCCTGGGGGGTTTCACCAATCTTATAGATTCCCGGCCCGATCCCCCCCCTGGCTGTTGGTCCACTTTAACCGCAAACTGTTTGTTTTAGAATTTCTTTGTTGGTGGTGGTCCCTTATTTGTGGCTAGTAGTCTCAACTGCATTGAGTGTGAGTTGTAGGTGAGTCTGTGGTGCGCCATGTTTTTCTTTCAGCGTGCTGACGAGCCTTTACATTGGATGTAACCCTCTGGACTGAAATCTCGGGAGGCCCATTAGGCTGCACTTAGCCGGTCTCCATTGTGTCACTGGGGATATTGTTCCCGGAACAAGGCGCTCGCTGTGTCTGGCGGAGCTCAGCCGTGTAACGGCCGCAAACACGCGCCCGCCGCCTGTTTGTTCTGTGTGTAAACCGAGAACCTGTTGGCATCCATTCACTTGACCACCACGCTGGAGGTTTCATTGTCTCTGGGCCTTGGCCAAGCAAATGTAAAGCCAAGGCCAGTAAATGCTTATTGATTATATAAAGGAGATATTCCTGGCAGATTCTTCAAGCGAGTGTATGTTTGTTGTCCTCTGAGATGCTTTTACCGCCCTACCCTGACTCTATAAAGGTATCCATAGGGATTAGAAGGTAATGGTGGCAGATCTCTGGTCTTGGGAGGTTGTGGTTAATCCTGCTCCCGCTATTGTAATCACTATGGATGCTCTTTTGTTTTATTATGAGAACACCTGACTACGATTGTCTGATTATAGCGGCCAGGGCTTACCAACCTCTTCAGTACAGTGGAAGCCTGGATGTCATTCCATGGCAGTCTGCTTCCAGGACCACTGATGCATATGTATCCATGGGGAAGCCTGGATGTCATTCCATGGCAGTCTGCTTCCAGGACCACTGATGCATATGTATCCATGTGGAAGCCTGGATGTCATTCCATGGCAGTCTGCTTCCAGGACCACTGATGCATATGTATCCATGTGGAAGCCTGGATGTTATCCGGGTTGTCAGCCTGCTCTCCTGTCTGTATGCATACAGCGCCCTAGTTTCCAAGTTCTTGCAAGTTTCATGCATGCAGAAACCTGGATCCTATTCCAGCTGGCAGCTTGCTTTTGAGGCTTTGCATGCTCATTCAAAGTGGACCAACCCCCCCGGGGCATCCAAAAATGGGATGCCCCCCAGGTCACCCTGTTCACTTACCTTCTTTCCCGGTCCAACAGTGCATGTGTGAGCAGCCGCTGCATCCCCGCTATCCCTCTAGCAGGGCGCATGCCTCCGGCAGGTATCTGTGAATGGCTGGCACGGGCACGCTCCCTGTTAGAGGGAAGTGGGGGATGCGTCCATCAGCGACGTGGCGTCAGCGGCTCATTGGAAGAGCGGCCGCACATGCGTCGTAAGACCGGGAAGAGGTGAGTTACCTTCGTCGATCTGGGGGGTTTCATACAGTGGGACATCCGCGATCGGGGTGCTCCGGGGGAAAGGACCAAAACCCAGGTTTTGGTCCACTTTAACTCCAGCTGGTCAGTGGCATCCTGAATGCACGGGGGGGGGGTTTCATCTGTGTTCAGGATCCAACACTGGAACCGAAGCCCAGAATCTAGGGACAACTCTTGTCTTCACCAGAGCACCCTGCCAGGGACAATAGGCCGGGCTTCAGGGGAGCGCCAGGTCATGCAACCGGGTAACAGAGGTTCTGTGTCCATACAGCGCCCTAGTTTCCAAGTTCTTGTGCATGCCTGCATCCATGCAGAAATCTGGATCCCATTCCAGCTGGCTGCTTGGTACCGAGGCTTCTCATACGCATGCATCCATGCTGAAGCCTTAAAGTGGACCAAAACCCACGGCTATTGGCCCGGGAATCTATAATATTGCCGGGCCAATCGATTCCCTTTCCGCCCGGGGCATCCAAAATCGGGTGTGTGAAACCCCCCAGGTCGCCACATACACTTACCTTGCTTCTCGGTCCAACGGCGCATTCGGGAGCTGCGGCTGCATTCCCGCTATCCCTCTAGTCTGGAGCGTGCCCATGGCAGGTATTTGTGAATGGCCAGTGCTGGCACACTGCCTGATAGAGGGAAGCGGGGGATGCGCCCGCCAGCGTGCTTGGAGCTGCTGGCCTTAGACGACGTGACTGATTGGACGAGTGGCCGCGCATGCGCCGTAGGCCCGGGAGTACCGTAGAACACCAGAGTACCCTGCGAGGAAGAATAGGCTGGGCTGCAGGGGAGCGCCAGGTCATGCAGCTGGGTAACGGAGGGTGTGTGTTATTATTATTATTATTAATGTTTATTTATATAGCGCCATCAACTTCCGTAGCGCTTTACAAGTTAAGAATACAGACAAGGTAAAACATATAGCACAGAGAACAATACAAAATTAGATGCCACAGGTTAAAACCAAGTGTTGTGAGCACAGGAGACAATAGGGAGGAGTGCCCTGCCCTTGCCAGCTTACAGTCTAAAGGATGGGGGTGGAGACAAAGGGGGCGGGGTCACAAGTGGTAGAGCTTGAGTATGGCTGCATGTGCCATTGAAGGTTATAGTAGTTGCTTAAGCCAGGTCATATGCTTGTCTGAAGAAGTGAGTTTTGAGGGCGCTTTTAAAGGCTTGGATTGATGGAGAGTGGCGGATCGAGCGGGGGAGTGCATTCCAGAGAAGTGGGGAGGCACGGGAGAAGTCTTGAAGGCGGGAGTGCGAGGAAGTAACCAAGGAAGAGGACAGGAGAATGTCAGAGGCGGAGCGGAGGTTGCGCTTGGGTTGGTAATGCTGGATCAGAGATGAAATGTAGGAAGGGGCCTGGTTAGAGAGAGCTTTGTAGGTTAGCACTAGAAGTTTGAACTGGACTCTATGGGAGACGGGTAACCAGTGTAGGGATTGACAGAGGGGGGTAGCACTGGAGAAGCGAGAGGAGAGATGGATGAGGCGAGCAGCAGAGTTTAGGATAGATTGGAGGGGAGCAAGTCTGTTTGATGGCAAACCACAGAGGAGGGTGTTGCAGTAGTCCAGTCGGGATATGACCAGGGCATGTACTAGCATTTTAGTGGTGACAGGTGAGAGGACGGATGCGAGATATATTTTTGAGTTGGAGGCGACAGGAGGTGGCCAGGGAGTGAATGTGAGGTCTGAAGGAGAGAGAGGAGTCCAGAATGACGCCCAGGCATCGAGCTTGAGGAGTTGCAGTTATTGTAAGATTATTTACAGAGATTGTGGTGTTAGAGAGGAGAGGGGAGTGAGATGGCGGGAAAATGACCAGTTCTGTTTTGTCCATGTTCAGTTTAAGAGAGCGAGATGTCATGAAGATGTTCATACAGCGCCCTAGTTTCCAAGTTCTTGCTCATGGCTGCATGCATGCAAAAACCTGGATCCCATTCCAGCTGGCTGCTTGGTACCGAGGCTTCTCATGCACATGCATCCATTCGGAAGAGGACCAAAACCCAGGATTGAGGATGCCCCGCTGTGTGAAACCCTCCAGGTTACCAAAACAAACTCGCCTCTTCCCGGTCCTACGGTGCATGTGCGGCCGCCCGTCCAATCAGCGCGCTTGGATCCGCTCACTCAGCACCTCTAAACCTTCGTCAAAGGTGAGCGGCTCCATCTGCGCTGACGGTGGCATCCCCCGCTTCCCTCTAACAGGGAGTGTGCCCGAGTCATGTACCTTGTGGGGAAGTTACCCTGCCTGGGGTCCCATCCCTGTTGACCTGTGTAATACGTAACTTATTAGAATAAGTGAAAACTGGAAGAATATTGGTAAGCAAATAGAATGGGCTGGTTAATATAGTGGCCCCCTAATAGTGCCAACCAACCATTGAACAAGGGAGTCTTTGGACCTCCTCCCCCGTTACATACAAACATTACAGGGGCTCACCAAAAACCACCACGCCCGTATAATAAACACAGAATATACCGATATATCAAAAATATACAAAAGACATTTTATTGTTTCTGAACATCCACAAAATTTAAAAAGCACTCACGTGCATGGTCATTACAATGCCTTAACTCCTAACACCTCCATATGTGGATATACAAAGAGTCAGTATACATTTTTTTGTAGTCCATATCAAGCTGGGTAAACTAGTTTCGCCTGGAACTGCTTCCTCAGTACCCTTTACAGTTGATATAGGTGCTAGTGCATCACATGAGACTAGAATAATAACAATCATTAACATCAGTATTGTACCATTGTATATCATATAAAGATCAAATATAGATACATAATATAAACATCATCAATCCAAAGTGAGTATTCAGAAAAAGAGAAAAAAGAAAAGAACCACCATAATATATATATATATTGTTTTTTACCTGACTCAGATTGGGTAGATGCTCGTTGTCTGATCGCACAGCAATGGGAGAAAGGCTATAATGTGTTCTCTTAAGCGGCGTTGTCAGCATGGACCAATGCCCCGGTAATATGAAAAGATGCAAAGGCCCCATTAGAAGATGGGGAAAGTAGGCTGGGGAAAGGGAACAAAAATGATCACCCCAATTGTATTCATAGGTGGATACCATGCTACAGCTCTTGAAGAGTCAGCTATGGACCCGTAATGTATAAGAGGCATGCTCCCCAAGTGTCCGTAGGTAAGGGATGGTGCTTGAGAAACGGGAAACACCCCATATTTATGTGGTCAGTACAAAAGATCTATACTGCACCTAGGCAGAAAAAATAAATACATGTGTCACTAAAAGGTATCTGTATAACATTGCTCCAATATTTTCAATGATGTGTATCATTCAGAGATGCCTGGCATGGGCACGTGTCCAGCTAGAGGGATAGCGGGGATGCGCCGTTGGACCAGAACGGTGTATTGGTCAATTTGGGGAGTTTCACACAGCGGGGCATCCTGATTTTGGATACCCCGGGGGCAGGGAATCTATCAGCCTGGGAATCTTATAGAGTTGGTTTTGGTCCACTTTAATATCATTCCAGCTGGCAGTCTGCTTCCGGGACCACTGATATGTATGTAACCATGTGGAAGCCTGGATGTTATTCCGGTTGTCGGCCTGCTGTGGGGTCTGTATCCATACAGTGCCCTACTTTCCAAGTCCTTTCACATGCCTGCATGCATGCAGAAACCTGGATCCCATTCTAGCTGGCTGCTTGGTACCGAGGCTTCTCATGCGCATGCATCCATGCAGAGGCCTTATGTCATTCCAGCTGGCAGTCTGCTTCCGGGACCACTGATGCGTATGTATCCATGTGGAAGCCTGGATGTGGGGTCAGTGTCCATACACCAAAACCCACCTCTCTCCCCCCCTCCCCCGGGGCATCCAAAAATGGGATGCCCCGCTGTGTCAAGTCACTCATACACTTACCTTTTTTCTCGGTCCAACGGCGCATGTGCAAGCAGCGGCTGCACCCCCGCCATCCCTCTAGCAGGGCGTGTGCCGTCGGCACGCTCGGAGCTGCTCGCTTTAGACGACGTGACGTCAGTGGATCCGAATGCACTGATTGGACGAGTGACCACACATGCACCGTAGGATCGGGAAGAGGTGAGTCGATGTTGGCGAACTGGGGGGTTTCACGCAGAGGGGCACCTCCTATCGGAAAAGGACCAAAACCCAGGATAGTCATTGGCCGTGTCCTGAATGCACAGGGGGGGGGGGCAGGTTTTCATCAGTGTCCAGGATCCAACACTCGACCCGAAGCCCAGAATCTAGGGACAACTCTTGTCTTCACCAGAGCACCCTGCAAGGGACAATAGGCTGGGGTGCCAGGGAGCGCCAGGTCATGCAACCGGGTAACGGAGGTTCTGTGTCCATACAGCGCCCTAGTTTCCAAGTTCTTGTACATGCCTGCATCCATGCATAAACCTGGATCCCATTCCAGCTGGCTGCCTGCTCTCCAGTCTGTATGCATACAGCGCCCTAGTTTCCAAGTTCTTGCAAGTTTCATGCATGCAGAAACCTGGATCCTATTCCAGCTGGCAGCTTGCTTTCGAGGCTTTGCATGCTCATTCATCCATGTGTAAGCTTTAAAGTAGACCAAACCCCCCCCAGGGCATCCAAAATGGGATGCCCCGCTGTGTCAAGCCCCCCAGGGCACCCCGTTCACTTACCTTCTTTTCCGGTCCAACAGCGCATGTGTGAGCAGCGGCTGCGTCCCCGCTATCCCTCTAGCAGGGCGCATGCCTCCGGCAGGTATCTGTGAATGGCTGGCACGGGCACGCTCCCTGTTAGAGGGAAGTGGGGGATGCGCCCATCAGCGACGTGACGTCAGCGGCTCAAAGTGTGCTGATTGGATGAGCGGCCGCGTCGTAGGACCGGGAAGAGGTGAGTTACCATCGGCGATCTGGGGGGTTTCATACAGTGGGACATCCCCGATCGGGGTGCCCCGGGGGAAAGGACCAAAACCCAGGATAGTCAAAATGCTGGGTTTTGGTCCACTTTAACTCCAGCTGGTCAGTGGCATCCTGAATGCACGGGGGAAGGGGGGGGTTTCATCTGTGTTCAGGATCCAACACTGGAACCGAAGCCCAGAATCTAGGGACAACTCTTGTCTTCACCAGAGCACCCTGCCAGGGACAATAGGCCGGGCTTCAGGGGAGCGCCAGGTCATGCAACCGGGTAACAGAGGTTCTGTGTCCATACAGCGCCCTAGTTTCCAAGTTCTTGTGCATGCCTGCATCCATGCAGAAATCTGGATCCCATTCCAGCTGGCTGCTTGGTACCGAGGCTTCTCATACACATGCATCCATGCTGAAGCCTTAAAGTGGACCAAAACCCACGGCTATTGGCCCGGGAATCTATAATATTACCGGGCCAATCGATTCCCTTTCCCCCCGGGGCATCCAAAATCGGGTGTGTGAAACCCCCCTAGGTCGCCCCATACACTTACCTTGCTTCTCGGTCCAACGGCGCATTCGGGAGCTGCGGCTGCATCCCCGCTATCCCTCTAGCCTGGAGCGTGCCCATGCCAGGTATTTGTGAATGGCCAGTGTAGGCACACTGCCTGATAGAGGGAAGCGGGGGATGCGCCCGCCAGCGTGCTTGGAGCTGCTGGCCTTAGACGAAGGCTTAGACGACGTGACTGATGGGACGAGTGGCCGCGCATGCGCCGTAGGACCGGGAGTACCGTAGAACACCAGAGTACCCTGCGAGGAAGAATAGGCTGGGCTGCAGGGGAGCGCCAGGTCATGCAGCTGGGTAACAGAGGGTGTGTGTTATTATTATTATTATTATTGTTTATTTATATAGCGCCATCAACTTCCGTAGCGCTTTACAAGGTAAGAATACAGACAAGGAAAAACATATAGCACAGAGAACAATACAAAATTAGACGCCACAGGTTAAAACCAAGTGTTGTGAGCACAGGAGACAATAGGGAGGAGAGCCCTGCCCTTGTGAGCTTACAGTCTAAAGGATGGGGGTGGAGACGAAGGGGGCGGGGTCACAAGTGGTAGAGCTTGAGTAGGGCTGCATGTGCCATTGAAGGTTATAGGAGTTGCTTACGCCAGGTCATATGCTTGTCTGAAGAAGTGAGTTTTGAGGGCGCTTTTAAAGGCTTGGAGTGATGGAGAGTGGCGGATCGAGTGGGGAAGTGCATTCCAGAGGAGTGGGGAGGCACGGGAGAAGTCTTGAAGGCGGGAGTGCGAGGAAGTAACCAAGGAAGAGGACAGGAGAATGTCAGAGGCGGAGGGGAGGTTGCGCTTGGGTTGGTAATGTTGGATCAGAGATGAAATGTAGGAAGGGGCCTGGTTAGAGAGCTTTGTAGGTTAGCACTAGAAGTTTGAACTGAACTCTATGGGAGACAGGTAACCAGTGGAGGGATTGACAGAGGGGAGCAGCACTGGAGAAGCGAGAGGAGAGATGGATGAGGCGAGCAGCAGATTTTAGGATAGATTGTAGGGGAGCCAGTCTGTTTGTTGGCAAACCACAGAGGAGGGTGTTACAGTAGTCCAGTCGGGATATGACCAGGGCATGTACTAGCATTTTAGTGGTGACAGGTGAGAGGAAGGGACGGATGTGAGAGATATTTTTGAGTTGGAGGCGACAGGAGGTGGCCAGGGAGTGAATGTGAGGTCTGAAGGAGAGAGAAGAGTCCAGAATGACACCCAGGCATCGAGCTTGAGGAGTTGCAGTTATTGTAAGATTATTTACAGAGATTGTGGTGTTAGAGAGGGGAGGGGAGTGAGATGGCGGGAAAATGACCAGTTCTGTTTTGTCCATGTTCAGTTTAAGAGAGCGAGATGTCATGAAGATGTTCATACAGCGCCCTAGTTTCTAAGTTCTTGCTCATGGCTGCATGCATGCAAAAACCTGGATCCCATTCCAGCTGGCTGCTTGGTACCGAGGCTTCTCATGCATCCATTCGGAAGAGGACCAAAACCCAGGATTGAGGATGCCCCGCTGTGTGAAACCCTCCAGGTTGCCAAAACAAACTCGCCTCTTCCCGGTCCTACGGTGCATGTGCGGCCGCCCGTCCAATCAGCGCGCTTGGATCCGCTCACTCAGCACCTCTAAACCTTCGTCAAAGGTGAGCGGGTCCATCTGCGCTGACGGTGGCATCCCCCGCTTCCCTCTAACAGGGAGTGTGCCCGAGTCATGTACCTTGTGGGGAAGTTACCCTGCCTGGGGTCCCATCCCTGTTGACCTGTGTAATACGTAACTTATTAGAATAAGTGAAAACTGGAAGAATATTGGTAAGCAAATAGAATGGGCTGGTTAATATAGTGGCCCCCTAATAGTGCCAACCAACCATTGAACAAGGGAGTCTTTGGACCTCCTCCCCCGTTACATACAAACATTACAGGGGCTCACCAAAAACCACCACGCCCGTATAATAAACACAGAATATACCGATATATCAAAAATATACAAAAGACATTTTATTGTTTCTGAACATCCACAAAATTTAAAAAGCACTCACGTGCATGGTCATTACAATACCTTAACTCTTAACACCTCCATATGTGGATATACAAAGAGTCAGTATACATTTTTTGTAGTCCATATCAAGCTGGGTAAACTAGTTTCGCCTGGAACTTCCTCAGTACCCTTTACAGTTGATATAGGTGCTAGTGCATCACATGAGACTAGAATAATAATAATCATTAACATCAGTATTGTACCATTGTATATCATATAAAGATCAAATATAGATACATAATATAAACATCATCAATCCAAAGTGAGTATTCAGAAAAAGAAAAAGAGAAAAAAGAAAAGAACCACCATAATATATATATATATTGTTTTTTACCTGACTCAGATTGGGTAGATGCTCCTCGTCTGATCGCACAGCAATGGGAGAAAGGCTATAATGTGTTCTCTTAAGCGGCGTTGTCAGCATGGACCAATGCCCCGGTAATATGAAAAGATGCAAAGGCCCCATTAGAAGATGGGGAAAGTAGGCTGGGGAAAGGGAACAAAAATGATCATCCCAATTGTATTCATAGGTGGATACCATGCTACAGCTCTTGAAGAGTCAGCTATGGACCCATAATGTATAAGAGGCATGCTCCCCAAGTGTCTGTAGGTAAGGGATGGTGCTTGAGAAACGGGAAACACCCCATATTTATGTGGTCAGTACAAAAGATCTATACTGCACCTAGGCAGAAAAAATAAATACATGTGTCACTAAAAGGTATCTGTATAACATTGCTCCAATATTTTCAATGATGTGTATCATTCAGAGATGCCTGGCATGGGCACGTGTCCAGCTAGAGGGATAGCGGGGATGCGCCGTTGGACCAGAACGGTGTATTGGTCAATTTGGGGAGTTTCACACAGCGGGGCATCCTGATTTTGGATACCCCGGGGGCAGGGAATCGATCAGCCTGGGAATCTTATAGATTTGGTTTTGGTCCACTTTAATGTCATTCCAGCTGGCAGTCTGCTTCCAGGACCACTGATATGTATGTAACCATGTGGAAGCCTGGATGTTATTCCGGTTGTCGGCCTGCTGTGGGGTCTGTGTCCATACAGTGCCCTACTTTCCAAGTCCTTTCACATGCCTGCATGCATGCAGAAACCTGGATCCCATTCTAGCTGGCTGCTGGGTACCGAGGCTTCTCATGCGCATGCATCCATGCAGAGGCCTTAATGTCATTCCAGCTGGCAGTCTGCTTCCGGGACCACTGATGTGTATGTATCAATGTGGAAGCCTGGATGTTATTCTGACTGTTGGCCTGCTGTGGGGTCAGTGTCCATACACCAAAACCCACCTCTTCCCCCCCCCCTCCCCTGGGGCATCCAAAAATGGGATGCGCCGCTGTGTCAAGTCACTCATACACTTACCTTTTTTCTCGGTCCAACGGCGCATGTGCGAGCAGCGGCTGCACCCCCGCCATCCCTCTAGCAGGGCGTGTGCCGTCAGCACGCTCGGAGCTGCTCGCTTTAGACGACGTGACGTCAGTGGATCCGAATGCACTGATTGGACGAGTGACCACACATGCACCGTAGGACCGGGAAGAGGTGAGTCGATGTTGGCGAACTGGGGGGTTTCACGCAGAGGGGCACCTCCTATCGGAAAATGACCAAAACCCAGGATAGTCATTGGCCATGTCCTGAATGCACGGGGGGGGGGGGCTTTGGTTTTCATCAGTGTCCAGGATCCAACACTCGACCCGAAGCCCAGAATCTAGGGACAACTCTTGTCTTCTCCAGAGCACCCTGCGAGGGACAATAGGCTGGGGTGCCAGGGAGCGCCAGGACATGCAACCGGGTAACGGAGGTTCTGTGTCCATACAGCGCCCTAGTTTCCAAGTTCTTGTGCATGCATAAACCTGGATCCCATTCCAGCTGGCTGCCTGCTTTTGAGGCTTCTCATGCGCATGCATCCATTCAGAAGCCTTAAATTGGACTATTAGATATCCTGGGTTTGGTATTTGCCCCCGGGGCACCTCGATCGAGGTTGCCCCGCTATGTGAGACCCCCCCAGGTCGCCGAAACAAACTCGCCTCTTCCCAGTCCTTTGGCGCATGTGTGGCGTTCATCCAATCAGCGCGCTCACGTCAACTTAGAGAAGCTTTCGTCTAAGGCCAGCGTCTCCGAGCGCACTGGCGGCAGCATCCCCCGGTTCCCTCTAACAGGGAGCTTACCCGCGCCAGCCATCGAGAAATGCCTGGTGCGGGCACGCGTCCTACTAGAGGGATAGGGGGGATGCGGCTCGCACATGCGCCATTGGACCGGAAAAGAAGGTAAATGTATTGGTCGACCTGGGGGGTTTCACACAGCCAATCCAAAATCGGGATGCCCCGGGAGGCGGGAATTGATCGGCCCAGGAATCTTTTATAGATCCCCTGGCCAATCACATTGAGATTTGGTCCACTTTAATGTCATTCCAGCTGGCAGTCTGCTTCCGGGACCACTGATGCGTATGTATCCATGTGGAAGTCCTAACTCTGAAAGCCCCCTTTGGTACATACATTGCACAGAGGCACCTTGGCATTTGGTGGTGCAGCTTCAGCAGACTGCTGCAGATGCGTGTGGCCCGAGACCTCTTTTTTAACCAGATTTAGGGATGGATTATAGGTTTGTCTGCAAGCTAACGGGGTTGAGTGCTGTGGCCCCTTTAAGACTTGTGTATCCTAATTGCCCTGCTCACGTGCACCTCCCAGGTTAGTTATAAAATGGTCTGAGCGGCTGCCACCCCTCCTTTGTTTCTTTTGATTAAGTGCAAGCACATGGGGTGTGGGGTCTAGGCTTGTACTGTGAGGTCTTCTACACTTCCACCCCATGGGCTGCACTCGAGGTTATAGGGAAACCTCAGGTAAGCCTGCTCCCATCTAATCGAGGCGCTCGACTACACTGATGTTAAAGTGTTTGGCAAGTCAAAAGTTAAAAAATAAATCTCAGTAGCTTACCTTTCATTGAGTGGCTCCAGTGCTGTGCTTCCTCCTTCTGATCACTTCATCATACTGTGTGCAGTTCTGGAGACCTCCTCTGCAAAAATACATCATTCAAATAGAACGGGTCCAAAGCCCGGCAACAAAAATGGTGGAAGGACTTAAACTTATCAGGAGAGACTTAAAGAACTTAATCTGTACAGTCTGGAGGAAAGAAGGGAGAGGGGGGACATGATGGAGACCTTTATATATGTGATAGGAGGGAATAAGGTTCAGGAGGGAAGAAACTTAATGATAGAACAAGGGGCCCAACCTGACGCTAATCGGAAGGAAGATCAGGAGCAATGTTAGAAAATATTATGTTACAGAAAGAGTAGTAGATGCTTGGAACAAACTTCCAGCAGAGGTAGTTGAAAAATCAATAGTCACTGAATTTAAACATGTCTGGGATAAGCACACATCTATCCTAAGATAAAGAGAACATACAGTATACACATAAGATACAGAGAACATACAGTATACACATAAGATAAAGAGAACATACAGTATATACATAAGATACAGAGAACATACAGTATACACATAAGATACAGAGAACATACAGTATATACATAAGATACAGAGAACATACAGTATATAGATAAGATACAGAGAACATACAGTATATACATAAGATATAGAGAACATACAGTATACACATAAGATAGAGAAAATACAGTATACACATAAGATACAGAGAACATACAGTATACACATAAGATACAGGGAACATACAGTATACACATAAGATACAGAGAACATACAGTATACACATAAGATAGAGAACATACAGTATACACATAAGATATAGAGAACATACAGTATACACATAAGATACAGAGACCATACAGTATACACATAAGATGCAGAGAACATACAGTATACACATAAGATACAGAGGACATACAGTATATACATAAGATAAAGAGAACATACAGTATACACATAAGATACAGAGAACATACAGTATACACATAAGATACAGAGAACATACAGTATATACATAAGATAAAGAGAACATACAGTATACACATAAGATACAGAGAACATACAGTATACACATAAGATAAAGAGAACATACAGTATACACATAAGATAAAGAGAACATACAGTATACACATAAGATACAGAGAACATACAGTATATACATAAGATACAGAGAACCTACAGTATATACATAAGATAAAGAGAACATACAGTATACACATAAGATACAGAGAACATACAGTATACACATAAGATAAAGAGAACATACAGTATACACATAAGATACAGAGAACATACAGTATACACATAAGATACAGAGAACATACAGTATACACATAAGATAAAGAGAACATACAGTATACACATAAGATACAGAGAACATACAGTATATACATAAGATACAGAGAACATACAGTATATACATAAGATACAGAGAACATACAGTATACACATAAGATACAGAGAACATACAGTATACACATAAGATACAGAGAACATACAGTATATACATAAGATAAAGAGAACATACAGTATACACATAAGATACAGAGAACATACAGTATATACATAAGATAAAGAGAACATACAGTATACACATAAGATACAGAGAACATACAGTATACACATAAGATAAAGAGAACATACAGTATACACATAAGATACAGAGAACATACAGTATATACATAAGATAAAGAGAACATACAGTATACACATAAGATACAGAGAACATACAGTATACACATAAGATAAAGAGAACATACAGTATACACATAAGATACAGAGAACATACAGTATACACATAAGATAAAGAGAACATACAGTATACACATAAGATAAAGAGAACATACAGTATACACATAAGATACAGAGAACATACAGTATATACATAAGATACAGAGAACATACAGTATATACATAAGATACAGAGAACATACAGTATACACATAAGATACAGAGAACATACAGTATATACATAAGATACAGAGAACATACAGTATACACATAAGATACAGAGAACATACAGTATACACATAAGATACAGAGAACATACAGTATACACATAAGATAAAGAGAACATACAGTATACACATAACATACAGAGAACATACAGTATACACATAACATACAGAGAACATACAGTATACACATAACATACAGAGAACATACAGTATACACATAACATACAGAGAACATACAGTATACACATAACATACAGAGAACATACAGTATACACATAACATACAGAGAACATACAGTATACACATAACATACAGAGAACATACAGTATACACATAACATACAGAGAACATACAGTATACACATAAGATACAGAGAACATACAGTATACACATAAGATACAGAGAACATACAGTATACACATAAGATACAGAGAACATACAGTATATACATAAGATACAGAGAACATACAGTATACACATAAGATACAGAGAACATACAGTATACACATAAGGGCAGAGACTAGATGGAGCGTATGGTCTCCTTCTGCCGTCAACCTTCTATGTTTCTATGTTTCATTCAGCTTTCAGTCCCCACCCAACTGACCTGATCCATCAATCAAACTTCAGTGGACCAAGAACGGAAACCCCCCTCCACTCCCTGCCCAGATGACCGTCTTGATTGGCTGCCTCTCTGCAGCTCTGAAACCCCACTTTCCTCTTAAACTTATTACAGTGTGCTTACATCACATCGCTGTTGCCACACCCACTGTTTCTCCATTTTTTTTCTCTGCATCTCCAATGCTCTAATACTTTTACTAATAACTTATGAACTTCAGGGTCTTTTTGAAAACGGATTGATGTTTAGGACAGAGCAACGTCACACAGGACACAGCGACGATGGGACAACTGTTGGGCGCTCGCCTTTAGTATAACTTTAACCCGTCTAGGCTCGTCTAAGCTGAGTCTAGCCAAGTGCACCGGCAGCCGCTTCCTGCTACCCTCAAACGGGGAGCGTGCCCACACCGGCCATTCACAAATGCCTGGAGCGTGCCCTGCTGAAGGTATAGTAGGGAGTATGCTCACGCATACGCTGTTGGATCGTGGGAGAAGGTTAGAGTTAACTGGGTTTTACACAGCGAGCATCCCAAATATGGATGCCCCAGGGAAGAGGGAGTATGCCTCGCCCACAGTCTCAAACACTCCAGGACGAGTTTTGGCCAGCCAATCAGGGCACCAGCTATTGGAGCTGGTAGACCAGGGTGCGGAGGCCGAGAGGCCACCACTCGGCTTTGGAGGCTACCAGCCCGCATGGGCACCAGTCTCTTCTGCACCCCCTATGCTAGTGGATAATGGTGCGGAGGCTTATGGAAAGTCACCTGCTTTCTGGCAGCCCCTCCTGCCCTGTGAACTGGTATAGGTGTCTCAAGAACCCTTTACCAGTTCACACAGTCCCCTGCCCCTGGATACGACTTCCACGTGTCACTCCTGGCTTCTGCTCTCGCCCCTGCTGCCTTGAATCAAAATGCGAACATGACCATTCAAATGTATGGTTACAGTTTGCTGAATATTTTTCCTCAGAAAAGATGCAGATGCTGAATTATTTTGCCCAGGGCAGATGCAGAAACAATTATTTTGCCCAGACAGATGCAGAAACAATTATTTTGCCCAGGGCAGATGCAGAAACAATTATTTTGGCCAGGACAGATGCAGAAACAATTATTTTGGCCAGGACAGATGCAGAAACAATTATTTTGCCCAGGGCAGATGCAGAAACAATTATTTTGCCCAGGGCAGATGCAGAAACAATTATTTTGCCCAGGTCAGATGCAGAAACAATTATTTTGCCCGGGACAGGTGCAGAAACAATTATTTTGCCCAGGGAAGATGCAGAAACAATTATTTTGCCCAGGACAGATGCAGAAACAATTATTTTGCCCAGGGCAGATGCAGAAACAATTATTTTGCCCAGGACAGATGCAGAAACAATTATTTTGCCCAGACAGATGCAGAAACAATTATTTTGCCCAGGGCAGATGCAGAAACAATTATTTTGCCCAGGGCAGATGCAGAAACAATTATTTTGCCCAGGGCAGATGCAGAAACAATTATTTTGCCCAGACAGATGCAGAAACAATTATTTTGCCCAGGGCAGATGCAGAAACAATTATTTTGCCCAGGACAGATGCAGAAACAATTATTTTGCCCAGGGCAGATGCAGAAACAATTATTTTGGCCTGGACAGATGCAGAAACAATTATTTTGGCCAGGACAGACGCAGAAACAGAATTATTTTGCCCGGGACAGGTGCAGAAACAATTATTTTGCCCAGGACAGATGCAGAAACAATTATTTTGCCCAGGACAGATGCAGAAACAATTATTTTGGCCTGGACAGATGCAGAAACAATTATTTTGGCCAGGACAGACGCAGAAACAATTATTTTGCCCAGGGCAGATGCAGAAACAATTATTTTGGCCAGGGCAGATGCAGAAACAATTATTTTGGCCTGGACAGATGCAGAAACAATTATTTTGGCCAGGACAGACGCAGAAACAGAATTATTTTGCCCGGGACAGGTGCAGAAACAATTATTTTGCCCAGGACAGATGCAGAAACAATTATTTTGCCCAGGACAGATGCAGAAACAATTATTTTGCCCAGGACAGATGCAGAAACAATTATTTTGCCCAGGACAGATGCAGAAACAATTATTTTGGCCAGGGCAGATGCAGAAACAATTATTTTGGCCTGGACAGATGCAGAAACAATTATTTTGGCCAGGACAGACGCAGAAACAGAATTATTTTGCCCGGGACAGGTGCAGAAACCATTATTTTGCCCAGGACAGATGCAGAAACAATTATTTTGGCCAGAACAGATGCAGAAACAATTATTTTGCCCAGGGCAGATGCAGAAACAATTATTTTGCCCAGGACAGATGCAGAAACAATTATTTTGCCCAGACAGATGCAGAAACAATTATTTTTCCCAGGGCTGATGCAGAAACAATTATTTTGCCCAGATAGATGCAGAAACAATGATTTTGCCCAGACAGGTGCAGAAACAATTATTTTGCCCGGGACAGGAGCAGAAACAGAATTATATTGCCCAGGACAGGTGCAGAAACAGACTTATTTTGCCCAGAACAGGTGCAGAAACAATTATTTTGCCCAGGACAGGTGCAGACAGGGACTGAATTATTTCTCCCAAGAAAACATGCAGAAACAGAATAATTTTGCCCAGGACAGATGCAGAAACAATTATTTTGCACAGGACAGCTGCATACAGGGACTGTATTATTTTCCCCAAGCCAAAATGCAGAAACAAAATTATTTTGCCGGGACAAGCACAGAAACAGAATTATTTTGCCCGGGACAGGTGCAGAATTTGGCCCAGGACTGCCACTAATTTGTTTCACCCCGCCTGTTAGCAGTAACCTATGCAGTGGCTGTTGCACCCTCTGCTGTGGGTATATGTTGGGTGGGTTAGGTGGGCCCTCCTTGTGTGGTGACACTTGCAGACGCTGCTCTCTTCTCCCCCAGAGCATTAAAAAGGTGCACACCACCCTTTTTTTTTATAGACCCCAGGTCTGGGGGCAGGATTAGAGGCAGGGGAGTGGAGTGTATCTGCGATTCCCTCAGCAGCGCCACACACAGAGGCAAAGGCGGTGCCAGTGTCGGCAGTCTAGGAGTGTCCGGACCAGCTAGTAGGGGCGCTGCCAATCCTCTGTTGGCACCTGTCAGAGGGCCACGTAGAAAGGCTTGGAGGGCCGCATCTGGCCCCTGGGCCTTGCCTTTGACACACGTAGTCTGGATGTAAGCCTCCTGTGACCTGTGTGGCGTTTGTGAATGGTAAAGGGCAAAGAAAGTATAATAATAATTATAGGCATATTTATTGTGCTTTGTATGATTATACACCTGAATTTCCTAACACTCAAAATAGGGTGTGAGCCGGGAGTCCTCCCATGTCTACAGTAAACAGACCATGACAATAGACACCTATATTCACATTTTCACACCTAGCTGCCAAAAAGCTCCCTTGAAAAGGAATCCTTGAATTCCTAATTAGGTCCCCAGACTCAGACAGTCAAAAATACACAGGCCTCGATTCAATAAAGGTAGAAAAAAATTCTCATGGTAATAAAAAATTCAATTCATGAGAAAAAAGCCTGAGAATGTCACTGTTACTGAATCACTAGATAAAGACAATGAAAGTCAATGGCAGCTTTTACTACAGTGTAGAAAGGAGGAAACACTTCTCTACTTTTCCTTAGGAGTAAAAAAGTGCCATTGACTTTCATTGTCTTTTTATCTGGTGATTCAGTAACAGTGACATTCTCAGGCTTTTTTCTCATGAATTGAATTTTTTACTACCATGAGAATTTTTTTCTTCCTTTATTGAATCGATGTCGTAATATATGAATATTGGATATTATACGTGGAAGAGCTGTGTAATTCTTGAAATATGTCCGTTATGACTAAATAAATGAATTCTTTGTACAATATGAGAAATATGATATGTTTAGAGTATATTGTTAGTTTAATTTAAAAAAAATAAAAAATAATTCTTTCTGCCTATGGTGAATGAAAAACCCTTATCTACGTCACCAAACAATAAAAACCATTTGATTAAAAACTAGATGTTGTACTGTGCTGCTTGTTTGGGGGATACCCAACTGCCCCTCGCTGTGGTAGACTCGTACAAGTTTCTAGTGGACTTCCTCAGTACCAAAGTTTGGGAGCTAATCATAAAACACATACAATATTAGCATGTCTTCACATAATGACTAATAAACATTCACCATAGGCAGAAAGAAAAAATGCCAGAAAGGAGGGGGATACACACAGCAGTGCATCCTAGACCGAGGCGGGGCAGATTTGCGCTCGCCTCTCCTGGCTGCACGCGTGCCCCCCCTCCCCTGGCCCTCCCCTCCCAGCCCCCTGCCCTGTCAGAGACATGTGACGGGTGCGGAAGTCAAATGCGCACCTCCCGGATCTAGCACGTGTTCACACACGTGCGGCGCAGTGACGCCATCAGAGGCGGACGAGGAGTGGATTAGCGGCGGAGGAGGGCAGGGACGGTCCCGCTCTCACCGCTACTGTGTCTCCGGAGGATCGAGGCAGTGGGGTGACAAACAGCGGGCAGTATCGCGGCAGTGGCGCCCGACGGGTTTAGGGCGGTGGAGTAGCCCTTCCTTCAAACTGTAGCCATCATATGAAATAGTAAGTACCTTGCTTGTTTCTTATTAAGGAGCATGGACAGATCACAGTATGGCTCAAGGGGCCTGTAGTAACACGAAATATATTCTATCTTAGGTCACTGAACTAATTTAAAGCTGGGGACCGGAGGTTATTTCTGGTTGACGCGCATGAAATTTCTGTGAAGCTTATGGGACATTTGGCTCCCTTTTCCTATTCAGGTACCCATTTATATAAGCTTCTATGCCAGACCTGGGCAATGTACGGCCCGCGGGCCGTATACGGCCCTTTGCTAGGCTCTTACCGGCCCGGGCTGAGCTGGCCAGTAAGAGACGCAGAGGAAGGGAAAACATGCCAGACTCGACGAGCCGAGTGGCCGATCGGCTGCTGCTTAACTTAGGTGATCGCCTGTGTACAGTGTGAGAGGCTTAGGTTAAGCAGCAGCTGATCGGCCGCTCGGCTCGTCGGGTCTGGCACATTCTCCCTTCCTCTGAGGAAGCCAGACCCGATGAGCAGGTGATAGAGACCTGGGGACTTTGGAAGGACAGAGTAGGAGCTCCAGAGCATCAGTAAGTCTGCTCAGAAAGATTATGTCGTTTGCTTGTGTTTTCCCTTCCTGCCTGCTGTCTTTTTCACCATGTACCTGCCCACCATGCTCTCACCATGCCCCCTTCCTGCTGCCCACCATGCTCTCACCATGCCCCCTTCCTGCTGCCCACCATGCTCTCACCATGTCCCCTTCCTGCTGTCCACATGCTCTCACCATGCCCCCTTCCTGCTGTCCACCATGCTCTCACCATGCCCCCTTCCTGCTGCCCACCATGCTCTCACCATGCCCCCTTCCTGCTGTCCACATGCTCTCACCATGCCCCCTTCCTGCTGCCCACCATTCTTACACTTTGCCCCAGCTGATATGAGCTCTCCTTCCAGACTGCCAGAAGCCAAGGGCTTCTCTGATTGGCTGGGAAATTATCACATCAGAACGTTTGAAGTGGACCAAAACCCTGCTTTATCAGCCTGGGAATCTTATAGATCCCCTCCCCGCGGGGCATCCAAAATCGGGATGCCCCGCTGTGTGAAACCCCCAGGTCGCCCATAAACTCACCTTCTTTCCCAGTTCAACGGCGCATGCACGAGCTGCGGCCGCATGCCCGCTATCCCTCTAGCAGGGCGCGTGCCTGTGTCAGCCATTTGAGAATGGCCAGCACGGCGCGCTCCCTGTTAGAGGGAAGCTCGAGATGCAGCCGCCAGCGCACTCAGAGCCGCTGAGCTTAGACGTCGCTTAGACGCCCATAGCTCAGCGGCCCTCCACAATATTTTTAGTTTCTCATGTGGCCCCATGGAAAAAATAATTGCCCACCCCTGATCTATGCTGTAGCCATCTGATCCTGGGCCAGTGCATCAGACATATCACAGTCTTTGTATGTTTTTGCTTTCTTGTGTGTGCATTAGCTTCTGATTTGGGTCCTATGTCTGGATCCCAGGCAGGAGAAACCAGTACCATGGATCATAGAAGTATGAGGAGTGGATCGGTGCAGATGAAGCCCCTTATGTTGGGGAGAAACTAGTTCACCGCTACCACACCGGTACTAGATATATTAATCCACTTGAACTTACAACTACAGGAATAGTGGAACATACTTGAATTTACTATTATTGTATACGATTATATTAATAGAATTTTACTGGGGTATTACCAGCTGTAATGTTTACATGAAATAACCTGTATGTCAATTGAGTTAGCCTTTGTATTAATGAAGGATTTTATACACAGATTGTTAATTGTAGGAAATAGAGGTATTTTTCCTGTAACAAGGGTCAAAAGGCCTATGTGTGGCCAGAAGTATATTGATACGCAAATTATATATGCTATTTTTAAACTGTAACAATTAATAAAGTAATTTGTATTTTTATATGTGCATGAGCACTGATTGCGTCCATGGGGCGGGGTCACCCTTGAAGTTCTCCACTAATCACTGGGTCGGTTCATACCCGGTTAATTTGTTCTGTTTGCATCCTAGATCGAGTCAAAATCATGGGTGATGTTACTCTTTAAAGGGTTAAAAATGGAGCAAAGCCCAAATCGCAGGTTTTGGTCCACTTTTAAACCTTTAAAGAGGAACATCACTCATGATTTCGATTTGGGATGCACTGCTGTTTGTATTCCCTCCTTTTTGGCATTTAATCAGCACGCTTGGCTCCGTTCAGCTCTATGACCTCACAGCGGCTAATGAGCTGAACGGAGCAGAGCGTGCCACCGCCTGCGTCCCTACCCGCCACTACCCAGGGAACGTACCCGCACAAGCTGCTGAAAAATTATTCTGGGTGGGTACGTGTCTAGCTAAAGGAAAAATGGGGCCGCGGATGCCCCAGGGAGTGGGATTCGGCTGTCTTTTAGACTCCAGGGGCGGCAAGAGGGATACATCAGCACGCTTGGCTCCATTCGGCTCTGTGACCTCACAGCGGCTCGCCCCTGGGGCATGCCAATTTGGAATGCCCCGCTGTGTGAAACCCCTAGATCACTAAGAAAAACTCACCTTTCCCCGGCCCCTCATAGCATGCACGGGCACACAGCCAGTCAATGTGCTCGGCTCCATTTGGCCCTTTACGGCTTTATAATCAGAGGCATGCCGTGGCCCGTGTCACTGGATTGGGAATTAGATGCGTTTTTATAGGGATTTGGAGGGTTTCGCACAGTGGGGCATCCCAATCTGGAATGTACAGGGGAGAAAAAAAATCAGTCAGTGAGTATACACATGCCTGGAGCGGTGGGCTGCCCTATTTACGGCGCCCAGGGAGCAGTTGGGGGGTTAGGTGCCTTGCTCTCCTCTAGGCCACAACTGCCAGTCACAAGTCCGCTCCCCTTACCTCTAGGCCACAACTGCCCCTTAAAGTGGACCAACACCCAGGATTTTGACTATCCTGGGTTTTGGTCCACTTCAGGGGGGCACCCCGATTAGGGGTGCCCCGCTGTGTAAAACCCCCCAGAAACACCCCAATACTCACCTCAAAACGCTCCCACGTGGCCGGGTGACAGCGACGGACAAGCGCTGACAGCGACGGAAAAGCCAGCGCGTCCGCCGCCGCCTCCCGCACGTCCCTCTGACAGCGCCCGCGCCGGCTATTCACAAACGGCCGGCGCGGGCGCGCGCACGGCTAGAGGGGCGCGCGGGAGGTGAGTTTTTGGGGGGTTTTCGGGGGGGTTCCTCACTGCGGGACATCCCGATCTCGGATGTCCCGCGGTGAGGGGGGTGATCGGCCCGGGAATCTTATAGATTCCCGGGCCGATCACCCCAGGGTGTTGGTCCACTTTAATATATATAGACTCCAGGGCTGCCCCAGATGGGTTTTGGTCCACTTTAAGCAACTTGTGAGCACTTTCAAGCATGTATAAGTATTCGCTGATCCTCGCATTGCGCTTTAATTTATTTTGCACCAAGCGTAAATAAGTGTTTTTTGTATACTGTAAAATTCACTGTAGCTTTAATATATCGCACGTGACTTTTTTGTACAACAAGCAGCAAAAAAAATATTAAACATCTAAATATTAAATGTCGAAATCTAAAGCAACATTTGTAGTTCTATAGTATAGCGGGGTCATCGGGTTCAAGGGGGGCTCACCCCCATCTTTTTACAACAAATCTATATATAAATGAAAGAGTTATTTCAGTGAACATGTAACTAGTAAGCCGTGTTGGCCACCGTGCCCCTTTTTTTTTCCCTAATTTTCGTTTGTGTTGTGTTTTAGGCACAGGAAGCGGCTCCCTATCGCACGCCATCATACGCACGGTGGCGCCCAGCGGTCACCTGTACACCGTGGAGTTTCACCAGCAGCGAGCGGAGAAAGCCGCCGAGGAGTTCCGGCAGCACAAGGTGGACCATCTGGTGACGGTGAAGAACCAGGACGTGTGTAAGAACGGCTTCGGGGTGTCTCGCGTCGCCGACGCCGTGTTCCTGGATATACCGTCGCCCTGGGAGGCCATCGGACACGCTAAGGATGCTTTAAAAATTGAAGGTATGATGAGCGACGTTTATAGCCACGCTCCTGCCGTTTTTGTTGTTTCTTTTTATCCGTCAGAGAATTCCACCCATCTTCCGGGCATTTGGCGTAGTGGTCGTGGACACAAAGTGTGAAGCGCGTCTCCGCTTTCCTGTTGTTGGTCGGGGTGTTTACTAAAGATTGGAGAAGTTTTTTGCGCACAATAAAGTGCACAAAAACTAGTGTGCCCGCCCCCTCAAGGCTGATTGTGGTGGAGCAGTTCTCCTAATGCCGTACAAAAATCTGCCAGTGTGAGTTTTCGCACTATAAGACGCACACAGGAGAAAAATGAGAAAAAAATAGAACACCTCCCTCCCAATCACTCCATTATAGACAGTGAGCAGACCCCACATTACAGGCAGTGAGTGGTGACCCCACATTACAGGCAGTGAGTGGTGACCCCACATTACAGGCAGTGAGTGGTGACCCCACATTACAGGCAGTGAGTGGTGACCCCACATTACAGGCAGTGAGTGGTGACCCCACATTACAGGCAGTGAGTGGTGACCCCACATTACAGGCAGTGAGTGGTGACCCCACATTACGGGCAGTGAGTGGTGACCCCACATTAGAGGCAGTGAGTGGTGACCCCACATTAGAGGCAGTGTGCGGTGACCCCACATTACAGGCAGTGAGTGGTGACCCCACATTACAGGCAGTGTGCGGTGACCCCACATTACAGGCAGTGATTGGTGATCCCACATTACGGGCAGTGAGTGGTGACCCCACATTACAGGCAGTGAGTGGTGACCCCACATTAGAGGCAGTGAGTGGTGACCCCACATTACAAGCAGTGAGTGATGACCCCACATTACAAGCAGTGAGTGGTGACCCCACATTAGAGGCAGTGAGTGGTGACCCCACATTAGAGGCAGTGAGTGGTGACCCCACATTAGAGGCAGTGAGTGGTGACCCCACATTAGAGGCAGTGAGTGGTGACCCCACATTAGAGGCAGTGAGTGGTGACCCCACATTAGAGGCAGTGAGTGGTGACCCCACATTAGAGGCAGTGAGTGGTGACCCCACATTAGAGGCAGTGAGTGGTGACCCCACATTAGAGGCAGTGAGTGGTGACCCCACATTAGAGGCAGTGAGTGGTGACCCCACATTAGAGGCAGTGAGTGGTGACCCCACATTAGAGGCAGTGAGTGGTGACCCCACATTAGAGGCAGTGAGTGGTGACCCCACATTAGAGGCAGTGAGTGGTGACCCCACATTAGAGGCAGTGAGTGGTGACCCCACATTAGAGGCAGTGAGTGGTGACCCCACATTAGAGGCAGTGAGTGGTGACCCCACATTAGAGGCAGTGAGTGGTGACCCCACATTAGAGGCAGTGAGTGATGACCCCACATTAGAGGCAGTGAGTGGTGACCCCACATTAGAGGCAGTGAGTGGTGACCCCACATTAGAGGCAGTGAGTGGTGACCCCACATTAGAGGCAGTGAGTGGTGACCCCACATTAGAGGCAGTGAGTGGTGACCCCACATTACGGGCAGTGAGTGGTGACCTCACATTACAGTTTTGTTCCACTTTAAGCATGGGCCTTGTTTTGTGCTCGGGTGCTACAATGTATTTGGAATCCGTAATCTAATGTCTCCCCCCTAATGGCCTCCGGTGGACACAAAGCAGAATGGAGAAGAGTAAAACCAGATGGTCTCGGGGATTTCTGAAATTGCAGATTAGAATGTCACGATAATGTTCTGATATTTTTTAGCTGGAGTAGATGGATTATTAATAAATAGGGGATCAGCACGGGCACGTGGGGGCACCAGGTCTCCTCTGTTGGTGGAAGTAGACTCCCCTTAAGCCACATGTGTCAAACTCATGGCTCAGGGGCCGGATGTAGCCCTTCAGGCCTTTTTATGTGGCTGGGTGGTGGCCATTCCCGGCGCTGGCTCGTAGTGAAGTTGAGGATTACGGGCGTTCTGGAGGGTTATGTGTGTGTGTGGGGGGGGGGGACTCCAGCATTTTGGATACCCCCGAGCTTGTTCTGATTAGTTGTCTGCGGGATCAACACCCGTTAAAGAAAAATTGGGTGTTGATCCGGTTTAAAGCGGAACAAAAAATGGAATTTGACTTTCCAGGGTTTTGTTTTGGGCATCCCAAATCAGTGTGTGAAACCCTCCCTGTTCACCCATAAAAACTCACCTGTCCAGGCTTGGGCTCTCATCCAATGAGAGTCACCTGCTATAACAACGTCATTCGGCTGGCGGCTCTCATTCTAATCAACAGGGAGTGCGTGCTACTGCATCCCTGCCCATACGTGCGCTCCCACCCCAGCCTTTCTGAATGGCAGCGCAGGAGCACGCACGATGCCAGGGATGCAGAGGATGCGGCAGCACGCACTCCCCATTGGAAACAATGAGAGCCATCCTGCCGAATGACGACGTCAAAGCAGGTGGCTCTCATTGGACAAGAGCCCTCACATGTGCCATTGAAGCGTGGCGAAGGGAGTTTTTTTGAGGCATCCTGGGAGGTTTCACACAACTGGGCATCCCAATCCAGCGCCCGGCTCTGGAATCTTTACGGTTCGAGGCTGGCCACTGGTGTTTTTTTTTTCTAATTTAAAGTAGACCAAAACCCAGGATTTTGACTATCCTATGTTTTGTTCCTTTCCACCGGGGCCCCCCGATCCGGGATAGCCCGCTTTGTGAAACCCCCCAGATCGCCAATGCCAACTCATCTCTTACCGTTCCTACGCCACATATGCGGCCACTCGTCCAATCAGCAAGCTCGGAGACGCGGACGTCACGCCATCTACGACCGCATCTAAGGCCAGTGGCTCCAAGCGCACTGGCGGGCGCATCCCCTGCTTCCTGCTAACTGGGAGTGTCCCCTTGCCGGCCATTCACGAATGGCTGGCGCAGGCACGTGCCCTGCTAGAGGGATGGCAGGGATGCTTCTCGCGCTTGCGCCATTGGACCGCAAGGTAAGTGAATGGGGCAACCTGAGGGGTTTCACACAGCGGGGCATGCTGATGCCCGCGGGGGAGGGAATCTATTGGCGTGGGTTTTGGTTCACTTTAAACATGTGTATGCATCACCTGAACATAGTAGTCGCCGTCAGCGCTGCAGATCGTTGTGACCTCACTGTTGCTATACAGCCGTTATCACACGTTTCCTATTCTGTCATAAACTCTCTGGCTTTGAGCAACTCGGGACACCCACAGAAGGACACAAGGTACAAGGTCCCCTTTAATAAAATCTGTACCTAGAGACTACAATGTATCAACCCCTCTGTTATATGCAATGGTTCTAGGACTTACCTTGCTTAGGGATAATAAGAGAACATCTCGCATGGAAGCTGGATGGATTTGTTGCATACAGAGCGTTGTTAGATTGAATTACAATAATCCATTAGGAGAATGTGTTATTATGCCAGATAGGCCGCTTAACTTTACCCCATTAACCTTTTCACTAATTGAGGACACAAGGACCCGCCCGAAAAATGTATTCTAAAGCTGGCCGTCCGTGGCGCTATTAACTTGTTTGTTTGTGCCCTGTGGATGCTACTCGTCTAAAATGCTGAGATAATTTCTCTCCTGTTCTATTCCAGGGCGTCGCATGTAATCCCGGCTGTGCATCCCATGCCAGTTCACTCTTGCAGTTGGACTGAGGCTGTAGCGGAGGGAGGGGGGTCCACATCACCATATGAACAACCTGCTTATCTGGGCTAAGGGATGTCCGTACGGCTGTCCTCAATGTCCATCACAAGCTCTACCTGGCCAAAAAGTAGCGCCTTTGACTGGGTGGATTTCTACTCCTATTATTTAGCATGACGTCTACCTGAACGCCCGGATCTCCTTGCTACGGTAGCCAGTGGGCTATCGGCCAGAGTCATCCAGACTATGATTCTGAGAAGATTTACGACAGCACTTGGAGAGCCTTCGTTGCCTGAGGCCAAGTGAAAACGCCTGTAGGTGGTTTTCTATAGCCAGGATTCTGGAGTTTTTTTTTTCAAAAGGGCCTCAAAGATGGGTTAAAGCTCCCTTATCTTATAGATTCCCGAGCCGATTACCCCTGGTCATGGTCCACTTTATTGTAGGAGCATATACTGTGGCATAGATGGGTATGGCCCCCACAGCCAGAATGCTAAGGTTGTAGCATCAGAGGGGCAGAATATGGGCTTGAGATTTTTGGCTGGGGGAGGGGGATCAGGGAGTGGAGGGGGGTTGATAGAGGAAGCAGTGTTTAGGCTTAGGGTAAGGTGGACCTAATTCTGGAATCTACACCCACCCCAAGTGGCCCTGAAACAGTGCAGCCCACTGGAATGCTCCCAGTGCTTCCTATGGCCAGTCCACCCCTTGGCTTTGGGTCTGTACGTAGACTTACCGTGGCACAATTCCTCGAATGAGCCTCTTTTTATTATTGCAGCTTATGGGTTAAATTATCCCCCCGGGGACTCTGCTCTTGCTGTGGATTCCTTTTTAATTAATGTCTTAACAGCAGGACTCCTCTTGTTTTTTGGCATCGGCCTTCTTTTCTGCAGCGCTGCCGAATCCCTCCAAATTATTTTCCCATCAGTCTTGTTAATTAGGCGCCGGGAGAACACAGCTTGACTTTACTTTTCATGTGACCGAAAAACGGGATGTACTGCACGCTTTTATTGATTCGCATGTGCATAGTATTTTAAATAAGAGAAATATACTAATGAAGGGATCCCCAACTTGTAACTCAGGGGGCACACGCTGGTCACAGGCTCTCTGGTTAAACCAGAGCTTCACCCTGAATAAGAGCCTATCTTATATGTTTCACCCCCCTGTACATACAGATGTGAGGTTCCGGATTAATGTGGGCAATCTGTATGTGCAGGGGGGAAACGTACAAGATAGGCTCTTATTCAGGGTGAAGGTCTGGATGAATGTGGGCAATCTGTATGTAGGGGGGGGGGGTGGAAACATACAAGATAGGCTCTTATTCAGGGTGAAGGTCCGGATTAATATGGGCAATCTGTATGTACAGGGTGGAGGAAACATAGAAGATAGGCTCTTATTCATGGTGAAGGTCCGGATTAATGTGGGCAATCTGTATGTAGGGGGTAGTGGAAACATACAAGATAGACTCTTATTCAGGATGAAGTTCCGCTTTAAATGAGAGGGGTGAAGGTATCTAGAACAGGGTTTCCCAACTTTTTTTCATGGAGTACCCAACTTTATTTAATGGACCACCACTAATACAGACTGTTCCAGGAGTGTGCAGGTCCTATACTGGCCTAGCCATGAAAGCTCTTCTTCCGTCCTCCCAAGATGCTTCACTCCTGCACTTTGTTCACCTATCCACTTGGTACATCCTTTTAGAGCAGTAGCTTGTGTGCAGTGCTTCATGTCCCCCCACTTTAACCCCCAGTGGCCTTGAGTACCACCAGAGGGGAACTCATGTACCGCAGGGTGGAAACCCCTGATCTAGAACAAGAGCCGTGGCCTATTATTAACCCTAATCCTGCATTTCCTCATTTCAAAAAGCTCTGGAAACCTGATCTAGAACAAGAGCCGTTTCCTATTACTAACCCTAATCCTGCATTTCTTCATTTCAAAAAGCTCTGGAAACACGATCTAGAACAAGAGCCGTTTCCTATTGCTAACCCTAATCCTGCATTTCCTAATTTCAAAAAGCTCTGGAAACCTGATCTAGAACAAGAGCCGTTTCTATTACTAACACTAATCCTGCATTTCCTCATTTCAAAAAGCTCTGGAAACCTGATCTAGAACAAGAGCCGTTTCCTATTACTAACCCTAATCCTGCATTTCCTCATTTCAAAAAGCTCTGGAAACCTGATCTAGAACAAGAGCCGTTTCCTATTACTAACCCTAATCCTGCATTTCCTCATTTCAAAAAGCTCTGGAATAAGCCAATCGGAAGCCAGGTACACGAGGCGCTCATTGCTGCCAAATACCCGAACATGAAGACCCCGGAGAGAAGATTGTTAGACTGACGAGAGTGGTGCAGACTCTGCATTCCGTTTAACGAGGCAATAAAATAAAATGAATAGGCGCTGGTAGAGAAATAGCCAATTCAAGATGCCCGCTGCGCCGCAGGAGATGAGCGAACGCAGAGGGCGTCGAGCTGCCTATTCATTTCCCCAGTGTAAGGGATCGTTAACAACCCAGCGAGTCCCCGAAGGATGGCGAGAAGATAATAACCTTTACATTTCACCAGTAGTCCTCTTCATACGACTATCTTACTACTGCCAAGAAAGCTTTGTAAGGAATTCACTTGTGAGCATCACTAGATATGCGCTAAACCATTCCTCCCTAGTGTCCCTGATTTGGCGGGACTGTCCCGCATTTGGGTCCATGTCCCCCTGTCCCTCGTTGTTCTCATTTGTCCCTCTTTGAGGTGTAACATGCAGATCTGCAGCAATAAATGATTCATTTGCCTATTCAAAGTGTTTTTATATTGCTGTAACTGTTACAATGTATCTTCTAGCCATCCCTCTATGAGGGGGCGTGGCTACATCCATCCCTCTATGAGGGGGCGTGGCTTCATCCATCCCTCTATGAGGGGGCGTGGCCCAGAAATAGTTATTTTAAGTGTCAGACAGGAGTGGCTGTGTTGGGCGCATGTATTCAATCTAAAGTGGACCAAAACCCAGCATTTTGACAGGTTGCACTATATGTTAATGGAAATTAGTGTCACCTTGTAGCCTCTCTCGTTTCTGTCTTCTCTAGTAAACTGCCAATGCTAAACCTAAAGAAAAGGAGCAATAGGGAGAAAAGGATAAGGAGGGTTTCTCCAAATTTAAGGAGGCTAAGACTGTTAGGCTCTGTATTAATTGCCCCACTATTTTGCCTGATACTTGGAACAAAGCTTGTTGCAGTATCTGTTTAGAACATAGGCTGGGGAATGAAGCTGCCAGTTATCTAGTGGGTATTCTGAGCAATATGGAAGCCAATATGGCATCCACCCTGGAAGTTTGTTGGTCAGCGGTTAGGACCATGGCACCCACCTCCAGAGGTTCTTCCCTTTCGGCACCTCCGGTTCCTTCAGTTACTGCTCCCACTGTGGTAGCGGCTGTAAAAAGGCACCATGACGGTGAGGAACATCAGGGACAGGTTTCGATTTAGGGGAAGATTCGGTTGACGGTGAGAAAAGTGAGGGTCAAGTTTCTTCAGGGGGAACATTCGATTAACCAGGGTTTCGGCCTCTGATGAGAAACCATCATCTAGCTCAGGGTAAAATCAAACTATCGGAGGAGACATCTGCCTTGCTTCAGGATATTTATGATTCAATGCCGATTGCATCTGTCGTGCAGCCTCTTTCGGTACAGGATGCACTGTATCATAAATTGATTGTCAAAAAAGAAAAAGTATTCCTGGTCCGTTCATCTCTGCTGGATGTGATGAAAAGGGAATAAAAGGGAAGGAGCAAGAGGGAGAAAATGATAAGGAGGGTTTCTCTAAATCTGTGGAGGCTAAGACTGTTAGGCTCTATATCAGAGGTACTGGCGGACCGGGGTCCGAATGTGGACCTCGGCACCAGATTTTTGGACCCCTGCCCTGACAGCCCTGCACTCAGTTGCCTTTGTGTTGCTGTGCTCAGTGCTGCCCCCTTTACTTGATCAGCAATGTAGTGCCCCTGTCTCCCTGCCAGTGTCATGACATGATTGCATTGCAATATGAAGTACTGCACGGGCGCTAAGTGGCGTTACAAGGTACACACAAACTTTGTTTCTCTGTCTGATTTCCCCATCCCCCAGCTTTGCCCCATCCAGGCCAGCTTTTTTTTTTTGTTTTGCCTGTGGAACCTATAGCCCCCCCCTCCACCCCCAGTGCACTGGTTTCCAACTACCCCCCCCCCCCCCCCCCGCGGCAGATCTCTGCCCGGACCTTCCCCTCTCACCAGATGCCTGTATATGGACCTTTACAAGAAATGGTTGAGTGCCCTTGCTCTATATTAACCCCCCTGGCGTTATGATAGAGGCAAATGTAATGGTAACGAAAGCGTTACCATTACATTTGTCTCTGACGCACGGCTCCGCCCCCATGAGCCTCTGCGGCTCACAGAGACGGAACCCGGAAGTGCGACGGACGCCGCAGCCGCGGCTCTCACCTGCGATCGCAGCGGGGACATCGCTGGATCGCAGGGAGAAGGTAAGGAGACTGCGCCGCCCTGCTCCTCTGCCAAATAGATCCCGAGCGTGACTCTGGGTTACCGCTACTTACAGCGCAAATTAACCCAGAGTCACGCTCGGGATCACCGCTAAGGAGGTTAATTGCCCCACTATTTTGCTTGATACTTGGAACAAAGCTTGTTGCAGTATCTGTTTAGAACATAGGCTTGGGAATGAAGCTGCCAGTTATCAAGTGGGTATTCTGAGCAATATGGAAGCCAATATGGCATCCACCCTGGAAGTTTGTTGGTCAGCGGTTAGGACCATGGCACCCACCTCCAGAGGTTCTTCCCTTTCGGCACCTCCGGTTCCTTCAGTTACTGCTCCCACTATGGTAGCGGCTGTAAAAAAGGCACCATGACGGTGAGGAACATCAGGGACAGGTTTCGATTTAGGGGAAGATTCGGTTGACGGTGAGGAAAGTGAGGGTTAAGTATCTTCAGGGGGAACATTCGATTAACCAGGGTTTCGGCCTCTGATGAGAAACCATCATCTAGCTCAGGGTAAAATCAAACTATCGGAGGAGACATCTGCCTTGCTTCTGGATATTTATGATTCAATGCCGATTGCATCTGTCGTGCAGCCTCTCTCGGTACAGGATGCACTGTATCATAAATTGATTGTCAAAAAAGAAAAAGTATTCCTGGTCCGTTCATCTCTGCTGGATGTGATGAAAAGGGAATAAAAGGGAAGGAGCAAGAGGGAGAAAATGATAAGGAGGGTTTCTCCAAATCTGTGGAGGCTAAGACTGTTAGGCTCTATATCAGAGGTACTCAACTGGCGGACCGGGGTCCGAATGTGGACCTCGGCACCAGATTTTTGGACCCCTGCCCTGACAGCCCTGCACTCAGTTGCTTTTGTGTTGCTGTGCTCAGTGCTGCCCCCTTTACTTGATCAGCAATGTAGTGCCCCTGTCTCCCTGCCAGTGTCATGACATGATTGCATTGCAATATGAAGTACTGCACGGGCGCGAAGTGGCGTTACAAGGTACACACAAACTTTGTTTCTCTGTCTGTTTTCCCCATCCCCCAGCTTTGCCCCATCCAGGCCAGCTTTTTTTTTTTGTTTTGCCTGTGGAACCTATAGCCCCCCCTCCACCCCCAGTGCACTGGTTTCCAACTACCCCCACCCCCCCCCCCCCCCTGCGGCAGATCTCTGCCCGGACCTTCCCCTCTCACCAGATGCCTGTATATGGACCTTTACAAGAAATGGTTGAGTACCCTTGCTCTATATTAACTGCCCCACTATTTTGCTTGATACTTGGAACAAAGCTTGTTGCAGTATCTGTTTAGAACATAGGCTTGGGAATGAAGCTGCCAGTTATCTAGTGGGTATTCTGAGCAATATGGAAGCCAATATGGCATCCACCCTGGAAGTTTATTGGTCAGCAGTTAGGACCATGGCACCCACCTCCAGAGGTTCTTCCCTTTCGACACCTCCGGTTCCTTCAGTTACAGCTCCCACTATGGTAGCTGCTTTAAAAAGTCACCATGACGGTGAGGAACATCAGGGACAGGTTTCGATTTAGGGGAAGATTCGATTGACGGTGAGGAAAGTGAGGGTCAAGTTTCTTCAGGGGGAACATTCGATTAACCAGGGTTTCGGCCTCTGATGAGAAACCATCATCTAGCTCAGGGTAAAATCAAACTATCGGAGGAGACATCTGCCTTGCTTCAGGATATTTATGATTCAATGCCGATTGCATCTGTCGTGCAGCCTCTTTCGGTACAGGATGCACTGTATCATAAATTGATTGTCAAAAAAGAAAAAGTATTCCTGGTCCGTTCATCTCTGCTGGATGTGATGAAAAGGGAATAAAAGGGAAGGAGCAAGAGGGAGAAAATAAGGAGGGTTTCTCCAAATCTGTGGAGGCTAAGACTGTTAGGCTCTATATCAGAGGTACTCAACTGGCGGACCGGGGTCCGAATGTGGACCTCGGCACCAGATTTTTGGACCCCTGCCCTGACAACCCTGCACTCAGTTGCCTTTGTGTTGCTGTGCTCAGTGCTGCCCCCTTTACTTGATCAGCAATGTAGTGCCCCTGCTAGTGCCCCTGTCTCCCTGCATTGCAATATGAAGTACTGCACGGGCGCGAAGTGGCGTTACAAGGTACACACAAACTTTGTTTCTCTGTCTGTTTTCCCCATCCCCCAGCTTTGCCCCGTCCAGGCCAGCTTTTTTTTTTTTGTTTTGCCTGTGGAACCTATAGCCCCCCCTCCACCCCCAGTGCACTGGTTTCCAACTACCCCCCCCCCCCTGCGGCAGGTCTCTGCCCGGACCTTCCCCTCTCACCAGATGCCTGTATATGGACCTTTACAAGAAATGGTTGAGTACCCTTGCTCTATATTAACCCCCCTGGCGTTATGATAGAGGCAAATGTAATGGTAACGAAAGCGTTACCATTACATTTGTCTCTGACGCACGGCTCCGCCCCCATGAGCCTCTGCGGCTCACAGAGACGGAACCCGGAAGTGCGACGGACGCCGCAGCCGCGGCTCTCACCTGCGATCGCAGCGGGGACATCGCTGGATCGCAGGGAGAAGGTAAGGAGACTGCGCCGCCCTGCTCCTCTGCCAAATAGATCCCGAGCGTGACTCGGGGTTACCGCTACTTACAGCGCAAATTAACCCCGAGTCACGCTCGGGATCACCGCTAAGGAGGTTAATTGCCCCACTATTTTGCTTGATACTTGGAACAAAGCTTGTTGCAGTATCTGTTTAGAACATAGGCTTGGGAATGAAGCTGCCAGTTATCAAGTGGGTATTCTGAGCAATATGGAAGCCAATATGGCATCCACCCTGGAAGTTTATTGGTCAGCAGTTAGGACCATGGCACCCACCTCCAGAGGTTCTTCCCTTTCGACATCTCCGGTTCCTTCAGTTACTGCTCCCACTATGGTAGCGGCTGTAAAAAGGCACCATGACGGTGAGGAACATGAGGGACAGGTTTCGATTTAGGGGAAGATTCGGTTGACGGTGAGGAAAGTGAGGGTCAAGTTTCTTCAGGGGGAACATTCGATTAACCAGGGTTTCGGCCTCTGATGAGAAACCATCATCTAGCTCAGGGTAAAATCAAACTATCGGAGGAGACATCTGCCTTGCTTCAGGATATTTATGATTCAATGGCGATTGCATCTGTCGTGCAGCCTCTCTCGGTACAGGATGCACTGTATCATAAATTGATTGTCAAAAAAGAAAAAGTATTCCTGGTCCGTTCATCTCTGCTGGATGTGATGAAAAGGGAATAAAAGGGAAGGAGCAAGAGGGAGAAAATGATAAGGAGGGTTTCTCCAAATCTGTGGAGGCTAAGACTGTTAGGCTCTATATTAATTGCCCCACTATTTTGCCTGATACTTGGAACAAAGCTTGTTGCAGTATCTGTTTAGAACATAGGCTTGGGAATGAAGCTGCCAGTTATCTAGTGGGTATTCTGAGCAATATGGAAGCCAATATGGCATCCACCCTGCTGGAAGTTTGTTGGTCAGCAGTTAGGACCATGGCACCCACCTCCAGAGGTTCTTCCCTTTCGACACCTCCGGTTCCTTCAGTTACTGCTCCCACTATGGTAGCGGCTGTAAAAAGGCACCATGACTGTGAGGAACATCAGGGACAGGTTTCGATTTAGGGGAAGATTCGATTGACGGTGAGGAAAGTGAGGGTCAAGTTTCTTCAGGGGAAGATTTGATTAACCAGGGTTTTGGCCTCTGATGCGGAACCTTCATTTAACTTGGGTAAAATCAAACTGTTAGAAGAGACATCTGCCTGGCTTCAGGATATTTATGATTCAATGCAGATTGTCGTTCAGCCTCTTTCGGTTCAGGACGCGCTGTATCATAAATTGATTGATTAAAAAAATAAAAAGTATTCCCGGTTCGTTCATCTCTGCTGGATGTGATGAATAAATCTTTGCAGATAAAAAGCTGTTCCTGCAGTTTGCTTTAAAGGAATTTCCTATTTGACGAATCAGAAGCTAAACCTCGGGACAATTGCCCCAAGCTTGGCGCTGCCGCGGCGCACGTCTCAAGGACCTCTGATCTAAGCTTTGAGGAGGCCGCCACTCTATGGGATCTGTTAGATCGATGTACAGATGGCATCCTTAAAAGAGCCTGGGTGCTAATGCTTTTTCCACTGGGGAATATATATATAAAAAAAGCACAGAGCTCCAAACAATATAAAGAAGAAAAAAAAGGAAGGAAGAAGAAAAGCGAGGAAGGAAAAAGAGGAAGAAGAAAAGGAAGGAAAAAGAAAAAGAAGAAAGGGAAAGAAGGAAGAAGAAAAAGAAAGAAGGAAGAAGAATGAAGGAATAAGAGGAAGAAGAAAAGTAAGGAAGAAGAAGAAAAGGAAGGCGGAGAAGAAGGGAGGAAGGAAGAAAGGAGGGAGAAGAAAAGGAAGGAAGGAAGAAGAAAAGGAAAGAAGAAAGAAGAGGAAGAAGAAAAAAGGAAGAAGGAATAAGAGGAAGAAGAAAAGCAAGGAAGGAGAAGAAGAAGAAAAGGAAGGTGGAGAAGAAGGGAGGAAGGAAGAAGGGAGGAAGATGAAAAGGAAGAAAGGAAGAAGAAAAGGAAGGAAGGAAAAAGAGGAAGAAGAAAAGGAAGGAAAAGGAAAGAAGAAAGAGAACGATGGAAGAAGAAGTGGAAGAAGAAAAGGAAAGAAGAAAGAAGAGGAAGAAGAAAAGTAAGGAAGGAGAAGAAGAAGAAAAGGAAGACGGAGAAGAAGGGAGGAAAGAAGAAGGGAGGGAGAAGAAAAGGAAGGAAAAAGAGGAAGAAGAAAAGGAAGGAAAAGGAAAGAAGGAAGAAGAGGAAGAAAGAGAACGAAGGAAGGAGGAAGAGAAAGAAGAAAAGGAAAAGGGAAGAAGAAAAGAAAAGGAAAGAAGAGCAAGAAGAAAAAGAACGGAAGAAGGAATATAAGGAAGAAGAAGAAAAAGAAGGACGAGAAGAAGGGAGGGAGAAGAAAAGGAAGGACTCTTCCGGCACTCTACGGGATCCATTAGATCGATGTACAGATGGCATCCTTAAAGGAGCCTGGGATGCTAATGCTTTTTCCACTGGGGACCATATATATAAAAAAAGCACAGCGCTCCAAACAATATAAGGAGAATTGCTTCATCCAGAAAGTGCGGTCCCGAAACGCGTGCACCTCCCAGGGTAAGATCACCGGCGTATCCTCCACCAACCACACTGCTTCTTACCAGATTTCCTCAACCAATGCACTGATACACCAGGTCAGGTTAAGGTCAGATGAATACATGAAAAATCCTATTGACATTGATATCTTCATAGGAAGTATGCAGTATCCACGATTGGGTTTAGATCCACTCTCCCAAGGGAAAAAAGACAAACAAAAAAAGCGCTTTTAGCGTAATATTGTAAAACCAATTGAGCTTTTACTTTAAGATAAATGCACTCACAAACATGGAATTAAAAAAAAAAGCGACTTAGAGTTGTGGGCGGCTCTCACCAATTGTCCAGTTCAAATAATATCCGCCGCCGACGCGTTTCGTTGCCTATAGCAACTTTCATGAGGGGAGCATAGTTTGCATGCAGTTGGCTTTTTGTCAGTCTGGAGATGTTTCTTTCTGTTGGCTTTTGTGTTATTACATATCTCTGTGATTAGCGCGGCTCCGGCTCCATGTTATTTTTTTTTCTCCTTAAAACCAAAATCTCGAGACGCCGAGCACTAATTACTCTGATTAATCCAACAAATCTGCAGATTAGACTTGGATGAAACATTCCTGCCAACCCAAGTGGAATCGCCTCTCCTGAAGATTGCTCCCAAAGCATCATGTTCAAAAGAAAACCGCGCTATGGCGCTGGGTGCATTAAAAAAAACATGACCTGCACGTACTACGCCAAATGGGGTTGAGAAAAGCAGCACTACATTGAAAGCCACTCTCCTTCTTCCTGCCTTTCTTTCTTTCTTCCTCTTCCTTTTCTTCTTCTTCTCCTTCCTTTCTTTTCTTCTTCCTTTTTTCCTTCTTCCTCCTCTTCCCTTTTCCCTTTCTTCTTCTTCTCCTTCCTTCCTTTTCTTCTCCTTCTTCTCCTCCTTCCTTCCTTTTCTTCTTTCTCTCCTTCCGTCCTTTTGTTCTTTCTCTCCTTCCTTCCTTTTCTTCTCCTTCTTTCTTCTTCTTCCTTGCTTTCTTTCTCCCTTACTTCCTCCCTTACTTCCTCCCTTACTTCCTTCCTTGCTTCCTTTCCTCCTTCCTTTTTTTTCTCCTTCCTTCCTTCCTTGCTCTCTTCCGTCCTTTTTTCTCCTTCCTTGCTCTCTTCCTTCCTTTTTTCCTCCTTCCTTGCTTTCTTCCTTCCTTGCTTTCTTCCTTGCTTCCTTTCTTTATTTCTTCCTTCCTTCCTTCCTTCCTTTCTTCCTTTTTCTTCCTTGCTTGCGTCCTTCTTTTCTTCATTGCTTCCTCTTTCCTTGCTTCCTTTCTGCCTTGCTTGCTTCCTTTTCTTCCTTGCTTCTTTCTTTCTTCCTTCCTTCCTTTTTTTTCTTCCTCTTCTTCCTTCCTTTTTTTTCTTCCTCTTCTTCCTTCCTTCCTTTTTTTTCTTCCTCTTCTTCCTTCCTTCCTTCCTTCTCTTCCTCTTCTTCCTTCTTTCTCTTCCTCTTCTTCCTTCTTTCCTTCCTTCCAGCTAAGAAAACAATGAAAGTCAATGGCACTTTTTACACCTAAGAAAAGTAGAGAACTGTTTCCTCCTTTCTACACTGTAGTAAAAGCTGCCATTGACTTTCATTGTCTTTTTATCTAGTGATTCAGTAACAGGGACATTCTCAGGCTTTTTTCTCATGAATTGAATCTTTTTCTACCTTCATTGAATCGAGGCCTAGAGCTGGTCTACCAGGGTTTGGGTCCGTATGGAGCGTCATCCCGCTCATGCTCTCTCGGATAATCCCACGTCGATCCAGCAGAGGAGGAGCGCTACGAGGTTCAGGTGGCTCAGAATGCAAGAAATTTACCCAATTTCGGGGCCTATTGGGGCATTTTAACAAGAGGGGCATCAAAAATCTTGATGCCCCGTGACTGGGAATACAATGGCCTTGTCTTTTTGGACTGGGGGCATTTAAAGTGGACCAAAACCCAGGGCGAATCTAAGAGATTCTCGGGATAATCGATTCCCTGCCCCTGGGGCATCCAAAATCACCCCCCAGGTGGCCCCATACACTTACCTTGCTTCCCCGTCCAACGGCGCATGTGCGAGCCGCATCCCCGCTATCCCTCCAGCAGGACGTGTTCCCCCGCGCCAGGCATTTGTGATTGGCCGGCGCAGGCACGCTCCCTGTTAGAGGGGAGCGGGGGATGCGGCCTCCAGCGCGCTTGGAGCCGATGGCCTTAGACCCTTTTGGTCCACTTTAAACCGGACCTTCACCAGGATTTATTGAAAATCTCAAACCCTTAAACTATTCCCCAGCATCAAAAATTAATATATTTTAAGTTTTTAGTCACTTACATATTATTCTTTCCCCCACTGGGCTGCAACTCTGTTCAGGACTCTAGGATACGAGCACCGCCATCTTGACTCAGAAGCATCACATACGGAGGAGAGGAGAGCGGGATAAAGTACAGGGGGCGGGGTTATAGCTGTGCTTTGCACAGACAGAGCAGAGATGGGGTCAAGGAAAGGTCAGCAATCCCACAATGCAGAGTAGCACAGTCAGAAGACACTTCCTGTTTGCAGGATGGCTGATGCTCCATGAGCCACCATCTTGTATGTTTAAAGGCTCATAACATGCAGTAGATGCAGTAGGATGAATTTTAATGTGAGCAATCTGTATGTACAGGGGGGAAACATATAAGATAGGCTCTTATTCAGGGTGAAGGTCCGGATTAATGTGGGCAATCTGTATGTACAGGGTGTAGGAAACATATAAGATAGGCTCTTATTCAGGGTGAAAGTCTGGATTAATGTGGGCAATCTGTATGTACAGGGTGTGGGAAACATATAAGATAGGCTCTTATTCAGGGTGAAGGTCTGGATTAATGTGGGCAATCTGTATGTACAGGGGAGGAACATACAAGATAGGCTCTTATTCAGGGTGAGGGTCCAGATTAATGTGAGCAATTTGTATGTACAGGGGGGAAACATATAAGATAGGCTCTTATTCAGGGTGAGGGTCTGGATTAATGTGGGCAATCTGTATGTACAGGGTGTGGGAAACGTATAAGATAGGCTCTTATATAGGTCGAAGGTCTGCTTTAAATACACATATTGGTCTGAATGGCTTCCTCTTTCACCAGCCGCCGCTTGTCACATTCATTAAAGAACTTCTCATCCGATCCGGCAGCGTTTGTGATGTTGGTGTCCCGCGCGTTTCGCTGTGGGCTCATTGGGTTTCTTCATGCGTAGCAGCTGAAATATTCATTCCGTGCTTTGCCTTTGTATAGATTTCTAATTACCGCCATCGCTCCACCGGCTGCAGATTTATTGCCGGGGAGAAGCGAAAGAACACAAAGTTGTGTCATCAGCATTCAAAGCTCGTCGAGGGTTTATAATCCGGAAAAACTTAGTGGTGCCTGCCGCCCTGTATAAATGCAGGGAGGTCTTAAAGCGGACCAAAACCCACATTTTTAAAGCGAACCAAAACCCACATTTTTAAAGCGGACCAACACCCAGGATTTTGACTATCCTGGGTTTTGGTCCACTTCGGTGGGGCACCCCGATCTATAAGATTCCCGGGCCGATCAGATCCCTCCCCGCGGGGCATCCGAAGTCGGGGGTGCCCCGCTGTGTGAAACCCCGCAGAAATTCCTGAAAACTCACCTGACCCCGCTCCCACGTGACTGCTCCAGCGAATCACCGCCAACGGACAAGCGAGGTCCGTCGACGGACAAGCGAGCGCGCCCGCCGCCGCCTCCCGCGCGTCACTCTTACAGGGAGTGCGCCCTGCTAGAGGGACACGCGGGAGGCGGCGGCGGCCCGCGCTGGAACGGGGAGAAGGTAAGGTTTGTGGGCTTCCTGGGGGGGTTTCACCCCG
Source organism: Gastrophryne carolinensis (assembly GCA_027917425.1). NCBI lineage: Eukaryota > Metazoa > Chordata > Amphibia > Anura > Microhylidae > Gastrophryne > Gastrophryne carolinensis. Next base: position 13,731,674 of record CM051244.1, on the reverse strand, counting down.
CGGGACATCCCGATTTCTTATAGATTCCCGGGCCGATCCCCCCTGGGTTTTGGTCCACTTTAACTAGCATCCCCTGAATTGCTCCCTCTATGAAGAGCACTTTTTCCCAATTTTCACAGCTCCTGCTTTACTCCAATCCCAGATAATGGCGCCCGTTTTAGCTGTAAAGCTCCGCCTCCTCCATTCACTGCCACTGTTATGTGTGGCAATGATGTCATAGCCACACCTATGCAATGACTGATCTCCTGACATGTTACAGAGAGGGACAGCAAAAAATAAGAGTTTTGGTCCCCTTTAAGTGCCTATTCATTGTGGGTGAATCACATGGTCTGCATTGTGTTTCTTTAGATTTTTTTTGCTTTCTAGGGTGTCTGGCCTCACATAACAGGTGTTGATTGGATGAGGACAGGTTGGAGGAAGTTTGTGGTCACGTGACCACCTGGTCCTAGAACACAGGCGTGGTGGATTGAGGGTGGAGTAATACCAAAGCATTGTATGTTGTAGCTAGTGGTGCTGGAAGGGGGTCAGGTTAGACAATGCCAGCCATTGGACCTGGATGGAGGGTGAGGTTGGATGATGCCAAGCCAGTGGGGTTGGGTGAAGTGTGTGGTTGGAGGGTGAGCTTGAATGATGGTAACCCAGTGCGAATGGGTGGAGGGTGAGGTTGGATGATGCCAAGCCAGTACGTATTGAATGGAAGAGTGGATAATGCCAGGCCAGTGGAGTTAGTTGGAGGGTGAGGTTGGGTGATGCCAAGCCACTGGGCCTAATTGGGAGTGTATAATGCCAAGCCAGTATGTATGAATAGGGGAGTGGATAATGCCTGGCCAGTGGGGTTGGGTAGAGGGTGAGGTTGGATGATGCCAATATAGTAGGCCCTGAATGGGGTTGAATGACGCCAAGCCAGTGGGGTTGAGTGGAGGCTAAGGGTAAACAATGCCAACCAGCGGGGTAGGGTGAGGTTGAATAATGCCAAACCAGTGTGTATGAATGGGGGAGTGGATAATGCCTGGCCAGTGGTGTTAGTTGGAGGGTGAGGTTGGATGATGCCAAGCCAGCAGGGTCGGGTAGAGAGTGAGGCTGGATTAATCCAAGCCAGTGGGGTTAGGGTGGAAGCTGTGGTTGGATGTTGCCAAGCCACTGGGCCTGATTGGGAGTGTATAATGCCAAGCCAATAGAGTTGGGGAAAGGGTGAGGTTGGATGATGTCAAAGCAGTACGTCTTGAATGGGAGAGTAGATAATGCCAGGCCAGTGGGGTCAGGTGGAAGGTGAGGTTGGATTGTGCCAAGCCAGTGGGGTTGATGGCAAGTATATAATGCCAAGCCAATGGGGTTGATTGAAAGTATATAATGCCAAGCCATTGGGGTTGAGTAGAGGTTGAGGTTGGATGATGCCAATATAATAGGCCTGAAAGGAGGAGTATATGACGCCAAGCCAGGGGGTTGGGTGGAGGGTTATATTGAATGATGCCAAACCAGCAGGGTTGGGTGGAGGGTGAGGTTGGATGATGCAAAGCCAGTGGGGTTGGGTGGAGGCTGAGGTTGGATTATACAAAGCCAGTGGGGTTGGGTGGAGGGTGAGGTTGGATTATACAAAGCCAGTGGGGTTGGGTGGAGGGTGAGGTTGGATTATACAAAGCCAGTGGGGTTGGGTGGAGGGTGAGGTTGGATTATACAAAGCCAGTGGGGTTGGGTGGAGGGTGAGGTTGGATTATACAAAGCCAGTGGGGTTGGGTGGAGGGTGAGGTTGGATTATACAAAGCCAGTGGGGTTGGGTGGAGGGTGAGGTTGGATTATACAAAGCCAGTGGGGTTGGGTGGAGGGTGAGGTTGGATTATACAAAGCCAGTGGGGTTGGGTGGAGGGTGAGGTTGGATTATACAAAGCCAGTGGGGTTGGGTGGAGGGTGAGGTTGGATTATACAAAGCCAGTGGGGTTGGGTGGAGGGTGAGAGTAGAATATGCCAGGCCAGGTTGGATGAATTCAAGCCAGTATGTCTGAGTAGGGGAGAAGATAATGCCTGGCCAGTGGGGTTGGATGATGCCAAGCCAGTGGGGTTAGTTGAAGGGTTAGGTTGAAGCCATGCAAGTGGGGATGGACGGAGGATGAGTTCGGATGATGCCATGCCAGTGGGGTTGCACTGAGGCTGGGGTTTGATGCCATAGCAGTAGGGTTGGCTGGAGTATGAGGTTGGATCATGCCAAGCCAGTGGGCTTGAGTGGATAGTGGGAGTGGATAATGCCAAGCCAGTGGGGTTGGATGGGGGGTTGAGGTTAGATGATGCCACTGGGGTTGGACGGAGGATGAGGTTGGATAATGCCAAGCCAATGGGGTTGGATGGGGGGTTGAGGTTAGATGATGCCAATGGGGTTGGATGGGGGGTTGAGGTTAGATGATGCCACTGGGGTTGGACGGAGGATGAGGTTGGATAATGCCAAGCCAATGGGGTTGGACGGAGGATGAGGTTGGATAATGCCAAGCCAATGGGGTTGGCTAGCGGGTGAGGTTGGCTGATGCCAACATAGTGGTTCTAAATGAGGTGTATGTATGGTTCCAAGCCAGCAGGGTTGGTTAAAGTGTGAGGTTGAATGAAGCTAGCCAGTGGTGTTTGATTAGGTCAAACAGGTTTTGGCCCAATTAAAAAAAGGACCTATAGCAAAAAAAAAAAAATGTTTTCCAATCAAAAAATAGCACTGATGGCGTGTGTGCGTCATCCTCGTTTGGAGTCACCACACCCCAGCCTGGGTCCCCACGCCTTACTGGAGTGCATTAATATGCACAGAAATAAATATTCAATGTGGGATGCCCCTTTAAAGTGGTCCAAAACCCGGACTTTATTAAAAAAACAAACAAATAATAATGATTATATGTTATATTATTTTATGTTATATGTTGTTATATTGTTTTTTCTTTAATTCTTGAACTATTTTGTCGCACTAGGTGGCCGGATCTGCTCCTTCTCGCCCTGCATAGAGCAGGTCCAGAGGACGTGCCGGGCCCTCGAGGATCACGGCTTCACCGAGATCAACACCCTGGAGATCCTTCTCCGAGTCTACGACGTCCGAACCATCAGCCTGCAAATCCCGGACCTGGGAAAGGCCGTCGAGGAGAAGGCAAGCGAGCCCAATGCGGAAAAGCCCCGGCAGCTCCCCTCCTCGGCTCTGCCCACGGCGCAGTTTAAAAGCGGAGTTTCTCCCAGGGACATGGTGGGTCACACCGGGTACCTGACCTTTGCCACCAAGAGCTTATATTAAACGTTCCTCTGGCAGAAGCGGTGGCAGCGCGCCCACACATCTGGAAAGCTCCATATATAGGCCGGCCTGGGATGAAGAATGCGTTCATGTAAACAGCTGAAGGGCGCAGAGCGGAGGGAAACCCTACAACACTCATCATCTGCTCTGTGGGGGGGGCGTGTTCCCCGGTTACCATGGCTTCAGTGTTTCCGTAAATAAAGTTCTTTTTTTTTTTTTTGTTTTGTTTATGTCTGCTTCATTGTAATATTCCTGCGGAGGATCACAAGATCGGTGCTGGGCCTCCTATACAGGAGAAGAAGAACTTACACTCTATTAGGGTATAAGGGAGGATACAGGAGGAGAAGAGCTTACACTCTATTAGGGTATAAGGGAGGATACAGGAGGGGAAGAGCTTACACTCTATTAGGGTATAAGGGAGGATACAGGAGGAGAAGAGCTTACACTCTATTAGGGTATAAGGGAGGATACAGGAGAAGAAGAGCTTACACTCTATTAGGGTATAAGGGAGGATACAGAAGGAGAAGAGCTTACACTCTATTAGTGTATAAGGGAGGATACAGAAGGAGAAGAGCTTACACTCTATTAGGGTATAAGGGAGGATACAGAAGGAGAAGAGCTTACACTCTATTAGGGTATAAGGGATGATACAGAAGGAGAAGAGCTTACACTCTATTAGTGTATAAGGGAGGATACAGAAGGAGAAGAGCTTACACTCTATTAGGGTATAAGGGAGGATACAGGAGGAGAAGAGCTTACACTCTGTTAGGATATAAGGGAGGAGAAGAGCTTACAATCTATTAGGGTATAAGGGAGGATACAGAAGGAGAAGAGCTTACACTCTATTAGGGTATAAGGGAGGATACAGGAGGAGAAGAGCTTACACTCTATTAGGATATAAGGGAGGAGAAGAGCTTACAATCTATTAGGGTATAAGGGAGGATACAGAAGGAGAAGAGCTTACAATCTATTAGGGTATAAGGGAGGATACAGAAGGGGAAGAGCTTACACTCTATTAGGGTATAAGGGAGGATACAGAAGGAGAAGAGCTTACACTCTATTAGGGGATAAGGGAGGATACAGAAGAAGAGCTTACACTCTATTAGGGGATAAGGGAGGATACAGAAGGAGAAGAGCTTACAATCTATTAGGGTATAAGGGAGGATACAGAAGGAGAAGAGCTTACACTCTATTAGGGTATAAGGGAGGATACAGAAGGGGAAGAGCTTACAATCTATTAGGGTATAAGGGAGGATACAGGAGGAGAAGAGCTTACACTCTATTAGGATATAAGGGAGGATACAGGAGGAGAAGAGCTTACAATCTATTAGGGTATAAGGGAGGATACAGAAGGAGAAGAGCTTACACTCTATTAGGGTATAAGGGAGGATACAGAAGGGGAAGAGCTTACACTCTATTAGGGTATAAGGGAGGATACAGGAGGAGAACAGCTTACACTCTATTAGGGTATAAGGGAGGATACAGGAGGAGAAGAGCTTACACTCTATTAGGGTATAAGGGAGGATACAGGAAGAGAAGAGCTTACACTCTATTAGGGTATAAGGGAGGATACAGGAGGAGAAGAGCTTACACTCTATTAGGGTATAAGGGAGGATACAGGAGGAGAACAGCTTACGCTCTATTAGTGTATAAGGGAGGATACAGGAGAAGAAGAGCTTACACTCTATTAGGGTATAAGGGAGGATACAGAAAGAGAAGAGCTTACACTCTATTAGGGTATAAGGGAGGATACAGGAAGAGAAGAGCTTACAATCTATTAGGGTATAAGGGAGGATACAGAAGGGGAAGAGCTTACACTCTATTAGTGTATAAGGGAGGATACAGGAGAAGAAGAGCTTACACTCTATTAGGGTATAAGGGAGGATACAGAAGGAGAAGAGCTTACAATCTATTAGGGTATAAGGGAGGATACAGGAGGAGAAGAGCTTACACTCTATTAGGGTATAAGGGAGGATACAGGAGGAGAAGAGCTTACACTCTATTAGGGTATAAGGGAGGATACAGAAGGAGAAGAGCTTACACTCTATTAGGGTATAAGGGAGGATACAGAAGGAGAAGAGCTTACACTCTATTAGGGTATAAGGGAGGATAGAGTAGGAGAAGAGCTTACACTCTATTAGGGTATAAGGGAGGATACAGGAGGAGAACAGCTTACGCTCTATTAGTGTATAAGGGAGGATACAGGAGAAGAAGAGCTTACACTCTATTAGGATATAAGGGAGGATACAGGAGGAGAAGAGCTTACACTCTATTAGGGTATAAGGGAGGATAGAGTAGGAGAAGAGCTTACACTCTATTAGGGTATAAGGGAGGATACAGGAGGAGAACAGCTTACGCTCTATTAGTGTATAAGGGAGGATACAGGAGAAGAAGAGCTTACACTCTATTAGGGTATAAGGGAGGATACAGAAGGAGAAGAGCTTACAATCTATTAGGGTATAAGGGGGGATACAGGAGGAGAAGAGCTTACACTCTATTAGGATATAAGGGAGGATACAGGAGGAGAAGAGCTTACAATCTATTAGGGTATAAGGGAGGATACAGAAGGAGAAGAGCTTACAATCTATTAGGGTATAAGGGAGGATACAGGAGGAGAAGAGCTTACACTCTATTAGGATATAAGGGAGGATACAGGAGGAGAAGAGCTTACACTCTATTAGGGTATAAGGGAGGATACAGAAGGAGAAGAGCTTACACTCTATTAGGATATAAGGGAGGATACAGGAGGAGAAGAGCTTACAATCTATTAGGGTATAAGGGAGGATACAGAAGGAGAAGAGCTTACACTCTATTAGGGTATAAGGGAGGATAGAGTAGGAGAAGAGCTTACACTCTATTAGGGTATATGGGAGGATACAGGAGAAGAGCTTACACTCTATTAGGGTATAAGGGAGGATACAGGAGAAGAGCTTACACTCTATTAAGGTATAAGGGAGGATACAGGAGGAGAAGAGCTTACACTCTATTAGGGTATAAGGGAGCCCAGGTGCTGGAATAGCACCTTAGTGCGACGTAGCGATGTACAAAGTGCCTGGGCTGGGAAGCTGCGCCAGCAGCAGTGTAACATACAGAGAACTTGTATATAGACTAAAAAGGAGAAACGCAGCGGCCCCGCAGCTGCCATATGTGGCCATTGTCAGGGCTCCAACACTGAGATCTAAAAAAGGAAAGAGAACGTGTCTGCACCTACATCCATCACTGTGACCGTCCCTTATACCCTAATAGATTGTAAGCTCTTCTCCTCCTGTATCCTCCCTTATATCCTAATAGAGTGTAAGCTCTTCTCCTCCTGTATCCTCCCTTATACTACTAATAGAGTGTAAGCTCTTCTCCTCCTGTATCCTCCCTTATACCCTAATAGAGTGTAAGCTCTTCTCCTTCTGTATGCTCCCTTATACCCTAATAGATTGTAAGCTCTTCTCCTTCTGTATCATCCTTTATACCCTAATAGATTGTAAGCTCTTCTCCTCCTGTATCCTCCCTTATATCCTAATAGAGTGTAAGCTCTTCTCCTCCTGTATCCTCCCTTATACTACTAATAGAGTGTAAGCTCTTCTCCTCCTGTATCCTCCCTTATACCCTAATAGAGTGTAAGCTCTTCTCCTTCTGTATGCTCCCTTATACCCTAATAGATTGTAAGCTCTTCTCCTTCTGTATCATCCCTTATACCCTAATAGAGTGTAAGCTCTTCCCCTTCTGTATCCTCCCTTATATCCTAATAGAGTGTAAGCTCTTCTCCTTCTGTATCCTCCCTTATACCCTAATAGAGTGCAAGCTCTTCTCCTCCTGTATCCTCCCTTATACCCTAATAGAGTGTAAGCTCTTCTCTTCCTGTATCCCCCCTTATACCCTAATAGAGTGTAAGCTCTTCTCCTCCTGTATCCTCCCTTATACCCTAATAGAGTGTAAGCTCTTCTCCTCCTGTATCCTCCCTTATACCCTAATAGAGTGTAAGCTCTTCTCTTCCTGTATCCCCCCTTATACCCTAATAGAGTGTAAGCTCTTCTCCTCCTGTATCCTCCCTTATACCCTAATAGAGTGTAAGCTCTTCTCCTCCTGTATCCTCCCTTATACCCTAATAGAGTGTAAGCTCTTCTCCTCCTGCATCCTCCCTTATACCCTAATAGAGTGTAAGCTCTTCTCCCTCTATCCTCCCTTATACCCTAATAGAGTGTAAGCTCTTCTCCTGTATCCTCCCTTATACCCTAATAGATTGTAAGCTCTTCTCCTTCTGTATCATCCCTTATACCCTAATAGATTGTAAGCTCTTCTCCTCCTGTATCCTCCCTTATATCCTAATAGAGTGTAAGCTCTTCTCCTCCTGTATCCTCCCTTATACTACTAATAGAGTGTAAGCTCTTCTCCTCCTGTATCCTCCCTTATATCCTAATAGAGTGTAAGCTCTTCTCCTCCTGTATCCTCCCTTATACCTTAATAGAGTGTAAGCTCTTCTCCTTCTGTATGCTCCCTTATACCCTAATAGAGTGTAAGCTCTTCTCCCCCTGTATCCTCCCTTATACCCTAATAGAGTGTAAGCTCTTCCTTCTTCTGTATCCTCCCTTATACCCTAATAGATTGTAAGCTCTTCTCCTTCTGTATCCTCCCTTATACCCTAATAGAGTGTAAGCTCTTCCCCTTCTGTATCCTCCCTTATATCCTAATAGAGTGTAAGCTCTTCTCCTTCTGTATCCTCCCTTATACCCTAATAGATTGTAAGCTCTTCTCCTTCTGTATCCTCCCTTATACCCTAATAGAGTGCAAGCTCTTCTCCTCCTGTATCCTCCCTTATACCCTAATAGAGTGTAAGCTCTTCTCTTCCTGTATCCCCCCTTATACCCTAATAGAGTGTAAGCTCTTCTCCTCCTGTATCCTCCCTTATACCCTAATAGAGTGTAAGCTCTTCTCCTCCTGTATCCTCCCTTATACCCTAATAGAGTGTAAGCTCTTCTCTTCCTGTATCCCCCCTTATACCCTAATAGAGTGTAAGCTCTTCTCCTCCTGTATCCTCCCTTATACCCTAATAGAGTGTAAGCTCTTCTCCTCCTGTATCCTCCCTTATACCCTAATAGATTGTAAGCTCTTCTCCTTCTGTATCATCCCTTATACCCTAATAGAGTGTAAGCTCTTCTCCTCCTGTATCCTCCCTTATATCCTAATAGAGTGTAAGCTCTTCTCCTCCTGTATCCTCCCTTATATCCTAATAGAGTGTAAGCTCTTCTCCTCCTGTATCCTCCCTTATACTACTAATAGAGTGTAAGCTCTTCTCCTTCTGTATGCTCCCTTATACCCTAATAGATTGTAAGCTCTTCTCCTTCTGTATCATCCCTTATACCCTAATAGAGTGTAAGCTCTTCCCCTTCTGTATCCTCCCTTATATCCTAATAGAGTGTAAGCTCTTCTCCTTCTGTATCCTCCCTTATACCCTAATAGAGTGTAAGCTGTTCTCCTCCTGTATCCTCCCTTATACCCTAATAGAGTGTAAGCTCTTCTCCTCCTGTATCCTCCCTTATACCCTAATAGAGTGTAAGCTCTTCTCCTCCTGTATCCTCCCTTATATCACAGGCCGGTGTGACTCTAAGCCAGGCTCTGGTCCGATGGGCCGTGCCCCAGGGTCCCGCCATTCATTTTGCCTGGGTCCCATGGTAAAGTAACTATTGGTACCCGCAACATCAGCATCTCTGGCATGTTTCCATGGCAACCATTCTGATAAGATGGAAAATTCCTTCCCTGCAATCCCACGGCACATGTGCGGAGCACCACAGCATCCCCTTCCAGCTGATGGCCCCTCCCACACGAGGATGCTCAGAATAGGATGCTGAGCGCTAAAAAGGATCCCAATCTATTCCGATTGGCTGGAAGCCTGTGTCATGGGAGATCCCGGGGGTATCACACACACAGCGGAAATCTAAGATCGGGATGCCCCTGTTATGCGAACCGTAACCCAGGGGCAGACTTAAACCGGACCTTCACCATGATTTAATGAAAAGCCCAAACCCTTAAAAAACGATTTCCCAGCATCTAAAATTAATATATTTATGCAACTCTGTTCAGGACTTTAGGATACGGGCGCCGCCATCTTGACTCAGAAGAATCACATACTGAGGAGAGGAGAGTGGGATAAAGTACAGAGGGCGGGTAATAGCTGTGCTTTGCTCAGACACAGCAGAGTTGGGGTCAGGAATAGGTCCGCAATCCCAGAATGCAGAGCAGCACAGTCAGAAGGCACTCCCTGTTTGCAGGCTGCCTGATGCTCCATGAGCCGCCATCTTGGATGTTTAAAGGCTTATAACATGCAGTAGATGCAGGTAGGATGATTTTTAATGTGAGCAATCTGTATGTACAGGGTGTGGGAAACATATAAGATAGGCTCTTATTCAGAGTGAAGGTCCGGATTAATGTGGGCAATCTGTATGTACAGGGTGTGAGAAACATATAAGATAGGCTCTTATTCAGGGTGAAGGGTCGGATTAATGTGAGCAATCTGTATGTACAGGGTGTGGGAAACATAAGATAGGCTCTTATTCAGAGTGAAGGTCCGGATTAATGTGGGCAATCTGTATGTACAGGGTGTGAGAAACATATAAGATAGGCTCTTATTCAGGGTGAAGGTCCGGATTAATGTGAGCAATCTGTATGTACAGGGTGCGGGAAACATATAGGAAAAGCTCTTATTCAGGGTGAAGGTCCGGATTAATGTGGGCAATCTGTATGTACAGGGTGTGGGAAATATACAAGATAAGCTCTTATTTAGGGTGAAGGTCTGGATTAATGTGAGCAATCTGTATGTACAGGGTGTGGGAAACATATAGGAAAAGCTCTTATTCAGGGTGAAGGTCCGGATTAATGTGGGCAATCTGTATGTACAGGGTGTGGGAAATATACAAGATAAGCTCTTATTTAGGGTGAAGGTCCGGATTAATGTGAGCAATCTGTATGTACAGGGTGTGGGAAACATATAAGATAGGCTCTTATTCAGAGTGAAGGTCCGGATTAATGTGGGCAATCTGTATGTACAGGGTGTGAGAAACATATAAGGTAGGCTCTTATTCAGGGTGAAGGTCCGGATTAATGTGAGCAATCTGTATGTACAGGGTGTGGGAAATATACAAGATAAGCTCTTATTTAGGGTGAAGGTCTGGATTAATGTGAGCAATCTTTATGTACAGGGTGGGAACATACAAGATAGGCTCTTTTTCAGGGTGAGGGTCCGGATTAATGTGAGTAATCTGTATGTACAGGGGGGGGGGGGACATACAAGATAGGCTCTTTTTCAGGGCGAGGGTCCGGATTAATGTGAGTAATCTGTATGTACAGGGGGGGGGAACATACAAGATAGGCTCTTATTCAGGGTGAAGGTCCGGATTAATGTGAGCAATTTGTATGTACAGGGTGTGGGAAACATATAAGATAGGCTCTTATTCAGGGTGAGGTTCTGGATTAATTTGGGCAATCTGTATGTATGGGGGGGGGGGGGGACATGCAAGATAGGCTTTTATTCAGGGAGAAGGTCCGGATTAATGTGGGCAATCTGTATGTACAGGGTGTGGGAAACGTGTAAGATAGGCTCTTATTCAGGGTGAGGGTCCGGATTAATTTGGGCAATCTGTATGTATGGGGGGGGGCATACAAGATAGGCTCTTATTCAGGGTGAAGGTCCGGATTAATGTGGGCAATCTGTATGTACAGGGTGTGGGAAACATATAAGATAGGCTCTTATTCAGGGTAAAGGTCCGGATTAATGTGGGCAATCTGTATGTACAGGGTGTGGGAAACATATAAGATAGGCTCTTATTCAGGGTAAAGGTCCGGATTAATGTGGGCAATCTGTATGTACAGGGTGTGGGAAACATATAAGATAGACTCTTATTCAGGGTGAAGGTCCTGATTAATTTGGGCAATCTGTATGTATAGGGGGGGGCATACAAGATAGGCTCTTATTCAGGGTGAAGGTCCGGATTAATGTGGGCAATCTGTATGTACAGGGTGTGGGAAACATATAAGATAGGCTCTTATTCAGGGTGAAGGTCCGGATTAATGTGGGCAATCTGTATGTACAGGGTGTGGGAAACATATAAGATAGGCTCTTATTCAGGGTAAAGGTCCGGATTAATGTGGGCAATCTGTATGTACAGGGTGTGGGAAACATATAAGATAGGCTCTTATTCAGGGTAAAGGTCCGGATTAATGTGGGCAATCTGTATGTACAGGGTGTGGGAAACATATAAGATAGGCTCTTATTCAGGGTAAAGGTCCGGATTAATGTGGGCAATCTGTATGTACAGGGTGTGGGAAACATATAAGATAGGCTCTTATTCAGGGTAAAGGTCCGGATTAATGTGGGCAATCTGTATGTACAGGGTGTGGGAAACATATAAGATAGGCTCTTATTCAGGGTGAGGGCCCGGATTAATGTGGGCAAACTGTATGTTTAGGGTGTGGGAAACATATACGATAGGCTCTTATTCAGGGTGAAGGTCTGGATTAATGTGGGCAATCTATGTACAGGGTGTGGGAAACATATAATATAGGCTCTTATTCAGGGTGAGGGTCCGGATTAATGTGGGCAATTTGTATGTACAGGGTGTGGGAAACATATAAGCGACCTGGGGGGGTGTCACACAGCAGGGCATCCCAAATAGGGAACAGGACCCATGATAGTCAGAATCCCGTGTTTTGTTCCACTTTAAGGAGGAAGCTTTTTTGTTTCCCCTGTGCTAAACCCATTGTGAGTGTTACAATAATAAAACAAGTCACCTGATCCCAGATATTCCCCCCTGAGGCCGGAGGTGGGGGCGGGGCTTGGATTTGAGTGACAGATCAGCACAGTCACACCACTGCATACTATTGGATGACAGACCCGTCACTCAAGGTCCCAGCTTCAGCGTCTGTGCAGATTGGCTCTAGTGAGTTGTGTATTATTTAGAGGCTGATTCACTACTAGCGCCAGCTATCGGCGGATGAGCGTCTGTATAGCGCTTAGAGCGACCGCTAGTAGAAGCTGTAAGCGGGTATCGGGCGCTGTAACAGAGCATCTTAGGCCCTTATTCATGAGGGGATAGTGCCAGGTAGCGCCTTGTAAATGACAGGTAGCGACAGGTGAACGCCAGCAATTACACATTTTTCAAGCACAATCTGGTGTGCGACTGGGATAGCGCCATGTAGCGTCCGATTCATCATTACCCCAGGCTCGGCGTTCAGCCTTGCACAGCGCCAGGTATGACCTCTCGCTACCTGTCGCTCTCCCATATATTTCAATGGCCGATCTTTTTCTTCTCTTTAAACAAAGGGTCTTTATTATTTTTTTTTATTATTAATCTCAAATAATGTTGTGACCTCTCCTGGGCTAGAAAAAGACATTTGTGAAAATATTTTTCATGTTTTATATATTTCTTCAGAAATGACATCACAGGTCTGCCATTAAAGTGTTCATGTTACAATGTTGTTACAATGTAATTCCATATGTTTTCGCTTTGTTACTGGTGGATAGATGCTGAAAAACAGACTTTAATCACACAGCCTCCTGCGCTCTGGGCTTCAGAGAAGCATTTTTCAGCGCCGGAGGTGTGTGAGGCTGTTTTTTTGATGAATATGGTGTGAGTCGGTCACACTGACCAGTCGCTACCATTCGCTCCCATACAGCGCTGTATGGCTCATATAGCAACTCCCCACAACGTATTCATCATTGCTGCACAGTGACTGAGGCGCTCCGAACTAGCGACCCGCGGCCGAGCACTGCGACTACTAGCGGTCGCTCTGAAATCCGCGCTACAGACGCTCATCTGTCGCTACCTGGCACTAGTAATGAATCAGCCTGCCCGTCTCTGTAGTAACCTGGCTGGCATTGATGAATGTGATGCGTGTTGGGCACTCTAACACCAGTACAGCGCTGCACGAAGCGAGAGGTAGCGGCAGCTCAGTGCAGCTGGCACTTGGTGCTCCACACCATATTTAACAAAAAAACACACAGCGTCGGTGCTCTGGATCTGGGCGCTGTAGCATAGAGCGCCAGACGCTGTGTGATTAAAGTCTGTTTTTGAACACATATCCACCAGTAACAAAGCGAAAACACATGGGGCCTTATTCATAAAGGGATAGAGCCAGGTAGCGCCTGTACAGCGCCAGGTAGCGGCAGGTAAACGCCGGACACGGCAGCAATTACACATTTATGAAGCTGAATCAGGTGAGGGACTGGAACAACGCCATGTAGCGTCCGATTCATCATTATCCCAGGCTCAGCGTACAGCGCCGGCGTTAAGCCTTGCAGAGCGCCACATCTTACCTGTCGCTACCTGGCGCTCTCCCATACATTTCTATGGACGATTTTTTTTTTTTAATAAAATCTCAAATCTTTCTGACATGTCTCCTGGCCTAGAAAATGACATTTTTGAAAACTTTTTTGGATTAATAATATTTTTATGCAGAATTGTCCTTACATGTCTGGTATTAAAGTGTTCGTGTTACAATGTTATAACAATGTCATTCCATATGTTTTCGCTTTGTTACTAGTGGATACATGTTCCAAAACAGCCTTTAATCACACAGCCTCTGGCGCTCTGGGCTACAACTACATGATTTTGAGTGCGGCGCTGTGCGAGGCAGTTTTTATGATAAATGTGGTGTGAGTCAGTCGCACTGAGCTGGCGTTACGGTTCGCTTACATACAGCGTAGTATAGCGACTCACACATCATATTCATCAATGCCGGACAGCGACTGAGGCGCTCTGAAACAATGATCCACGGCCGAGCACAGCGACTAATAGCAGGCGCTCTGAAATCCGCTCTACAGACGCTCAGCTGTCGCTACCTGGCGTTAGTAATGAATCAGCCTGATGGAATGACATTGTTATAACACTGTGATAATAACACTTTAGTGTCAGACCTGTAATGACAATTCTGCATAAAAATATTAAAAGTCAGAAAAGTTTCTAAAAGTGTTTGTTTGCAGCCGGGAGACGTCACACAATGATTGGAGCAAAAAAAAGTCAAACACGCTGTTTATACACAACTAATGAACGGCCACTGAAATGTATGGGAGAGCGACACTGAGCGACAGGTAATACCTGGCTCTGGAAGCTAGAGCTCCTGCGCTATACACTGACGCGCCTGTAATAATACATGTGACGCTACATGGCGCTGTTATATGTAATAAATACATGAGACGCTACATGGCGCTGTTATATGTAATAATATATGTGATGCTACATGACGCCGTTATATGTATTAATACATGTGACGCTACATGGCGCTGTTATATGTAATAATACATGTGACACTACATGGCGCCGTTATATGTAATAAATACATGTGACGCTACATGGCGCTGTTATATGTAATAAATACATGTGACGCTACATGGCGCTGTTATATGTAATAAATACATGTGACGCTACATGGCCCTGTTATATGTAATAAATACATGTGACGCTACATGGCGCTGTTATATGTAATAAATACATATGACGCTACATGGCGCTGTTATATGTAATAAATACATGAGACGCTACATGGCGCTGTTATATGTAATAATACATGTGATGCTACATGACGCCGTTATATGTATTAATACATGTGACGCTACATGGCGCTCTTATATGTAATAATACATGTGATGCTACATGACGCCGTTATATGTATTAATACATGTGACGCTACATGGCGCTGTTATATGTAATAATATATGTGATGCTACATGGCGCTGTTATATGTAATAAATACATGAGACGCTACATGGCGCTGTTATATGTAATAATACATGTGATGCTACATGACGCCGTTATATGTATTAATACATGTGACGCTACATGGCGCTGTTATATGTAATAATATATGTGATGCTACATGACGCCGTTATATGTATTAATACATGTGACACTACATGGCGCCGTTATATGTAATAAATACATGTGACGCTACATGGCACTGTTATATGTAATAAATACATGTGACGCTACATGGCGCTGTTATATGTAATAAATACATGTGACGCTACATGGCGCTGTTATATGTAATAAATACATGTGACGCTACATGGCGCTGTTATATGTAATAAATACATGAGACGCTACATGGCGCTGTTATATGTAATAATACATGTGATGCTACATGACGCCGTTATATGTATTAATACATGTGACGCTACATGGCGCTGTTATATGTAATAAATACATGTGACGCTACATGGCCCTGTTATATGTAATAAATACATGTGACGCTACATGGCGCTGTTATATGTAATAAATACATGTGACGCTACATGGCGCTGTTATATGTAATAAATACATGTGACGCTACATGGCGCTGTTATATGTAATAAATACATGTGACGCTACATGGCCCTGTTAAATGTAATAAATACATGTGACGCTACATGGCGCTGTTATATGTAATAATACATGTGACGCTACATGGCGCTGTTATATGTAATAAATACATGTGGTGCTACATGGCGCTGTTATATGTAATAATACATGTGACGCTACATGGCGCTGTTATATGTAATAATACATGTGACGCTACATGGCGCTGTTATATGTAATAATACATGTGACGCTACATGGCGCTGTTATATGTAATAATACGTGTGGCGCTACATGGCGCTGTTAGAGGCGCTCACCAGATTCGCTTTCATAATTGTGGTTTTGCATACAGTGCCCGGCGTTCACCAGACGCTGCCTGCCGCTACGAGGCGCTACCTGGCTTCTTAAATTCCCCCCATTGTTGGCCAAATTGGGCTCAGCACAGGCGACTTCCTCTCGGTGACATGCGAAGAGAACGCTGCCACTTTCATTTCTGCTTTGATCACCTTCAAAGCCCTAATGAATTATTCGTTATATTAAAATGAGCTCATTTGCATATCACCTCTATAGAATGGATTAGCATATGGCTGGGCTGATCTATTAGCGCCTCTCTTGGGCTGTGCGCCGTGTGTTTGGGGTCTTTGTTTCGGGATCTATTTGTCTGTAGCAATATTTGGGTGGTTCTGTGAGTTTACCCCCCTTGTACTTACATATATTGTTATATTATTATACTTACATATATTATATTATTATTATTATATTATTATTTTATATTATAATATATATATATATATATATATATATATATTATTAATTTTATTATATTATTATTATTATAATTATTATTATAATAATAATAATAATAATTATTATTATATTACATTATTATTTTTATATTGTTATACTTACATATATTATATTATTATTATTACTGTTATATTATATTATTATTATTATTATTTTATATTATATTTTATATATATTTAATATTATATTATATTATTATTATTTTATTATATTATATTATGGTTATAATGTTATACTTATATATATTGTTATATTGGGGGTCCCATTCTTTATATATATTGTATAAGATTCCCAGATATACTTGTCTGTTTATACTTTGGCAGCACTGGATTGTTTTGTTTGGGGTCTTTGTGGGTCTTTGTTTCGGTATCTATTTGTCTGTAGCAATATTTGGGTGGTTTTGTGCCGGCACAAAATATCTACTGAGTTTACCCCCCCTTGTACTTACATATATTGTTATAGTTACATATATTATATTATTATTATTGTTGTTATATTATATTATTATTATTATTATGTTATATTATTTTTTATATATATTATACATATATATATATATATATATATTTAATATTATATTATTATTATTTTATTAGATTATTAATTCAATTCACTTCAATTTAATTTATTGTTCGCCAAGTACATCGTGAGATGAACAAGGAATTCTTTCTGGCATATACACAGTGCAAAAAATAAATAAATAAATAAAATAAATATTATTATTATATTATTATTGTTATATTGTTATACTTACATATATTGTTATATTGGGGGTCCCGTTCTTTATATATATATTGTATAAGATTCCCAGATTTATTTGTCTGTTTATACTTTGGCAGCACTGGATGCAGTTGTTTTTAACTTGTCTTGTATCGTGTGATTTTTTGTGTGTTTATCTATTTTGTACAATAAATGTATATACACAGTTCTTGTATTGCTGAATCCTTTTGTTTGGGTGGGTGTGGATATATAGTCCATGGTCCCTCTTGTTGTACGGGTCTTTGTGGGGCAGCGCAGATTAAAGGCCCGCAGAGCGTCTCCTATGCAGACGCTGGAGGAGGTGGTGGCGCTGCGGGAGGGGGAAGCTGATTATGCAATGCGGAGAAGAGGCTTCACCTGACTTGGCACAGTCCTATAAGCCGGGATTATTATGCGCAGCGCTCACCGGGGGCCGACCTTTCCTTTAGGATCGGAGCGGGGGGAAGGTAAGTAGGACCGGGCTGGAGGGGCAGATGATGCGTTACATTATGAAGCGCTTCTTTTTATTATTAGGTTTTATATGGGGTGCCCCCCTTAAAGCGGACCAAAACCCAAGATTTTGACTATTGGGCCCTTATTTAAGAAGGGATAGCGTCAGGTAGTGGCTGGTTAATGACAGGTAGCGACTGGTGAACGCCGGACACGGCAGCAATTACACATTTATCAAGCAGAATCTGTTGAGCGACTGGGATAACGCCATGCAGCGTCTGATTCATCATTTTCACAGCCTCAGCGAACAGTGCCGGCGTTCAGCCTTGCACAGCGCCAGGTATGACCTCTCGCTACCTGTCGCTCTCCCATACATTTCAATGGACAATCCTTTTCTTCTCTTTAAACGGGGGTTTTTTTTTTTTTTTTTAATCACAAATAATTCTGTGACCTCTCCTGACATTGAATAAGCAGTTCTTTCACAGTTTATCATGTTTTATATATTTCCTCAGAAATGACATTACAGCTCTGCCATTAAAGTGTTCATGTTACAATGTTGTTACAATGTAATTCCATATGTTTTCGCTTTGTTACTAGTGGATAGATGCTGGAAAACAGACTTTAATCACACCGCCTCCTGCGCTCTGGGCTTCAGAGAAGCATTTTTCAGCGCCAGAGTTTTGTGAGGCTGTTTTTTTGCTGAATATGGTGTGAGTTGGTCGCTATGAGCAGTCGCTAACATGCGCTCCCATACAGCGCTGTACTGGTCAAATAGCGACTCCTCACAATGTATTCAACATTACTGAACAGCGACTGAGTCGCTATAAAGTAGCGACTCACGGCCGAGCACAGCGACTACTAGCGGGCGTTGTGAAAATACCGCTACAGACGTTTATCTGTCGCTACCTGGCGTTAGTGATGAATCAGCCTGCCCGTCTTTTCCCCCAGGGCACTCCAATCAGGGCTGCACCATTGTGGGAACCCCCCAGACCGTCTGAAGAAACTCACCTCTTCCCGGTCCTGCGGCACATGCGCAGTTGCTCGCCCAATCAGAACGCTCGGAGCCACTGACGTCACGCCATTTAAGACAACATCTTAGGGCAGCAGCTGCGAGCGCGCTGGTGGCCGCATCCCCCGCTTCCCTCTAACAGGGAGTGTGTCCACACCGGCCACCGGTGCGCTCCCTGCTAGAGGGATAGCTGGGAACTGCCTCGCGCATGTGCCACAGGACTTGGAAACTAGCGACGAATAAGCCTCCTGCGCGTCCCTCTTACAGGGCGCGTGCCCGCGCCGGCCATTCTCAAACGCGGGAGGCGGCGGTGGCTGATCCGTCGCTGATAAGGTAAGGTTTTTTTGGGGCTTTTGGTGGGGTTTCACCCCGCGGGACATCCCGATTCAGGACTGAGGTGCGGTTAAATAGCCACCCTGCTATGTGACACCCCTCTGATTGTCGCTTTCCTTACCTTTCCTATCAGGGGCATGTGCCCCGGGTGCAGCAGGTCAGGAGCACAGGTGGGAGGCGCCAGCTCTCACACCTTTCTGCGGCTCTGCGGGGCCTTGCCTGCTGTAACTGAATGGCTGAGAGACGCAGGGGGGGCGGCGAACGCCAATGGCAGGTGCAGCTAGACTTATTTTAGCTTCTCTAGGCCACACATTAAAGTGGACCAAAACCCACTGCGATCGGCCCAGGAATCTATAAGATTGATTCCCTCTACCTCGCTGTGTGATATCCCCCAGGTTGCCCCATACACGGCAAGCCAGGGCCGCATCCTCGCTATCCCTCTAGCAGGGTCAGGCATTTGGGAATGGCCGGTGCGGACACGCTCCCTGTTAGGGGGAAGCAGGGGAAGCGGCCGCCATTGCACTCCTTAGACGGCGTGACGTCAGCAGCTCTGAGCGCGCTGATTGGTCGAGCGGTCGCACATGCACCATAGGGCCAGGAAGAGGTGAGTTGGCATTGGTGATCTGGGGGGGGGTTCATCCCTGATCGGGGTGCCCCTGGGAAAAGGTCCAAAATAGTCAAAATCCTGGGTTTTGGTCCACTTTAATATGCCCAATCGAAGAAGACTTAAAAAGTCTTTTCGAGGTGTTGTTACTATCAGTGAATTGGGAGGCCCCGCTGTTTGTATCCACTATTCACTCACCTTCCTGACGCTCCCACGGCGCAGACTCAGGGCGAGACTGAGCACGCTCACCAATCAGCACGCTCGCTTTCACTTGGCTCCATTCGGCGCTGGTGACGGCCAAGTATATGAGCGGCGCCGAAGGGACCTTCTGCCTCCCCCGCTCACCTCCTAGCCATCACGTGCCGCACACACGGCTGGAGGGGAGCGGGGGATGCGGCCGCTGGGAGGACTCCAGGACAAGGTGAGTCACATGGGGATTCTGAGGGGTTTTACACAGCGGGGCGTCCCAATTCAGGAAGCCCCAGGGAGTGGAACTCTGTTGGCCCTGGAGTATTTTAGACGCATTTGCCCGGGTCTACCTATGGCCAGTCTGCCCCTGCCTCACGATGATGACATGGGAGCGTTGTACAGGCCAAACCTTGCTTCAGCTGCAAATAAAGGCAAGGCATGCCTCCAAGTGTCCCTGATTAGGAGGGAGTCCATGTCCCCCTGTCCCTTGTTGTTCCCATTAGTCCCTCTTTGAGGTGTAACACGCAGATCTGCAGCAATAAATGATTCATTTGCCTATTCAAAGTGTTTCTATTGTAACAGTAACAATGTATCTCCTATCCATCTCTCAATGAGGGGGCGTGGCTTCATCCACCCCTCAATAAGGGGGCGTGGCTTCATTTACATATTGTCCCTCTTTGAGGTGTAACATGCAGATCTGCAGCAATAAATGATTCATTTGCCTATTCATAGTGTTTCTATTGTTGTAACTGTTACATCCTATATCACATTCATTCTGGCCAGGGCTGGCGTCAGCACTCGGCAAGGCGGGGCAGCTGCCGGGGGCCTCCACCCTCCGGGGGGCCCACTGACAGGCCCAGCCTGTTGGGATGCCCCCTGGTTTGGCCGTTAACACAAACTAGGGACCCCACAGTGTACTCACCAGTTCCAGGAAAGTAATGAACAAAGGGTCACACACTCCGAGGTCAGGTTTAAAGTGGACCAACACCCAGGATTTTCACTATCCTGGCTTTTGGTCCACTTCCGCGGGGCGCCCCGATCGGGGGTGTGAAACTCCCCAGAACGCCCCAAAAAAACTCACCTCACCCCGCTCCTAAGCGAGCGCTCGTCCAATCAGCGCGCTCAGAGCCGCTGTGGTATGTACGGACAAGCGACGGACAACCACAGCGGCTCTGAGCACTGGAGGCTGCATCTCGCGCTTCCCTCTAACAGGGAGCGCGCCCGCCATTCACAAACGGCCGCTGTAGCGATAACCCTTATCGCCGGAGGGCTTCACCGCCCGAGACGTCCTTTTCCCAATCGTAAGAGGTGCTGCTGGAATTCCAGAGTCGTTCGTGAGGAAACAGGAACAGCCCTTACAAGGGCTAGTGAATTGTAATATAGCGTTTCCCCCAATAAGAGACAGAACTCAGTATTGAGGGTGAAGGTGAAGTGTACTTTATTAGTGCCACACTGGGCCTTATATGCAATGCTCCATGCAATGACAACCACACTGACCAATAGCAGCAGGGCACACAATCCCTCAACTCTGCCGGTAACACAATCAGTAGAACAATAGCAGGCTGTAATACAATCAATCAGGACAATGCCATTGACTGTGACGTAATCAACAATACACAATGGCAGTCTGTAATACAATCCAAAATACAATGACATTGCCTGTAACAGTATCAAAATACAATTACATTGTCTGGAACCTAATTAAGAAAAGGCCAGTGAATGACCCGGTGGGCAACTGAATAGTGATGACATCCAAAAGACAGAGTGTCTGTCACAATGCCCCCTTTTTGTGGAACACCCGGCAGACCCGGATTGACCCTGTTCGGGTTAACGTGGGGCTGTCCGGACTCTTGTTAGGGGCAGAGTTCTGTTTGCCGGGATAATCCATCTGCATTACCGTTTTGTCTACCGGGCCTGTATACACACACACACACACACACACACACACACACACACACACACATACAGTTGTACTCACAGGGTGCTGGTCTTGTCTTTTCCCCCCAATAAGAGACAGAACTCAGTATTGAGGTGAAGATGATACCCACACACACACACACATGCAGTTGTACTCACAGGGTGCTGGTCTTGTACACACATACAGTTGTACTCACAGGGTGCTGGTCTTGTACACACATACAGTTGTACTCACAGGGTGCTGGTCTTGTACACACATACAGTTGTACTCACAGGGTGCTGGTCT
Source organism: Gastrophryne carolinensis (assembly GCA_027917425.1). Classification (NCBI taxonomy): domain Eukaryota; kingdom Metazoa; phylum Chordata; class Amphibia; order Anura; family Microhylidae; genus Gastrophryne; species Gastrophryne carolinensis. Next base: position 13,709,774 of record CM051244.1, on the reverse strand, counting down.
TGTACACACATACAGTTGTACTCACAGGGTGCTGGTCTTGTACACACATACAGTTGTACTCACAGGGTGCTGGTCTTGTACACACATACAGTTGTACTCACAGGGTGCTGGTCTTGTACACACATACAGTTGTACTCACAGGGTGCTGGTCTTGTACACACACACATGTACTCACTGGGTGCTGGTCTTGTACACACACATGTACTCACAGGGTGCTGGTCTTGTACACACACACATGTACTCACAGGGTGCTGGTCTTGTACACACACACATGTACTCACAGGGTGCTGGTCTTGTACACACACACATGTAATCACAGGGTGCTGGTCTTTTACACACACTCTTAGCTCTGGTTGCAAGGCATTGAGAAAATGTTCTAGTAAAAACAACTGTAGGCTTCCGGGGTGACAGCGTGCCGGGCTAACAAAGCCTCCTTTACCAGATGGTAGTGTGGTATGTCCGCATCAGGGATGGCCCGGAAAGCATCGGAAGCTTTCCCCGATAGTTTCCCTGATAATATGGTGACCCATTCCTCCGTGGGTACCCGGTGTAAAGCGCACTGCCGTTCAAAATCGGCCAAAAATCCATCAATCTCATTGTCACTTTCCTGGATGGACTTAAATGCTGCAAATGGAATCTCTTTCCCCCCAGTGTAACTGAGGCTCAGAGACACAGGGGCGCTGAGAGGCTGCTGGGTTGCGAGTCGTCGATCTTCCCTTCGCTTACTGGCCTCTGCCTCCGCTGCGGCGAAGACTCGGTCGATCAGTTCTTGTAATGGATTCGGCCATAGACCGACAATCTGTTCCGAACCGCTTGAACGAGAGCAGCGTCTTCATCGATCTCTATATTGGTTTCGGTCCTCACTGCTGCACGATCCATTTTGATCAGCTCGGCTATCAGTTCCTGACGTGGGCGGTTGCTAGCCGAACTTCCCCGGCTCTCGAGTAGATCCTTCAGGGTCAGCCTTTTCAACTTGTCATGCTGACTCTCCATCAGGGTAGCACTCTCTCTGGGTACAAAGGACCATCCGACCGCTTGCCACCAATTGTAGCGATAACCCTTATCGCCGGAGGGCTTCACCGCCCGAGACGTCCTTTTCCCAGTCGTAAGAGGTGCTGCTGGAATTCCAGAGTCGTTCGTGAGGAAACAGGAACAGCCCTTACAAGGGCTAGTGAATTGTAATATAGCGTTTCCCCTAATAAGAGACAGAACTCAGTATTGAGGGTGAAGGTGAAGTAGACTTTATTAGTGCCACACTGGGCCTTATATGCAATGCTCCATGCAATGACAACCACACTGACCAATAGCAGCAGGGCACACAATCCCTCAACTCTGCCGGTAACACAATCAGTAGAACAATAGCAGGCTGTAATACAATCAATCAGGACAATGCCATTGACTGTGACGTAATCAACAATACACAATGGCAGTCTTGTAATACAATCCAAAATACAATGACATTGCCTGTAACAGTATCAAAATACAATTACATTGTCTGGAACCTAATTAAGAAAAGGCCAGTGAATGACCCGGTGGGCAACTGAATAGTGATGACATCCAAAAGACAGAGCGTCTGTCACAGCCGCCCTGCTAGAGAGAAGCGCGTGATGCAGCCGCGGCTCGCGCATGCGGCGTTGGAACAGGGATAAGGTAAGGTTTCTGGGCGTCCTGGGGGGTTTCACACACCAGATTTCGGATGCCCCGTGGGGAGGGATCTGATCAGCCATGGGTGTTGGTCCACTTTAAAGGGTTTGGTGCGCTTCAAAGTAGACCAAAACTAGAGTTTTGGTCCAAATAGCCTGATCCTTAGGGGGCAACCAGATTTGGGACGTCCCTCGGTGATGTGACGCCACTCTTCACCACAAAAGGGGCCCCCTGAGACCATGACGCCCGAGGGCCCACGTAACCCTGGAGCTGGCCCTGAACCTGACCCTGAAAAGTTGGGGTGTATGGGTTATGCGGGTGCGCGTCGATGACAGAATTCAGTCAGGAAACTCTCTCTGCCGACGCCTTTTATCTGATTCTCTCTGGTCTGGTTTTGCGCTTCCAGTGAAACGCTTTATGATGTTTATGATGTAATGACTCAGGTTGTGAGCCGAGGACTTTGCTCCAGACAGAGCTGCTGCCGCCTGGATATAGGTGTGTCCCCCCCCCCGCCGCTGGCTGCTCCATAGCTGCTTGTGTGACAGCCACCAGGCCAGGCGGCAGCACTGGACGGAAGTGAATTTGAAAGTTGAAACGGGCGAAAAATAACGACCATCGGGCTTGTCGGGGGTTTAATCGCTGGGCAGTTTCTAAGTAAGACCGATTTTTGTGGTCGGTAAAGATGGAAACAAGATGGACTGAACCTTCCAAATGATGTCTCCACTCCTCCAATGCTAACTTGATGGCGAGTAATTCCCGATCTCCAATGGAATAATTCCTCTCTGCCGGAGAAAACGTTTTCGAAAAGAAACCGCAGGTGAGAGTCCTGCCAGTAGCGGATTTTTGAGTAAGCGCGGCTCCAGTTCCAATGGAGGAGGCATCGACCTCAAGGGCAAAAGGTCTAGCTGGATCTGGTCTTGAAAGTACCGGAGCAGAAGAGAAGGCATGTTTAAGAGTATTAAAGGCCTCTTCAGCCTGAGGAGGCCATGACTTAGCATTAGCGTTCTTCTTGGTGAGAGCCACAATAGGCGCAACCAAAGTCGAAAAGTGGGGAATGAACTGGCGATAATAATTAGCGAATAATAATAATTAGCGAAGCCCAAAAAGCGTTGGATAGCCCGTAGGCCAGAAGGGCCTTTAACTTGCTGGGATCCATCTGGAGACCTCGACCAGAAATAATGTACCCAAGTGGTATGGTCAAATATGCACTTCTCCAACTTGGCGTATAAGCGGTGTAGACGGAGGCGAGACAGGACTTGCCGGATGTGGCGGTGATGTTCTTCAGGAGTAGAAGAGAAGATAAGTATATCATCCAGATACACTACCACGCAGGAGTAAAGCAAGTCCCGGAATATGTCGTTCATGTATTCCTGGAATACGGCGGGAGCATTGCAAAGCCCAAAGGGCATCACTAGGTATTCAAAGTGGCCATAGCGAGTGTTAAATGCGGTCTTCCACTCATCGCCCTCACGTATACGTATCAGATTATAGGCCCCTCTCAGGTCGAGTTTAGTGAAGATCCTGGCACCACGAAGTCGATCAAATAATTCAGAGATCAAAGGTAAAGGGTAATGATTTTTTTTTTTTTTTTAAGTTTTTATTTGCATGAAACGTAGATACATGACATACAATAAAATAAGCATTACAGCAACACGACGCCACAGGTGCCTATAGCAATCTGGCCTACTTACACAAAAGACGCCCATTCACACTACACCACGACATTCACTCCGGACTCAAGCCTTACAAGATAGGGAACCCTACTGGGGAGACCCAGATGAGCAAAAATTGTTATTAAAGGCGCCTCCGGGTATTCATTCTCCTATATAGAGGCTAACGCTCCACCTCCCTCCACCTCCCCCCAAAGGGTAACGATTTTTGACGGTAATCTTGTTGAGGCCACGATAGTCAATGCAGGGGCGAAAAGAGCCTGCGCCTGCTGGAGAGGAAGACTTCCGTATGAAGCCTCTTTGGAGATTCTCCTGTATATACTCTGACATTGCCTGCGTCTCTGGAGCCGAGAGGAGATAGATTCTGCCACGAGGTGGAGTAGTACCCGGCAAGAGGTCGATAGGGCAATCATAGGGGCGATGAGGCGGAAGTACCTCCGCTTGCTTTTTGCAGAACACATCAGGGAAGGCCTGATAAATCGCAGGCAGGCTGGGAAGTGGAGCAGAAGCAGTAACAGGTCTGGCCGGAACGGACTTTAAACACTTCTGGAAGCAGGTTGCACCCCAACTCTTGATTTCGCCGGTACTCCTATCAAGAGTGGGATCATGACGTTGAAGCCAGGGTAGGCCGAGGAGAATCTGAGAGGTACAATGAGGGAGCACGTAGAGCTCAATGTTCTCTTGGTGAAAAAGTCCGATCTTTAAAAGGAAGGGTACTGTGCGATAACGCACGGTGCAATCAAGCCTGTCACCATTGACCGAAGCGATAAATAAGGGCTTTGCGAGGCGATTCACGGAGATGTTATATTTATTAATCAATGAGGCCTCGATAAAATTTCCTGCAGAGCCAGAATCCAAAAAGGCAGACAGGTTCAAGGAGATGGTAGCTGCAGCAGTAAGTTGCACAGGAACCGTAAGCCGTGGAGAGGTACCACACACACCTAGAGACGCCTCTCCCACATTCACTAGGTGCGCCCGTTTCCCTGACGCGGCAGACGAATAGGACAGTCTTTCAGGAAGTGCTCTGAGCCAGCACAATACAAGCAAAGATTCTCATTCCTCCTACGAGTTCTCTCAAGCTGGGTTAAGCGGGATCGGTCCACCTGCGTGGCCTCCTCGCTGGACGGCGCAGGTGTGGACAAAGGATGTTGAAACACAGGAGCCAAACGGGATGCCCTCCTAGGGCGCTGAGAGTCTCTTTCCAGGCGGAATTGCTCACGTCTCTCAGAAAAACGCACATCGATGCGTGTGGCCAAATGGATGAGATCAGTCAAAGATGAAGGCAAATCACGTGCAGCTAGAGCATCTTTAATATTGCTAGACAGTCCTTTCTTGAAGGAGGCACATAAGGCCTCATTATTCCAAAACAGTTCAGATGCCAGGGTACGGAACTGAATGGCGTATTCACCAACGGACAGGTTGCCCTGAACCAAGTTCAACAGGGCCGTCTCTGCAGACGAGGCCCGGGCTGGTACCTCAAAGACCTGGCGAAACTCGGAGACAAAGGCGAGTATATTGGAAGTGACTGGGTCCTCGCAATCCCATAATGGGGTAGCCCAGGCCAGAGCCTTCCCAGAGAGCAGACTAACAACAAAGGCACGTTCAGTGAGGAATTGGTTCGCCAACATTTCCAAATGCATAGAACACTGGGTAAGGAAGCCTCGACATAACTTGGCATCCCCGTCAAACTTAGCCGACAAGGAGAGACGGATTCTAGAAGTTGATGCTACTGGAGGCTGTGGCGGCAATTCTGGGGCGCCTGGTGGCAATTGCTGCTGCTGAATCGATAAGAGCTGCTGAACCATGGCAGAGTGCTGGTAAATTTGGTGAGACTGCATAGCCACTATTGCAGGTAATTCAGAGGCATCAGGCAGTGGCACCTCAGGGGGATCCATGGCCGTATCTTACTGTCACGGGCCGGGTGTGGCGGCACAGGTGTGGATCCGCTGTAACCGTGTTACTGATAGCGAGTGCCGCGTCAGGGGAGCGGAGTCTAAGAGGCCACCGGTATTGACCAGAGCCCGCCGCAAAGCAGGTTGGACTTGCAGCGGTGAGTGACCCCCAGGTCGCTACCCCCTAACGCCAGTCAGCCGAGGTGATGCGTGGTACAAAGGAGGCAGGCAAAAGGCGATGTCAAGTTCAAGCAGAGGTCAGGGCTGGCAGCACAATCACAAGGTTGAAGGTAAGTGGCCAAGGTCGGGACGGGCAGCGAAGGTTCAGAGTCGGGGACAGGCAGAGGCCGGTACACGGGTAAGCAATACAGGAAACAACTGACGTTCAGTAACCATAGGTAGACCAAGATCCGGCACTAGATGGAAGGAAGTGCCCCTTTAAATAGGGGAAGTGGAATGAGCGGCCACCAATCAAAGGTGAACTGGCCCTTTAAATTAAAAAAAAAAACGGCGCGCGTGCCCCCCTAGTGGACGGGGACATGCGCGCATCAGGGAGGAGACAGAGCGAGGCGGGGGGCGGCCAACCGCCACGCCAGAAGCCGGGGACCCGCCGCCCGAAGCCGGTAAGGAGGGAGAGTGGGGAGCGCCGCGGCGCTCGCCCTAACACTGTCGTTGCAAAGATCCAACCCCTCGCCTGTAGCTCAGCCCCTGGATTTTAATTATTCATGACCACCTTTTTGTTAGCACTGAAAGGTGGACCTATACAAGAATCAGGGAAAAGACAGACAAGCAAGACACACACACAGTGTGATTCAAGGGGCGGAGATAGGTCCACCTCTCAGTGGTAAAAATATTGGTGGTCATGAAGTGGAGGCTGATTCATTACTAGCGCCAGGTATCGGCAGATGAGCGTCTGTATGGCGGCGCTTAGAGTGACCGCAAGTAGACGCTGTAAGCGGGTATCGGGCACTGTAGTAACCTAGCCGGCATTGATGAATGTGATGTATGTTGGGCACTCTAACAACAGTCCTGCGAGAGGTAGCGCCAGCTCAGTGTGAGCAACTCTCGGTGCTCCACACCATACTTATCAAAAAAGGACACACACACAGCATCGGCGCTGTAGCATAGAGCGCCAGACGCTGTGTGATTAAAGTCTGTTATTGAACACATATCCACCAGTAACAAAGCGAAATCACATGGAATGACATTGTTATAACACCGTGACATTAACACTTTAGTGCCAGACCTGTAATGACAATTCTGCATAAAAATATAAAAAGTCAAAAAAGTTTCTAAAGTGTTTGTTTGCAGCCAGGAGACGTCACACAATGATTGGAGCAAAAAAAAAAAAAATGTCAGACGCGCTGTTTATACACAACTTATGAACGTCCATTGAAATGTATGGGAGAGCGACACTGAGCGAAAGGTAATACATCGTGCTGCTGAGCCTAGAGCGCCGGCGCTATACACTGAGCCGCCTGTAATAATACATGTGATGCTACATTACGCCGTTAGAGTCGCTCACCAGATTCGCCTTCATAAATGTGGTTTTGCGTACAGCGCCCTGCGTTCACCAGACGCTGCCTGGCGCTATAAGGCGCTACCTGGCGCTATCCTATCTTATACAACCCCCATAGTGACTTGTTTAATGCACAAATCCAGCAAATTAATGAAATGATATAAATTGGGGGCTGGTGGTAGGCAGATGCAATCCTCTTATTTTCCTGGTTCCCTCATGCAGCTGCATTATATAAAAGCTGATGGCAGGTAAAACATTCTCAGCCAGCCGCAGAGGTGATAATTTATAGCGGCTGTAGGAAAAGGACGCGCGGCGGTGACTTGCAGAACCAATATTTCACAGAATTACAGCAGCGTGAATTATACATAACAGCCTGTAATACAGTAATCTGGAGGATCTGTGTTTGTGTATATACATATATATATATATATATATATATATCCTTCAATATTCTGCAGGAATAATATATATATATATATATATATATATATATATATATATATATATATACTAAAATATGCTAAAACTGTATATACATAGCCTATAATATTCTGGAACTGTATATACCTGGCCCATTTGTAGTCTATAACATCCCAGAGGAAATATATATACATACTATGTAATTCTAGTTCCCCCAGGATAATATAGGCTAATATATTATCCAGGAGGAACTGTATATATGTAGCCAATAATATCCTGGAGGAACTGTATATACATAGTCTATAATATAATGGAGGTACTGTAAATACATAACCTATAATATCCTGGAGGAACTGTATATACATAGCATATAATATCCTGGAGGAACTGTATAGACATAGCCTATAATATCATGGAGTACCTGTATATACATAGCCTATAAAATCCTGAATGAACTGTATATACCTAGCCTATAACATCCTGGAGGAACTGTATATATATAGCCTATAATATCATTGAAGAACTGTATATACATAGCCGATAATATGCTGGAGGAACTGTATATATACGTAGCCTATAATATCCTGGAGGAACTGTATATACGTAGCCTATAATATCCTGGAGGAACTGTATATACGTAGCCTATAATATCCAGGAGGAACTGTATATATACGTAGCCTATAATATCCTGAAGGAACTGTATATACGTAGCCTATAATATCCTGGAGGAACTGTATATAAGTAGCCTATAATATCCTGGAGAAACTGTATATACGTAGCCTATAATATCATGGAGGAACTGTAGATATGTAGCCTATAATATCCTGGAGGAACTATATATATGTAGCCTATAATACCCTGGAGGAACTGTATATACATAGTCTATAACATAATGGAGTAACTTTATATATGTAGCCTATAATATCATGGAGTCAGTGACGTACTGGGGCCAAAAACCAGCCCTGGATTTGACCAGCCCCTGGCCAGCCCGAGACATCCCCAACCATGATTCCGGGGCTTTAGCATTAGGGGCTGGGGTTCCTTGGCTTGGGGGTACAGTGGGGCTGGGTACAGAGGGCAGAGAGGGAGACTAAGGGGGCAGGGATTGAATGTGGGGGTTAAAAGCAGCAGCTCAACTGGCCTAAAGCAGTGAGGCCCACTGGGCATTGCCCCAGGTCTCCTTATGGCCAGTCCGCCCCTGCATGGAGGAACTGTGTATATGTAACCTATAATGGTCATGAGGAACTGTATGTACCATACATAGTCTATAATAATCTGGAGGAGCTGTATACACCATATATAGTCTATAATAATCTGGAGGAACTGTATATATCTTACATAGTCTATAATAATCTGGAGGAACTGTATATATCATACATAGTCTATAATAATCTGGAGGAACTGTATATACCATACATAGCCTATAATAATCTGGAGGAACTGTATATATCATACATAGTCTATAATAATCTGGAGGAACTGTATATACCATACATAGCCTATAATAATCTGGAGGAACTGTATATACCGTACATAGCCTATAATAATCTGGAGGAACTGTATATACCGTACATAGCCTATAATAATCTGGAGGAGCTGTATATATCGTACATAGCCTATAATAATCTGGGGGAACTATAAATATCCTACATAGCCTATAATAATCTGGGGGAACTATAAATATCGTACATAGCCTATAATAATCTGGAGGAACTGTATATATCGTACATAGCCTATAATAATCTGGAGGAGCTGTATATACCGTACATAGCCTATAATGTCCAAGAAGAACTGTATATACCATACATAGCCTATAATGTCCTGGAGGAGCTGTATATACCGTACATAGCCTATAATGTCCAGGAAGAACTGTATATACTGTACATAGCCTATAATGTCCTGGAGGAACTGTATATACCGTACATAGCCTGTAGGAATCTGGAGGAACTGTATATACCGTACATAGCCTATAATAATCTGGAGGAACTGTATATACCGTACATAGCCTATAATAATCTGGAGGAGCTGTATATACCGTACATAGCCTATAATAACCTGGAGGAACTGTATATACTGTACATAGCCTATAATAATCTGGGGGAGCTATATATACCGTACATATCCTATAATAATCTGGAGGAAGTGTATATACCATACAAAGCCTATAATAATCTGGAGGAACAAATCATAGAAAGTTTATAATATTAGGCTCTGCTTTAATCCAGTGATGGCTCCCAGATTCCTCTCTGACCCAATTGCAGAAGATGTGAACCTTAGCAGAACTCGGAGACGGGATTATTTATACCCAGCAAAGTGTGATTACAATGAAGTCATCAGTGATTCAGCTTTATAGCAGCGCGGTTGTTTTATCTGCTTTACAAGGCGGAGGACACGCTGCATTGTTATTACCCCTGGGTAAGTCTTTCCATCCATCTCCAATGAAGGTATTGCCCAGCCTGAGAGTAAAAACATGCCGCTAATACATCCTGGTGTGGAATAGAGGGAGAAGGGTGGAATGTGGAGAATAGAAAGAGATAGGCCCTGTGTCCCCTCCCTGCCCTTCACCCTATTGATCCGGCCCTTTCAGAATGGAACCGGTGTTTGCTGTCGCTTATTTTATTGAAGACTCTTTTTTTTTTCTTTTTCCTGGTTGTCATAAAGTGTGACCCTTGTACTTGTTTGGTGTCTATGATAAACCAGCAAGAGATCTACCTACATGAGCTTTGCTGTCTGCTGTGCCCTTCATGCTGTCCTCTGGAGACCCAAATGTGGAACAAAACAGGCCCTGGACTCTATGAGACTCCAGGGCCGGCCGATTCCCTCTCCCCGGGACATCCTGAAATGCGATGCCCCGCTGACCATAAGGAACACAGCAGACGGCTCAGGGTTAAAGTTGTGCTGAGCAGGGCCGTATTTGGCGTTCATGGTGCCCTAGGCCCTTTAAGTGCTTGTGCCCCCTTTTTAAGGTCGCGATCTATATAAAAAAAAAGTGTGTAATACAAACAAGACATTTTATGTTTAATTTTTGGACACGCCTTTCGCGTGGAGTAGGGGAAAAGGGTGCAATGGGATAGATGCAGAGAATTTGTGTAGAGGAGGGCACAAAGGGGGAAATGAAGAAAAGCAGGGAAGCATATTCCATCTTTTACTGCATTCTGACATACAGGAGTCACATGACCACACCAGTGGAGGGGAGATGCTCTGGCCTGCGTTCCACCCATTGCCCTCACAAATATACTCTGCATCCTTTTGTGGCTGGGGGATGTTTGTTAGGAGGCATTAATGTTCTGGCTATATGATTTTTTATTTCTTTTCTTTACTACAGTAGTAAGGGAAGTGTCCTCCCCCCTTTCAGTTTGCTGCCCTAGGCACGTGCCTAGGGTTGCCTAATGGTAAATACAGCCCTGGTGCTGAGGTGTATTGCAGGGTTAGGAGAGAAGCTCTGATCATGTGATGAGCTCTGCGCTCCATCATCTGTAACTGGAAGGAGTGTAGCCCAACTGCAACCTGACCAAGACATGGCCGCCCCCCCCGCCACTGACAGGCAAGGAAAGCACTTATTAGAGAAGAGGCCCATGGTCATGTGATGAAGCTCTGAGCTCCATCATCTGTAACTGGAAGGAGTGTGGCCCAACTGCAACCTGACCAAGACATGAACGCCCACAGTCCCAGTTAAGGAGAACACTGATTAGAGAGGAGGCCCAGGGTCACTGTGGAGGAGCTACAGACACCCACAGCTCAGGGAGAGAATCTGTCCACAGGACGGCTATTAGCTGTGTCCTCCACAAATCTGCCCTTTATGGGAGAGTGGCGAGAAGAAGCCATGTGTGACAACAAGCCAGAAGAAGGCCCAGGGGCAGTTTGCTGCCTCAGGCTATGTAGAGGACACAGCAAGCATGTGGGAGAAGGGGCTTGGGGCGATTCTGCACATTGCCTGATATGAGGTGATTGGGGGAATTATGCACATTGCCTGTTATGGGGTGATTGGGGTGATTCTGCACATTGCCTGTTATGGGGTGATTGGGGGGATTCTGCACATTGCCTGTTATGGGGTGATTGGAGGGATTCTGCATGCTGCCTGTTATGGGGTGATTGGGGGGATTCTGCACATTGCCTGTTATGAGGTGATTGGGGGGATTCTGCACATTTCCTGTTATGGGGTGATTGGGGGGATTCTGCACACTGCCTGTTATGGGGTGATTGGGGGGATTCTGCACATTGCCTGTTATGGGGTGATTGGGGGAATTCTGCACATTACCTGTTATGGGGTGATTGGGGGGATTCTGCACATTGCCTGTTATGGGGTGATTGGGGGGATTCTGCATGCTGCCTGTTACGTTATTGTTTCAAATAAATTGAAGTAATGTTAAGTAAATAAAATACAAACTAACAAATCAATTCTGCCAGAATGTAAATTCCTATCATTTCTTTTGCACTTTAGAAATCAGGATCATAGTCATGAATGAGATATTATGGGATGTCTATATTGGTCGAATGTATAAGTGGTTTCTCATCAGCATTTATTAATATTTATAAGCTTTATAAGATTTATAAGTTTTTCCTTTGTCTCTTTTGTATATATCGATGTTATCTATGTTATCTACGATTTGTATATAATAGCAGCTGTTACGCACCGGGTTGAATGTGCGAAGAAGTGGACTCGCTGGATCTGCAGAACTGTTTGGCAGATACCGCGTCAGGGGAGCGGGGTTTAAGGAGCCACTGGTTTTCACCAGAGCCCACCGCAAGGCGGGATGGACTTGTGCGGCAGGTGACTCCCAGGTCGCTACCCCCCAACAGCGGCACAGTTCCACAATCAGCTGAGGTGACGTGCAGCAGAGACAAATAGTGGTCGAAGAAGAAGGCCGGGGTCAGGGCTGGCAGCGCAGGTTCAATAGCGGAGAAACAAGCCGAGGTCATACACGTGGAAACAAGCAATACAGCGACTGTCATTCACGGAAGAACACCGAAGATCCGGTACAGGAAGTAAGGCAGGGTCCAATTTATGGGAAGAGCCGAAAGGAGATTGGATGGCCAGACACCAATTATCAGTGCCTTGGCCCTTTAAATTTGTGAATGTTGACGCGCGCGCCCCCTAGAGGCCGGGGACGCGCGCGCAGGGAGGGCGGAAATGCAGCTGCATGAGGAAGCCGGCGGCCATGCCGGCCAGAGGAAGAAGCGCGGGGACCAGGTAAGAGGGAAGCGCAGCCTGGGGGGCCAGCAGCGCTCGCCCTGATGGTAGTACAGCGGGAAGCGCTGCAGGAAGGGGACGCAGCGCTCGCCCGAGGAGAGGCACGGCGGGGAGCGCTGTGCGGGGAAAACGCAGCGCTCGCCCTAACAGTACCCCCCCCTTTGGTCTCCCCCTCTTTTTGGGACCGAGGAAGTTTGAAATGAGGCTCCGATCGAGGATATTCTCCTCAGGCTCCCAGGACCTCTCTTCTGGACCGCAATTCTCCCAATCCACTAGAAAGTATCGTCTCCCTCTGGATGTTTTGGAAGCCAGAATCTCACTCACCGAGAAGGCATCTTCGGTACCTGCGACCGGAAGTGGCTCCAACGTTTTAGAAGAGAATCGATTAATCGTCAAAGGTTTTAATAATGAAACATGAAAAGAGTTGGGAATACGTAAGGAGGCTGGCAAATGGAGTTTATAACAGACCGGATTAATTTGTTGCTTGATCCTGTATGGCCCTAAATAGCGAGGGCCCAATTTATAACTGGGTATCTTGAAACGAATGTACTTGGCTGAAAGCCAAACTTTATCTCCAGGAAAGAAAATAGGAGCGATTCTCCTTCTTTTGTTAGCGCTGTTCTTCATGCGGGTAGAGGCTAAAACAAGAGAATGTCGCGTTTCACGCCAGATAGAGGAAAAATACTGTGTTAAGTCATCCACGGCGGGTACTCCCGACTGTGTAGGTAAGGGTAGAGGAGGTAAAGGTTGGCGGCCATAAACAATGAAAAATGGAGATTTTTTTGTGGCTTCAGAATCTTTGAAATTATAAGAGAACTCCGCCCATGGCAAGAGATCGACCCAGCCGTCCTGTCGGGCCGAAATGAAGTGACGTAGATATTGTCCGAGAACCTGATTGACCCTCTCCACTTGGCCGTTGGACTGGGGGTGGTAAGCCGAGGAAAAATCTAATTTAACTTTTAACTGAGTACAGAGAGCCCTCCAGAATTTAGAAACAAACTGAACTCCCCTGTCGGAGACAATGTGAGAAGGAAGTCCATGGAGCCGAAAAATATGCTTAAAAAAGTTTTTAGCCAACTGAGGAGCGGATGGGAGTCCTGGTAGCGGAACGAAGTGCGCCATTTTTGAAAAACGATCCACAACAACCCAGATTACCGTATTGCCTTGAGATGGAGGAAGATCCGTGATGAAGTCCATAGTGATGTGTGACCAAGGGATTTCAGGAATAGGAAGAGGATGAAGAAGGCCCGCCGGTCTTTGGCGAGGGGTTTTGTTACGTGCACAGGTGGTACAAGCTTGCACGAATTCTGCCACATCCTCTTCAATGGAGGGCCACCAATAATATCTGGCAATAATTGCGTTAGACTTCTTGATACCAGCATGCCCGGCAATACGGGACGCATGACCCCATTTTAATATTTGGAGGCGTCGGCGAACCGGGACAAAGGTCTTCCCAGGCGGAGCCTGCACTAGGGAGGCAGGGGCAGAATGAATCAAATGATCAGGGGATATAATGAACTGAGGAGTAGTATCCACGTCAGTGATGTCCGAGGAGCGAGACAGAGCATCTGCCCTGATGTTCTTAGAGGCAGGCCGAAAGTGAATGCGGAAATTAAACCGCGCGAAGAATAGTGACCAACGAGCTTGGCGAGGATTCAAGCGCTGAGCAGTTTGTAGATACAAGAGGTTCTTATGGTCGGTAAAAATAGATATGGGGTGAAGCGATCCTTCTAGTAGATGTCTCCACTCTTCAAGAGCTAATTTGATAGCAAGAAGTTCACGATCCCCAATAGAATAATTTCACTCCGCGGAAGAAAAAGTCCTAGAAAAGAACCCACAAGTACGATTTTTTCCCGATGGGGACCTCTGTGTGAGTACAGCTCCTGCTCCAATGGAAGAAGCATCAACCTCCAGAGAAAAGGGACGAGAAGGGTCAGGTCTGGAGAGCACCGGAGCCATAGAAAATGTCTTTTTCAATGCTAAAAAGGCTGCCTCCGCCTGTGGAGGCCACGACTTGGGGTTGGCTCCCTTTTTGGTGAGAGCCACAATGGGGGCCACAATAGTGGAAAAATGGGGTATGAATTGACGGTAATAGTTGGCGAAGCCCAGAAATCGTTGAATGGAACGCAGACCAACAGGCCGGGGCCAGTCTAATATCGCTTTCAATTTGCTAGGGTCCATTTGTAGTCCTTGGGCTGAAACAGTATAACCCAAAAAAGGCAGAGCGGTCTGGTGAAAGAGGCATTTTTCTAATTTGGCATAAAGATGATGTTGCCGAAGGCGGGATAATACCAGACGAACGTGCCGGTGATGCTCTTCGAGGGAAGAAGAGAAGATGAGGATATCATCTAAATAGACCACGACACAGGAATACAACAAGTCCCGGAAGATGTCATTGACGAATTCTTGAAACACGGCAGGAGCATTACAGAGCCCGAAAGGCATTACTAAATACTCGAAATGACCGTCACGGGTATTGAAGGCAGTCTTCCTTTCGTCTCCCTCGCGGATGCGGATCAGGTTGTAGGCTCCTCTAAGATCTAGTTTGGAAAAGATTCTGGAGCCGCGTAGACGGTCGAAGAGTTCTGGAATTAAAGGTAAGGGGTATCGGTTCTTTACCGTGATCTTGTTAAGACCCCCATAGTCAATACAGGGTCGGAGAGAACCGTCCTTCTTCTGTACAAAAAAAAAGCCTGCCCCAGCGGGAGAAGAGGACTTCCGGATGAAGCCCCTCTGCAAATTTTCTTGTATGTAATTAGACATTGCTTGAGTTTCGGGGACGGATAGTGGGTAGATACGGCCACGAGGAGGAGTGGTACCAGGCAGGAGGTCAATCGGGCAGTCATAAGGACGATGTGGCGGAAGGATCTCAGCTTGCTTCTTGCAGAAGACGTCAGCGTAGGCCCGGTAAACTTCGGGTAGGCCCGGTAGAGATGTGGTAGGAAAATCGGTTCGAACTGGTAAGGCTTTCAAGCAATTCTTTAGGCAGGTTGTACCCCACGCCTTGATGTCCCTTGTGACCCAATCAATGGTAGGATTATGGAGTTGAAGCCAAGGAAGACCCAATAGGATAGGAGAAGTACAATGGGGTAACACAAAGAGTTCCAGGTATTCCTGGTGAAAGAGGCCGATCTTAAGGAGCAAAGGCTTGGTACGATACTGCACCATACAGTTCAGTCTATCTCCATTAACTGAGGCGATGAATAATGGTTTGGCTAAGCGGTTTACTGCTATGTCGTGTTTCTTGATCAGGGAGGCCTCTATGAAATTGCCCGCCGAACCAGAGTCCAGGAAGGCCGGCAAATTAAGCACAGAGGTAGATGAGAGACCAAGCTGTGCAGGTACGGTAAATCTTGGAGAGGAAGCACACACACCCAGAGACGCCTCTCCCAACGAGTCTAGGTGCGCCCGTTTCCCAGTCGAGGAGGACGAATGGGGCAATCTCTTAGAAAATGATCAGGACTGGCGCAATACAGACAGAGATTTTCATTCCTCCTGCGAGACCTCTCCACGGGGTTAGGCGAGAGCGGCCGACTTGCATGGCTTCCACCTCTGGAGATGAGGGTACGGACAAGGGTATCTGAAAGGTAGGAGCCAAACGAAACATCCTCCTGTCGCGTTGGGAATCTCTCTCCAGGCGAAGTTCTTCGCGCCTCTCAGCAAAGCGTATGTCAATGCGAGAGACGAGATGTATGAGTTCAGAAAGAGAGTCAGGAATCTCTCGGGCCGCTAGAACATCTTTGATCTTGCTAGAGAGACCTTTCTTAAAACAAGCGCAGAGAGCCTCATTATTCCATGCCAACTCGGAGGCCAAAGTACGGAATCGAATGGCATATTCACCAACAGAAAGATCACCTTGCGTTAAATTCAATAGAGCGGACTCGGCAGATGAGGCTCGAGCAGGTTCTTCAAAAACCTGACGGAATTCTGTAACAAAAGCCTGGACGGTGAAAGTGAGAGGGTCATTACGGTCCCACAACGGAGTGGCCCAAGCCAAGGCTTTTCCGGAGAGAAGACTAATGATGAAGGCCACTTTAGAGCGTTCGGTGGGGAATTGATCAAACAATAATTCCAGGTGCATAGAGCACTGGGCTAGAAACCCTCTGCACAATTTCGCGTCCCCCTCATATTTTGCTGGCAAGGAGAGGCGGATTCTGGATGAGGAAGCCGCTGGAGGCTGCGGTGGCGGCACCGGTGGCAGTGGAGAAAGCGACTGCTGCTGGGTCAAGAGTTACTGCATCATAGCGGTAAGCTGACTAATCTGCCGGGACTGCAAAGCCACAAGCGCTGGAAGTTCGGAAGTTTCCAGGAAAGGGCACCTCAGCGGGATCCATGACCGGATCTTACTGTTACGCACCGGGTTGAATGTGCGAAGAAGTGGACTCGCTGGATCTGCAGAACTGTTTGGCAGATACCGCGTCAGGGGAGCGGGGTCTAAGGAGCCACTGGTTTTCACCAGAGCCCACCGCAAGGCGGGATGGACTTGTGCGGCAGGTGACTCCCAGGTCGCTACCCCCCAACAGCGGCACAGTTCCACAATCAGCTGAGGTGACGTGCAGCAGAGACAAACAGTGGTCGAAGAAGAAGGCCGGGGTCAGGGCTGGCAGCGCAGGTTCAATAGCGGAGAAACAAGCCGAGGTCATACACGTGGAAACAAGCAATACAGCGACTGTCATTCACGGAAGAACACCGAAGATCCGGTACAGGAAGTAAGGCAGGGTCCAATTTATGGGAAGAGCCGAAAGGAGATTGGATGGCCAGACACCAATTATCAGTGCCTTGGCCCTTTAAATTTGTGAATGTTGACGCGCGCGCCCCCTAGAGGCCGGGGACGCGCGCGCAGGGAGGGCGGAAATGCAGCTGCATGAGGAAGCCGGCGGCCATGCCGGCCAGAGGAAGAAGCGCGGGGACCAGGTAAGAGGGAAGCGCAGCCTGGGGGGCCAGCAGCGCTCGCCCTGATGGTAGTACAGCGGGAAGCGCTGCAGGAAGGGGACGCAGCGCTCGCCCGAGGAGAGGCACGGCGGGGAGCGCTGCGCGGGGAAAACGCAGCGCTCGCCCTAACAGCAGCATTTGTGTGGCTCAGTCTTTTTTTTCGTCTGTTTCGATGGTTTTGGTATGTAGCGATGGTATCTACAATATATACGATTTGTATATAATAGCAGCACTTTTGTGGTTTAGTCTTTTTTCGCCTGTTTCGATGGTTTTGGTATATATAGATGGTATCTATGAAATATAGGTGTCAGGATTGTACCAAACACCCGTCTGTCTTAAGCCAGTATCCCCCAATCTCCACCGCCACTTCTGCCTATAGACAAGCCCCCGCTTGTGGGAGACACGAGCAATGCCTCTCCCAGTCGGTTGCCCCCAGGACTTAACAGGCGCAAAGGATAGTAGCTTAAGGTGCAGCTTGGTGTTAGGCAGGGAATCCCGAATGAGGATGCCGGGTGCGAAAAGTCCGTAAATCAGGCCGAGGTCAAACCAGGAGGTCACAGGCGAGGTATCCAAGGGAGATGACAGAGAATGGTCGAGGGTAGCCGAGGTCAATTCCAGGAGGTCACAGGCGAGGTACAGGAGGGTCAGGCAAGAGAGTGGTCAGGCAAAGCAGGAGGTCAGGGCAGGCAGCTAGCAAGAATAGTCAAGGTCCAAATCCAAATCCAAAATCTTCACAAGTACAGCAGCACACATCCAGAACCCAGAAGCTATAACGGGCACTGGGAAACTGGAACAGTGCAAATATATAGGGAAGTCTGGCCAATGGGAAACAGGGAAAAAGGAGGGAAGGAAGGTGCTTGGTGCAAACAAGGAAATGGGATCGGTCCCAGGAGCTGGACGGCCCAGGCCAGACAGGCCGACCAGTCCCTGGGTCCGATCCCAGGAACCAGCCACAGATTGGACATTTCAAACTGGCCCCCGGCGGGCGCGCTGGGGGAAGCGCCGCCGGGAGGCATAAAGCAGACGTGCTCGCGCGCGCGCGCGAGCACGTTGAGGATCGGGCGCGCCCCCGCCAGGAAGGGGAAGCGCCGAGCCAGAGGGGAGAGCCGCAGGGCCGCGCAGCCGCGCGGAGCGGGCTGCGACGCGGCCACCCACGGCGTCCTGCACCGCCAGCCCCTGATCCCCGCGACGGTGCCGAGGAGCTGGCAGACCCGGGGACCGTCGGGCCGCAGCCCGGTGGGAGCCACCCGGCAACGCGCCGCGGGACCCGGAACGGCGGTGAGGTAAGTGCCTAACATTACCCCCCCCCTGAGGAGGGGCCACTGGACCCTCCAAGCTGGGTTTTAAAGGATTCTCTCTATGAAACTTCTTTACTAAATTCTGTGCATGAACTTCTCTGGCAGGAACCCAAGATCTTTCTTCCGGACCGTACCCCTTCCAGTCAATAAGATATTGAAGAGAGTTCCGAAAGAAACGAGAATCAAGGACCCGGGCAACCTCAAACTCCTGATGCCCATCAACTACCACAGGACTAGGAGGACTATTAGGTTCATGGTTCCTTGCGGACTTAAGAAGTGAAACATGAAAGGATTTACAGATTTTCATGGATGAGGGGAGGGCCAACCGGTATGTCACCTGATTAACTTTGTGTGTTATGGGGAATGGGCCAATAAACTTAGGTCCTAACTTAGCGGAGGGTTGGCGTAGCGCCAAGTTCTTGGTTGAAAGCCAAACCCAGTCACCCACTTTAAAGTTAGAATTAGACGATCGCTTGCGATCAGAAAATTTTTTCTGTAGACAAGCGGCCCTAGTTAGGTGTTGTTGGATTTTATTCCACTCCCCTGGCCATTTGGAAACCCATTCATCCACGGAGGGAACTCTAGAGGGTTGGTCCGAAAGAGCAGAAAACTTCAGATCCTTGCCATAAACACAGTGGAAAGGAGAAACCCCTGTGGATGAATGCGTAGCGTTGTTAAAAGCAAATTCCGCAAAAGGTAAGAAGAAGGCCCAATCAGTCTGAGAACCCGCCGTAAAACAGCGCAAATATTGTTCCAGGGACTGGTTCGTTCTCTCGGTTTGACCATTCGATTGCGGATGAAAGGCCGAGGAAAGGGAGACAGTGAACCCCAACTTGGCACAGAAAGCCCTCCAGAACCGGGAGACAAACTGGACCCCCCTATCCGAAACAACATCCATGGGAATACCATGAATCCTAAAGACATGAGTAATGAAAAGTTGAGCAAGAGTTTGAGCTGAGGGGAGTTTCTTTAAAGGGACGAAATGGGCCATCTTGCTAAAGCGGTCCACAATTACCCAAATAACCGTATGACCCTGAGACGGAGGAAGGTCAGTAACAAAATCCATGGCCAGATGTGTCCACGGGGAGGCAGGAATGGATAATGGAAGGAGTGGGCCTTCCGGTGAGCTCCTCAAGGACTTACTTTGGGCACAGACTTTGCAAGCGGAGACAAACCTTTGAACGTCCTTCCTGAGAGAAGGCCACCAAACTTGGCGTAACAATAAAGCTATGGTTTTTTTAATCCCTGGATGACCGGTTGTTTTGGTATCATGAAAATGGGACAAAAACTCAGACCGGTAAGTAGAGGGCACAAACAGGGCTGACGCGGGTTTCCCAGGAGGAGCTTGGGCCTGGAACTGAGTAAGATCAGGAAGTTGGGGTTGAATGGCGGCCACCACTAGGGAGCGAGGTACGATGGGAGAAACCACCCTTTCCGGTAAGTCAGGGGGAGAGAAACTCCGAGACAGGGCGTCCGCCTTTATATTCTTAGACCCGGGTTTATACGTTATAGAAAAATTAAACCGAGAAAAGAATAAGGACCAGCGAGCCTGTCTAGGAGTTAACCTCTTGGCGGACTGGATGTATTCCAGATTTTTATGGTCCGTAAAGACCGTAACTGGATACTGAGCCCCCTCCAGCCAGTGTCTCCATTCCTGGAAGGCAAGTTTGATGGCCAGTAATTCTCTGTTGCCGATATCATAATTCTTTTCGGCCGCTGAGAATTTTTTGGAAAAGAAGGCACATGGATGGAGGCGTGCAGGTGAGCCGTAGTATTGGGACAAGACCGCTCCGACCGCTATCTCTGAAGCATCCACCTCCACAAGGAAAGGTCGTTGTTCATCGGGATGGACTAGGACGGGAGCAACGCTAAATACCCTCTTAAGATTCCCGAAGGCCTGGACAGCTTGAGCCGGCCAAACCGGGGGGTACCCGCTTTTCTTAGTCAAGTTAGTTAGTGGTGTAACCAGGGTAGAGAAATTCTTAATGAACCTTCTATAAAAATTGGCAAAACCCAAAAACCTCTGCAGGCCCTTCAGATCTCTGGGCTGCTCCCATTCTAAAACAGCCCTCACCTTAGATTGGTCCATAGACAGACCAGATTTGGAGATAATGTAACCGAGGAACGGAACCTCAGATACCTCAAATTGACATTTCTTTAATTTGGCATATAAACAATTCTCCCTAAGTTTCTGCAAAACTAGGCACACATGTTTACGATGCTCATCAAGGGATGAAGAAAAAATTAAAATGTCATCTAGGTAGACAACCATAAACCGGCCAAGATAATCCCTGAAAATTTCATTGACAAAACTTTGAAAGACCGCAGGGGCATTACACAGGCCGAAGGGCATAACCAAATATTCATAATGCCCTTCAAGGGTATTAAAGGCCGTTTTCCACTCGTCCCCCTGCCTAATTCTTATGAGGTTATAGGCCCCTCGGAGATCTAGTTTAGAGAAGACCTGCGCCCCGACCACCTGCGTAAAGAGTCCCTCAATAAGCGGTAGGGGATATTTATTTTTTACCGTGATGTTATTTAAGCCCCGGTAATCGATACAGGGGCGAAGTCCCCCATCTTTTTTCTCCACAAAAAAAAACCCTGCCCCTGCTGGGGAAGATGAAGGCCGAATAAACCCTTTTTCTAAGTTCTCGGCGATATATTCCCGCATGGCAAGGGTTTCTGCTCGGGTCAAATTAAATATTCTCCCTCTGGGAGGCATCGTACCAGGGAGCAGTTCTATTGGGCAGTCCCAAGGTCTATGGGGAGGAAGTTTGTCTGCTGCCTTTTCTGAAAAAACATCAGCAAACTCCAAATATGGAGTAGGAATCCCAATAGGGAGTAGGCGTGTGACCCTGAGGGGAAATTCTAGGCAGTTCCGGAAACACTGGTGTCCCCACTTGGTAATTTGCCCCGAAACCCAATCAATTTGAGGATTATGCTCCTGCAGCCATGGCAACCCCAGAATCAAGGGGGTACCAGGCATGCTCAAAATCAGGAACCTGATAACCTCAGAATGACTGGCTCCTACTTTGATCTGCATGGGAGGTGATTGGAACCGAACTAACCCCCCGGCCACTGGAGTGCCATCAATGGCTGACACCCGGATAGGAGTAGGCAGGGTCTGTGCCATAATTCCTAGAGTCTGTGCTAGATCAGAGTCTAGGAAGTTCCCAGCTGCACCTTTCCCGGAGTCGGCGATCAATGCGGATGGCCAAATGCATTAACTCATCCAGTGTTTGGGGTTCCGGGTAGTTCACCAGGGTGTCCTTGATAGAGTCAGCCAGACCTAATCGGAATTGGCCACAGAGGGCAGGATTGTTCCAGCGTGAGTCAACTGCCCAACGCCGGAATTCGGAACAGTAGTCCTCGGCTGGACGGCGTCCCTGGCGGAGGGTACGTAACTTCGCGTCAGCTGAGGCCCCTTTGTCAGGATCATCATAAAGGACCTCCATTGCAGCGAAGAAACAATCCACCGACTGGCGGATGGGGTCCTGAGCTGATAAGCTAAAGGCCCAGGACTGAGGGTCTCCATGTAACAGGGAAATAATCAAGCCCACTTTTTGTTCCTGTGAGCCCGAGGAGACCGGGCGAAGCTGGAAGTATAGTTTACAAGAGTCCCGGAAATTGGCAAATTTTGCCCTATCGCCAAAAAACTTTTCAGGGAGCGGGATCTTGGGTTCCACCGTCATTGCGGCCGGAGTCCCCTGAGAAGTGGGGACAATGGGAGTTGGACGGTTCTCCTGGGCCGCAACTTGATGAGCCAGGTGCTCCACTGCCGCCGTCAGGGCCTGCACCTGCTCCAGAATTTGGTCCATTCTTCTTTTTGGGCCCGTTATAATGTCAGGATTGTACCAAACACCCGTCTGTCTTAAGCCAGTATCCCCCAATCTCCACCGCCACTTCTGCCTATAGACAAGCCCCCGCTTGTGGGAGACACGAGCAATGCCTCTCCCAGTCGGTTGCCCCCAGGACTTAACAGGCGCAAAGGATAGTAGCTTAAGGTGCAGCTTGGTGTTAGGCAGGGAATCCCGAATGAGGATGCCGGGTGCGAAAAGTCCGTAAATCAGGCCGAGGTCAAACCAGGAGGTCACAGGCGAGGTATCCAAGGGAGATGACAGAGAATGGTCGAGGGTAGCCGAGGTCAATTCCAGGAGGTCACAGGCGAGGTACAGGAGGGTCAGGCAAGAGAGTGGTCAGGCAAAGCAGGAGGTCAGGGCAGGCAGCTAGCAAGAATAGTCAAGGTCCAAATCCAAATCCAAAATCTTCACAAGTACAGCAGCACACATCCAGAACCCAGAAGCTATAACGGGCACTGGGAAACTGGAACAGTGCAAATATATAGGGAAGTCTGGCCAATGGGAAACAGGGAAAAAGGAGGGAAGGAAGGTGCTTGGTGCAAACAAGGAAATGGGATCGGTCCCAGGAGCTGGACGGCCCAGGCCAGACAGGCCGACCAGTCCCTGGGTCCGATCCCAGGAACCAGCCACAGATTGGACATTTCAAACTGGCCCCCGGCGGGCGCGCAGGGGGAAGCGCCGCCGGGAGGCATAAAGCAGACGTGCTCGCGCGCGCGCGCGAGCACGTTGAGGATCGGGCGCGCCCCCGCCAGGAAGGGGAAGCGCCGAGCCAGAGGGGAGAGCCGCAGGGCCGCGCAGCCGCGCGGAGCGGGCTGCGACGCAGCCACCCACGGCGTCCTGCACCGCCAGCCCCTGATCCCCGCGACGGTGCCGAGGAGCTGGCAGACCCGGGGACCGTCGGGCCGCAGCCCGGTGGGAGCCACCCGGCAACGCGCCGCGGGACCCGGAACGGCGGTGAGGTAAGTGCCTAACAATAGGATTTGTATATAATAGCAGCATTTTTGTGGTTTAGTCTTTTTTCGCCTGTTTCGATGGTTTTGGTACATATCGACTGTATCTATGAAATATATGATTTGTGTATAATAGCAGCATTTTTGTGGTTTAGTCTTTTTTCGCCTGTTTCGATGGTTTTGGTATATATCGACGGTATCTACGATATATATGATTTGTATATAATAGCAGCATTTTTGTGGGTCAGTATTTTTTCGGTTGTTTTGGTGAAATGACGGCGTGATAGTATTTACCGTTTAAGCTATACAAATTTCGTTAGCCGTAGCACACCCGCGCCAAGGTTAAATGGTTTTGTATTTGTATATATTTGTATATAATAGCAGCATTTTTGTGGATTAGTCTTTTTTCGTCTGTTTCGATGGTTTTGGTATATAACGCAGGTATCTATGATATATGCGATTTGTATATAATATCCACAGTTTTGTGGTTCAGTCTTTTTTCGCCTGTTTCAATGGTTTTGGTATATATCGATGTTATCTATGATATATATGATTTGTATATATTTTCAGCATTATTGTGGGTCAGTCTTTTTTCATCTGTTTCTATAGTTTTGGTATATATCGATGGTATCTATGATATATACGATTTGTATATAATAGCAGCATTTTTGTGGATCAGTCTTTTTTCGCCTGTTTCAATGGTTTTGGAAGATATCGATGATATCTACGATATATACGATTTGTATATAATAGCAGCATTTTTGTGCATTTGCCTTTTTTCGTCTGTTTCGATGGTTTTGGTATATATCGATGATATCTATGATATATACGATTTGTATATAATAGCAGCATTTTTGTGCATTTGCCTTTTTTCGTCTGTTTCGATGGTTTTGGTATATATCGATGATATCTATGATATATACGATTTGTATATAATAGCAGCATTTTTGTGCATTTGCCTTTTTTCGTCTGTTTCGATGGTTTTGGTATATATCGATGATATCTATGATATATACGATTTGTATATAATAGCAGCATTTTTGTGCATTTGCCTTTTTTCGTCTGTTTCGATGGTTTTGGTATATATCGATGGTATATTTGATATATACGATTTGTATATAAAAAGCAGTTTTGTGGATTAGCATTTTTTCGCCTGTTTCGATGGTTTTGGTATATATGGATGGTATCTTTGACATATACGATTTGTATATAATAGCAGCAGTTTTGTGGATTAATCTTTTTTTGCAGGCGCGATAGGACTTAAGGTTTAAGCTGTACAAATTCTGGTAGCCGGGGAATGCCCCTGCCAAGGTTAAATGAAGTTCACATCAGAAGAGCTGGGCCGGCCTCTGTATCTGTAGCTCGAGAGTGCAGGACGTTATTCAAGACCCCCCGCGGATTGCAGCAATTTACTGATCCATGTCAGGTGATCCTAGAGATGCTTCATTAGCGGTCAGATTTTATGGATCTGGAGATAATTACACCAATTGACTGCAGCACTTCCACTGGGAGGAGATGCCTGGAAGGTGACTGTTCCTATCAGCAGCGGTTACTCATTTACTCGCAGACCTTGCTCGCATTTACCAAAGCTGCAGACACAACTGATTCCAAGGAGACGTTATTAAAGGGACTTCTGTCTGCTTGTGCACCCGTCTTCTTCTGCAATGTCTTTGGTGAGGACCATGCCATTACAGGTTCCTTCTGATTGGGTTGTAAGAACGTGCGCCATTTAACGTTTAGTGCGTGGCACTACAACCACTGTCATGCTGCATACTGAACTCTATAAGGAGCTTCTCTATTTCGCTTTTCACCTATAGACAAGCCCCTGTTTTGCCTTGACTTGACTGCGAAGATATGGTAGATGAACATATATGAGTGTCAAGTCCGTCCACTTAGTGCAAAGTCCGTCCACTTAGCGCCAAGTCCATCCACTTAGTACCAAGTCTGTCTGCTTAGTACCAAGTCCGTCCACTTAGCGCCAAATCTGTCCACTTAGCGCCAAGTCCGTCAACTTAGTGTAATGTCTGTCCAATTGGCATCAAGTCCGACCACTTAGCATAAGGTCTGTCCACTTAGTCCACAAGTCCATCGGTTTAGAAGCAAGTTCATCCGCTTAGCACCAAGTCCATCCACTTAGCGCCTAGTCCATCCACTAAGTGCCTAGTCCATCCGCTTAGCACCTGGTCCGTTCCACTTAGCATCAAGTCCGTCCGCTTAGCGCCAAGTCCATTCACTTAACTCCAAGTCCATCCACTTAGCACCAAGTCATGGAGATACTTGGTCCATCCACTAAGCTCCTAGTCCATCCGCTTAGCACCTGGTCCGTCCGCTTAGCGCCAAGTCCGTCCACTTAGCACCAAGTCCATCCACTTAGTGCTAACTGCATCCACTTAGCACCAGGTCCGTCCACTTAACACCAAGTCCATCCACTTAGCGCCAAGTCCGTCCACTTAACACCAAGTCCGTCCACTTAACACCAAGTCCATCCGCTTAGCGCCAAGTCCACCCACTAAGCGCCTAGTCCATCCGCATAGCACCTGGTCCGTCCACTTAGCAACTAGTCCATCCACTTAGCACATGGTCCGTCCGCTTAGCACCAAGTCCATCCACTTAGCACCTGGTCCATCCGCTTAGCACCAAGTCCATCCACTTAGCACCTGGTCCATCCGCTTAGCACCAAGTCCATCCACTTAGCACCTGGTCCGTCCGCTTAGCACCAAGTCCATCCACTTAGCACCTGGTCCGTCCGCTTAGCATCAAGTCCGTCCGCTTAGTACTAAGTCCATCCACTTAGCGCCAAGTCCGTCCACTTAACACCAAGTCCGTCAACTTAGTGTAATGTCTGTCCAATTGGCATCAAGTCCGTCCACTTAGCATAAGGTCTGTCCACTTAGCGCCAAGTCCATCCGTTTAGAAGCAAGTCCATCCGCTTAGCACCAAGTCCATCCACTTAACGGCAAGTCCATCCGCTTAGCACCAAGTCTATCCACTTAGCACCGAGTCCTTCCACTTAGCACCAAGTCCTTCCACTTAGCACCAAGTCCCTCCATTTAGCACCAAGTCCATCCACTTAGCGCCTAGTCCATCCGCTTAGCACCTGGTCCGTTCCATTTAGCATCAAGTCCGTCCACTTAGCACCAAGTAATGGAGATACTTGGTCCATCCACTAAGCGCCTAGTCCATCCGCTTAGCACCTGGTCCGTCCACTTAGCACCAAGTCCGTCCAATTAGTACCAAGTCCGTCTGCTTAGCGCCAAGTCCGTTCACTTAACGACAAGTCCGTCCACTTAGCACCAAGTCATGGAGATACTTGGTCCATCCACTAAGCTCCTAGTCCATCCGCTTAGCACCTG
This sequence comes from Gastrophryne carolinensis, assembly GCA_027917425.1. Lineage (NCBI taxonomy): Eukaryota > Metazoa > Chordata > Amphibia > Anura > Microhylidae > Gastrophryne > Gastrophryne carolinensis. The sequence goes on along the minus strand of CM051244.1, from coordinate 13,683,045 downwards.
GTCCGTCCACTTAGCACCAAGTACGTCCACTTAGTGCTAACTGCATCCACTTAGCACCAGGTCCGTCCACTTAACACCAAGTCCATCCACTTAGCGCCAAGTCCGTCCACTTAACACCAAGTCTGTCCACTTAACACCAAGTCCAACCGCTTAACGCCAAGTCCACCCACTAAGCGCCTATTCCATCCGCATAGCATCTGGTCCGTCCGCTTAGCACCTAGTCCATCCACTTAGCACCTGGTCCGTCCGCTTAGCACCAAGTCCATCCACTTAGCACCTGGTCCGTCCGCTTAGCATCAAGTCCGTCCGCTTAGCATCAAGTCCGTCCGCTTAGTACTAAGTCCATCCACTTAGCGCCAAGTCCGTCAGCTTAGTGTAATGTCTGTCCAATTGGCATCAAGTCCGTCCACTTAGCATAAGGTCTGTCCACTTAGCGCCAAGTCCATCCGTTTAGAAGCAAGTCCGTCCGCTTAGCACCAAGTCCATCCACTTAGCACCTGGTCCGTCCGCTTAGCACCAAGTCCATCCACTTAGCACCTGGTCCGTCCGCTTAGCATCAAGTCCGTCCGCTTAGTACTAAGTCCATCCACTTAGCGCCTAGTCCATCCACTGAGTGCCTAGTCCATCCGCTTAGCACCTGGTCTGTTCCACTTAGCATCAAGTCCGTCCACCTAGCACCTAAGTAATGGAGATACTTGGTCCATCCACTGAGTGCCTAGTCCGTCCACTTAGCATCAAGTCCGTCCACTTAGCACCAAGTCCGTCCACTTAGCACCAAGTCTGTCCACTTAGTACCAAGTCCGTCTGCTTAGCGCCAAGTCCGTCCACTATTTATATTTAATTAACAGATTTATATACCAGTCTTCAGGGCAATTACAAGTGGTAAGTTATAGATAGAATGAAAAGATACAATGTCAAATTTCTGTATTGTTGTAGGTGATATGCAGTGATGCAGGGCAACCAAAGGAAACAGGAAGTGCCTTCTGACTGTGCCGCTCTGCATTCTGGGATTGCTGCCTTTTCCCTAACCACAGTTCTTCTCTGTCTGTGCAAACCACAGCTATAACCCCACCCCCCTGTAATTTCCCCCCTCCCCTCCCCTCATTATGTGATGCTTCTGAGGCAAGATGGCGGCACCCTTATGCTAGAGTCCTGAACAGAGTTGCAGCCCAATGGTCGAAAGAATAATAAAGTAAGTGACTAAAAACGTAAAATATATTAATTTTAGATGCTGGGGAATAGTTTTTGTAAGAGTTTGGGCTCTGCATTAAATTATGCTGAAGGGCCACTTTAAATACATAATGCTTTACATAGTAAAGCTGGCCTTACTCTACGCTTAGGAGTCTTGTCTTGTTTTGCTGAGAGTTTTGCTGGGTGAAATCATCGGGTGACCGGGTGACTGGGGGTAAAAAACGGGTGTCTCCCGGGAAAGCAGGGTGACCTGACATCTCGGCAAGCAAAGTATTCAGCAGCCACTGCACTGTTCATCCAGATCCAAGGCTTACAGCCAGGGGAGGACTGGCCATAGAGAGACCCGAGACAATGCCCGGTGGGCCACTCTGCATTGGGGCCAGTTGGGATGCTGCTTTTATTCCCCCACATTCAATCCCTGTCCCCTTAGTCCCCCTCTCGGCCCCTTGTACCCAGCCCCACTTTGCCCACAAGCCAAGAAACCCCAATGCTATAGCCCCAGCATTATAGTTGGGAGGACCTCAGCAAGGAAGTCTCGGGCCAGCAAGGGGCTGGTAAAATCCAGGGCTGGTTTTTGGCCCCAGTCTGCCACGGTATCCTTGCCCCACGCCTAAGGGCAAATCTAGCCAACCAGACACTTAGAAGGAATCAGAGGCAGTCAATATTGAGGGTCTGGAAGGCCAGTCAATAATTTAGTGGTGTCTGCTAGTTATGCAGGGTGATTTTGCAGTTTGGATGACCGGTTGATGGGAGGTCAAAACCGGGTGCCTTTCCTAAAAAAACTGGGTGACTTGGCATCTCTACAACTGGGAACCTGGGAAAAGCTCATCACTGCAGCACAGCATAAGTATCTCCATAACTTGGGCCTCACATGTGGTGGAAGGTAATGGGGTTGAAATAAGTCCTCCTGGAGCAATAGCCTTGACATAAGTATCTCCTTAACTTGGGCCTAACGTGTGGTGGAAGGTAATGGGGTTGAAATAAGTCCTCCTGGAGCAATAGCTTTGTCATAAGTATCTCCATAACTTGGGCTTACGTGTGGTGGAAGGTAATGGGGTTGAAATAAGTCCTCCTGGAGCAATAGCCTTGTCATAAGTATCTCCATAACTTGGGCCTGGAGCAATAGCCTTATCATAAGTATCTCCATAACTTGGGTCTCACGTGTGGTGGAAGGTAATGGGGTGAAATAAGTCCTCCTGGAACAATAGCCTTGTCATAAGTATCTCCATAACTTGGGCCTGGAGCAATAGCCTTGTCATAAGTATCTCCATAACTTGGGCCTGCAGCAATAGCCTTGTCATAAGTATCTCCATAACTTGGGCCTGGAGCAATAGCCTTGTCATAAGTATTTCCATAACTTGGGCCTAACGTGTGGTGGAAGGTAATGGGGTTGAAATAAGTCCTCCTGGAGCAATAGCCTTGTCATAAGTATCTCCATAACTTGGGCTTACGTGTGGTGGAATGTAATGGGGTTGAAATAAGTCCTCCTGGAGCAATAGCCTTGTCATAAGTATCTCCATAACTTGGGCCTGGAGCAATAGCTTTGTCATAAGTATCTCCATAACTTGGGCCTGGAGCAATAGCCTTGTCATAAGTATCTCCATAACTTGGGCCTCACATGTGGTGGAAGGTAATGGGGTTGAAATAAGTCCTCCTGGAGCAATAGCCTTGTCATAAGTATCTCCATAACTTGGGCTTACGTGTGGTGGAAGGTAATGGGGTTGAAATAAGTCCTCCTGGAGCAATAGCCTTGTCATAAGTATCTCCATAACTTGGGCCTGGAGCAATAGCTTTGTCATAAGTATCTCCATAACTTGGGCCTGGAGCAATAGCCTTGTCATAAGTATCTCCATAACTTGGGTCTCACATGTGGTGGAAGGTAATGGGGTTGAAATAAGTCCTCCTGGAGCAATAGCCTTGTCATAAGTATCTCCATAACTTGGGCCTGGAGCAATAGCCTTGTCATAAGTATCTCCATAACTTGGGCCTGGAGCAATAGCCTTGTCATAAGTATCTCCATAACTTGGGCCTGGAGCAATAGCCTTGTCATAAGTATCTCCATAACTTGGGCCTGGAGCAATAGCCTTGTCATAAGTATCTCCATAACTTGTCATAAGTATCTCCATAACTTGGGCCTGCAGCAATAGCCCTGTCATAAGTATCTCCATAGCTTGGGCCTGGAGCAATAGCTTTGTCATAAGTATCTCCATAACTTGGGCCTGGAGCAATATCCTTGTCATAAGTATCTCCATAACTTGGACCTGCAGCAATAGCCTTGTCATAAGTGTCTCCATAACTTGGGCCTGGAGCAATAGCTCTGTCATAAGTATCTCCATAACTTGGGCCTGGAGCAATAGCCTTGTCATAGGTATCTCCATAACTTGGGCCTGGAGCAATATCCTTATCATAAGTATCTCCATAACTTGGGCCTGCAGCAATAGCCCTGTCGTAAGTATCTCCATAACTTGGGCCTGCAGCAATAGCCCTGTCGTAAGTATCTCCATAACTTGGGCCTGCAGCAATAGCCTTGTCATAAGTGTCTTCATAACTTGGGCCTGGAGCAATAACCCTGTCATAAGTATCTCCATAACTTGGGCCTGGAGCAATAGCCTTGTCATAGGTATCTCCATAACTTGGGCCTGGAGCAATATCCTTGTCATAAGTATCTCCATAACTCGGGCCTGCAGCAATAGCCTTGTCATGAGTAACTCCATAACTCGGGCCTGCAGCAATAGCCTTGTCATAAGTATCTCCATAACTTGGGCCTGGAGCAATAGCCTTGTCATAAGTATCTCCATAACTTGGGCCTGGGGCAATAGCCTTGTCATAAGTATCTCCATAACTTGGGCCTGCAGCAATAGCCTTGTCATAAGTATCTCCATAACTTGGGCCTGGAGCAATAGCCTTGTCATAAGTATCTCCATAACTTGGGCCTGGAGCAATAGCCTTGTCATAAGTATCTCCATAACTTGGGCCTGGAGCAATAGCCTTGTCATAAGTATCTCCATAACTTGGGCCTGGAGCAATAGCCTTGTCATAAGTATCTCCATAACTTGGGCCTCACGTGTGGTGGAAGGTAATGAGGTTGAAATAAGTCCTCCTGGAGCAATAGCCTTCCTGACTCAGAGTTTCAGTCCGCTTTAACTTTGTGAGCGGCCTATTCATTTTATGGTAATTTCAAAGGTCCATAATGGCTACACTCTATAATAGAACAAGAGCCTGAGGGGAAATAAACAAAATGCTCTGTGCGGCTTTCCCCGTCAGCTTGGTAACCGTTACACAACAGCAATTTCCCTCCAGCCTGGGGGGGAGGGGGGCGTGGTTTTCCTGCGTGCCGGCAAGAGGCGGCCATGGATCACTGAGACTCTAATAGGATGTGTTTGGAGGAAATAACAAGAGCCGCGCGGTTTATTACAGCTAATTGAATACAAATTGACCTCCGCAAATTGATCAGAGGACAAGGCCGACTTCCTGCTAGATTCCCTCATTATGATAATTTTAACAAACACTTGTGTGTATATACATACCCTGAATAAAAGCCTATCTTGTACATACAGATTGCCCACATGAATCCGGACCCTCACCCTGAATAAGAGTCTATCTTGTATGTTTCCCACACTCTGTACATACAGATTGCCCACATTAATCCGGACTCTCACCCTGAATAAGAGCCTATCTTATATGTTTCCCACACCCTGTACATACAGATTGCCCACATTAATCCGGACTCTCACCCTGAATAAGAGCCTATCTTGTATGTTTCCCCCTGTACATACAGATTGCCCACATTAATCCGGACTCTCACCCTGAATAAGAGCCTATCTTGTATGTTTCCCCCTGTACATACAGATTGCTCACATTAATCCGGACCCTCACCCTGAATAAGAGCCTATCTTATATGTTTCCCCCCTGTACATACAGATTGCCCACATTAATCTGGACCTTCACCCTGAATAAGAGTCCATCTTGTATGTTTCCCACACTCTGTACATACAGATTGCCCACATTTAAAATCATCCTACCTGCATCTACTGTATGTATGAGCCTTTTAACATCCAAGATGGCGGCACATAGAGTCTTAGGATGCCTGCAGGCAGGAAGTGTCTTCTGACTGTGTTGCTCTGCATTCTGGAATTGCTGACCTTTTCCTGACCCCAGCTCTGTTCTGTCTGTCCAAAGCACAGCTATAACCCCGCCCCCTGCACTTTACCCCGCTCTCCTCTCCTCAGTATGTGTGATGCTTCTGAGTCAAGATGGCGGTGCCCATATCCTAGAGTCCTGAACAGAGTTGCAGCCCGGTGCGGTAAAGAATAAGTAAGTGACTAAAAACATTAAATATATTAACTTTAGATGCTGGGGAATCGTTTTTTAAGGGTTTGGGCTTTTCATTAAGTGATGCTGAAGGTCCGCTTTAACGGCTAATCTATCCCGTCTGTCATTTCATCTAGTATTTAGGACAATTAGTGGAGTAGTGTGTTGGGGGCCCCTATGTGTCTACTTAATGTGGACCAAAACCCAGGGTGGAATGGAAGATATTTTCCCTTCCTCCTCACTCCCACGATTCATGCTTGGGCCTCCTCCAGTGACCATTTATTGGGGTACATACCAAAGAATGGCCATCGCCAAGTGCCTTCTGCTGGAGCCTCCATGCAGCTGCAGTGCAGGGATGATGGAAGTGACACAACAAGCTGAGAATTCGGGTGATTCCAGGGGGAGCTTACAAAATGGGGCATCCTGGGGGAAAGCTATTGCCCAGCCCTGGAGTCTTTTCTAATGTAGATCAGGGTTTACCAACCTTTTTTTGCCACGTGCCTCTTCCTATTTTGCAATGATGTCATGTACTGCCCAAACCACCACTAATACAGACTTCTCCAGGAGGGTGCAGGTCCTGTACTGGTCCAGCAATGCAAGAACCTCTGCCAGCAACGCAGGCGTCCCAAGATGCTCCTCTTCTGCACCCCTCAATCTTGTTCACTTGGCCACCTGGGACATCCAATTGTATACCTCGCAAGTGTCCCTGATTTAGAGGGACTGTCTCTCATTTGAGCCCATGTCCTTCTGCCCCTTGTTGTTCTCCTTTGCCCCTTGTTGTTCTTCTTTGCCCCTTGTTGTTCTCCTTTGTCCCTTGATGTTCTCCTTTGCCCCTTGTTGTTCTCCTTTGCCCCTTGTTGTTCTCCTTTGCCCCTCGTTGTTTTCCTTTGCCCCTCGTTGTTCTCCTTTGCCCCTCGTTGTTCTCCTTTGCCCCTTGTTGTTCTCCTTTGCCCCTTGTTGTTCTTCTTTGCCCCTTGTTGTTCTCCTTTGCCCCTTGTTGTTCTCCTTTGCCCCTTGTTGTTCTCCTTTGCCCCTCGTTGTTCTCCTTTGCCCCTCGTTGTTCTCCTTTGCCCCTCGTTATTCTCCTTTGCCCCTTGTTGTTCTCCTTTGCCCCTTGTTCTTCTCCTTTGCCCCTCGTTGTTCTCCTTTGCCCCTTGTTCTTCTCCTTTGCCCCTTGTTCTTCTTCTTTGCCTTTTGTTGCTCTTCTTTGCCCCTTGTTGTTCTCCTTTGCCCCTTGTTGTTCTCCTTTGCCCCTTGTTGTTCTTCTTTGCCCCTTGTTGTTCTCCTTTGCCCCTTGTTGTTCTTCTTTGCCTCTTGTTGTTCTCCTTTGCCCCTTGTTGTTCTCCTTTGCCCCTTGTTGTTCTCCTTTGCCCCTTGTTGTTCTCCTTTGCCCCTTGCTGTTCTCATTTGCCCCTTGTTGTTCTTCTTTGCCCCTTGTTGTTCTCCTTTGCCCCTTGTTGTTCTCCTTTGCCCCTTGTTGTTCTCCTTTGCCCCTCGTTGTTCTCCTTTGCCCCTCGTTGTTCTCCTTTGCCCCTTGTTGTTCTCCTTTGCCCCTCGATGTTCTCCTTTGCCCCTTGTTGTTCTCCTTTGCCCCTCGTTGTTCTCCTTTGCCCCTTGTTGTTCTCCTTTGCCCCTCGTTGTTCTCCTTTGTCCCTTGTTGTTCTCCTTTGCCCCTCGTTGTTCTCCTTTGCCCCTTGTTGTTCTCCTTTGCCCCTCGTTGTTCTCCTTTGCCCCTCGTTGTTCTCCTTTGCCCCTTGTTGTTCTCCTTTGCCCCTCGTTGTTCTCCTTTGCCCCTTGTTGTTCTCCTTTGCCCCTTGTTGTTCTCCTTTGCCCCTTGTTGTTCTCCTTTGTCCCTTGTTGTTCTCCTTTGCCCCTTGTTGTTCTCCTTTGCCCCTTGTTGTTCTCCTTTGCCCCTCGTTGTTCTCCTTTGCCCCTTGTTGTTCTCCTTTGCCCCTCGTTGTTCTCCTTTGCCCCTCGTTGTTCTCCTTTGCCCCTTGTTGTTCTCCTTTGCCCCTTGTTCTTCTCCTTTGCCCCTTGTTCTTCTCCTTTGCCCCTTGTTGTTCTTCTTTGCCCCTTGTTGTTCTTCTTTGCCCCTTGTTGCTCTCCTTTGCCCCTCGTTGTTCTTCTTTGCCCCTTGTTGTTCTCCTTTGCCCCTTGTTGTTCTCCTTTGCCCTTTGTTGTTCTCCTTTGCCCCTTGTTGTTATCCTTTGCCCCTCGTTGTTCTCCTTTGCCCCTTGTTGTTCTCCTTTGCCCCTCGTTGTTCTCCTTTGCCCATTGTTGTTCTCCTTTGCCCCTTTTTGTTCTCCTTTGCCCCTTGTTGTTCTCCTTTGCCCCTTGTTGTTCTCCTTTGCCCCTTGTTGTTCTCCTTTGCCCCTTGTTGTTCTCCTTTGCCCCTTGTTGTTCTTCTTTGCCCCTTGTTGTTCTTCTTTGCCCCTTGTTGTTCTCCTTAGCCCCTTGTTGTTCTCCTTTGCCCCTTGTTGTTCTCCTTTGCCCCTTTTTGTTCTCCTTTGCCCCTTGTTGTTCTCCTTTGCCCCTTGTTGTTCTCCTTTGCCCCTTGTTGTTCTTCTTTGCCCCTTGTTGTTCTTCTTTGCCCCTTGTTGTTCTCCTTTGCCCCTTGTTGTTCTCCTTTGCCCATTGTTGTTCTTCTTTGCCTCTTGTTGTTCTTCTTTGCCCCTTGTTGTTCTCCTTTGCTCCTTGTTGTTCTTCGTTGCCCCTTGTTGTTCTCTTTTGCCCTTTGTTGTTCTCCTTTGCCCCTTGTTGTTCTCCTTTGCTCCTTGTTGTTCTTCTTTGCCCCTTGTTGTTCTCCTTTGCCCCTTGTTGTTCTCCTTTGCTCCTTGTTGTTCTCCTTTGCCCCTTGTTGTTCTCCTTTGCTCCTTGTTGTTCTCCTTTGCCCCTTGTTGTTCTCCTTTGCCCCTTGTTGTACTCCTTTGCCCCTTGTTGTTCTTCTTTGCCAGTTGTTGTTCTTCTTTTCCCCTTGTTGTTCTTCTTTGCCCTTTGTTGTTCTCCTTTGCCCCTTGTTGTTCTCCTTTGCCCCTTGTTGTTCTCCTTTGCCCCTTGTTGTTCTCCTTTGCCCCTTGTTGTTCTCCTTTGCCCCTTGTTGTTCTCCTTTGCCCCTTGTTGTTCTTCTTTGCCCCTTGTTGTTCTTCTTTGCCCCTTGTTGTTCTCCTTTGCCCCTTGTTGTTCTCCTTTGCCCCTTGTTGTTCTCCTTTGCCCCTTGTTGTTCTCCTTTGCCCCTTGTTGTTCTCCTTTGCCCCTCGTTGTTCTCCTTTGCCCCTCGTTGTTCTCCTTTGCCCCTCGTTGTTCTCCTTTGCCCCTCGTTGTTCTCCTTTGCCCCTTGTTGTTCTCCTTTGCCCCTTGTTGTTCTCCTTTGCCCCTCGTTGTTCTCCTTTGCCCCTCGTTGTTCTCCTTTGCCCCTTGTTGTTCTCCTTTGCCCCTTGTTGTTCTCCTTTGCCCCTTGTTGTTCTCCTTTGCCCCTCTTTGAGGTGTAACATACAGATCTGCAGCAATAAATGATTCATTTGCCTATTTAAAGTGGACCAAAACCCAGCTGGATCGGCCTGGGAATCTATAAGATTATCCATTCCCTCCCCGCGGGGCATCCAACATCGGGATGCCCCTCTGGGTGAAACCCCCCAGGCCGGCCGCTGCACTTACCTGAATCCCGGTCTAACGGCGCATGTGCGGGCCGCGGATGCATCTCACGCTTCTCTCTAGCAGAGCTCAGGCGCGCTCCCTGTTAGAGGGAAGCGCGAGATGCCGCCGCCAGCTCGCTCTGAGCCGCTGAGCTTAGACGTCGCTTAGACGCCCATAGCTCAGCGGCTCCGAGCGCGCTGATTGGAGGAGCGGCCGCACTTGCGCTGTAGGACCGTGGTGAGGTGAGTTGGCTGCGGCGATGGGGAAGGTTTCACACAGTGGGGCACCCCCGATCGGGGTGCCCCGGGGGAGTGGACCAAAACCCAGGATAGTCAAAATACTGGGTTTTGGTCCACTTTAAAGTGTTTATATTGTTTGAACTGTTACAACCTATCTCTTTAATGAGGGGGCATGGCCTAATTTAACACATGTCCCTTTTTCCCACCCTGAAAAGTTGGTAGGTATGGATTAGGTTTTAGGATGTATGGGGCCCTGTTATTCCTGACTGTGATCCAGGGAAGGTGGGGGGGGGGTGTAAAATATACATTCAGGCTGTAATATTTGCCCAAGATGGTGCATTAAGCATAATCTGATTGCAGACTATGAGAGCCGGTCACGCGATTAATTTATAAGGAACAAAGCTGGAGGGAAGGACACTGGGTGATACGATGCTGTAAAATGTTAAATATTAACATCACCATTGGAGTTAAGGGAGTGATAAGTGGCGTCTGAACTGTGCCAAGTAATGCGAACACTTTATTATCTTATCAGCAACATGTGGGAGAAAGGAGAGACTTACCTCACTCATAGAAAGAGCTTACGCGTGTTTAATCGTTCAGTATTATTTGGTATCAGTACATAAAGCGCTACTCACTGAGGGCCGCAGACCTGATCCCACCACATAGGAGTAATGGTGTTGGAAGACACAGGGCTTTCCTGCAGTATACGGAACCTACAGGCCCTTGAATGGAAAGGGGATGGTGTATGGCATGGTTTAAGTAGATGGGTCCTTAGATGGTAGGTGTGATGTACAGGAGTGCATGGATGATCTTTTGTAGCGGGGTCCTGGTATTGGTGGGGAAGACATGTCCATGGATGGTATGCGTGATATAAATCAAGTATCTGGTAGGCAAAGTATTTGGTTCCTGATCCCACCACATCCAAGAAAGATGAACCTTGTAAGTGGTGTTGGAACACACGGGCTTTCCTGCAGTATATGGAACCTACAGGCCCTTGAATGGAAAGGGGTTGGTGGATGGCATGGTTTATGTAGATGGGTCCTTAGATGGTGCATGTGATGTACAGGAGTGCATGGATGATCTTTTGTAGAAGGGTCCTGGTATTGGTGGGGAAGACATGTCCGTGGATGGTATGGTTGATGTAGGTTGAGTATCTGGTAGATCAAGTATCTGGTTCCTGATCCCACCACATACAAGTAAGATGAACCTTGTAAGTGGTGTTGGAACACAAAGAGCTTTCCTGCAGTATATGGAACCTACAGGCCCTTGAATGGTAAGGGGATGGTGGATGACATGGTTTATGTAGATGGGTCCTTAGATGGTAAGTGTACTGTACAGAAGTGCATGGATGATTTTTTGTAGTGGGGTCCTGGTATAGGTGGGGAAGACATGTCCATGGATGGTCTGGGTGATGTAGGTTGAGTATCTGGTATGTCAAGTATCTGTTTCCTGATCCCACCACATCCAAGTAAGATGAACCTTGTAAGTGGTGTTGGAAGACACAGAGCTTTCCTGCAGTATATGGAACCTAGGCCCTTGAATAGAAAGGGGAGGGTATGGAGAGGTATTTGGATGGCATGGTTTATGTAGATGGGTCCTTACAGGGCCAGCTCCAGGTTTACGTGGGCCCTTGGGCGGCATGGTCTCAGTGGGACCCTTTGTGGTGAAGAGTTGCGTCACATCACTGAGGGACATCCCCAATCTGGATGCCCCCTAAGGATCAAAAGAAAAGAAAAAGAAACCTTCTTTAACAAAAAACAAAACTTACCTCTACAGTGCTATCCCTCCCGGCATGCACTTCTGGTCTCGCCTGCACCCACCGGCACGCCTGGCACGTGGTGTGGAGGCCCCCTCCTCCCTCCCCAGTGGGGAGAACCTTATTGCTGCATACTGTTGACCCTGCCCGGTGGGGAAAAGAAGTTGCACCACCATTCCCAATCTGCCAGTCAAGTGGTGTCGCAGACCTCAAAGGCCGGCCCTGTCAGGGGGCCCCCGGCAGCTGCCCCGCCTTGCCGAGTGCTGATGCCGGCCCTGGGTCCTTAGATGGTAGATGTGATGTACAGGAGTGCATGGATGATGTTTTGTAGTGGGGTCATGGTATAGGTGTGGAAGACATGTCCCTGTCCGGCGGGGGAAAAGAAGTTGCACCGCCATTCCCAGTCCACCGCTGGTCAAGCGCCATTACACACCGCAAAGGACAGCCCTGTCCGTAGGCTCCTCTGGAGGCCGAGGGCCCCCGGCAGCTGCCCCGCCTTGACGGGTGCTGACACCGGCCCTGGGTCCTTAGATGGCAGGTGTGATGTACAGGAGTGCATGGATGATGTTTTGTAGCGGGGTCCTGGTATAGGTGGGGAAGACATGTCGTGGATGGTCTGGGTGATGTAGGTCAAATATCTGGTAGGTCAAGTATCTGGTTCCTGATCCCACCACATAAAAGTAAGAAGAACCTTGTAAGTGGTGTTGGAACACACAGGGCTTTCCTGCAGTAAATGGAACCTACAGGCCCTTGAATGGAAAGGGGTGGTGGATGGCATGGTTTATGTAGATGGGTCCTTAGATGGTACATGTGGTGTACAGGAGTGCATGGATGATGTTTTGTAGCGGGGTCCTGGTATAGGTGGGGAAGACATGTCCGTGGATGGTCTGGGTGATGTAGGTCAAATATCTGGTAGGTCAAGTATCTGGTTCCTGATCCCACCACATCCAAGTAAAATGAACCTTGTAAATGGTGTTGGAACACACAGGGCTTTCCTGCACTATACGGAACCTACAGGGCCTTAAATGGAAACGGGATGGTGAATGGCATGGTTTACGTAGATGGTTCCTTAGATGGTACATGTGATGTACAGGAGTGCATGGATGATGTTTTATATCAGGGTCCTGGTATAGGTGGGGAAGACATGTCTATGGATGGTATGTGTGATGTAGACAGGCCAGGATGGTAGAGGTGTGGTGTAAAATAGCCCTGGGATGGTAGGAGTCAATGTATCTGGTTCCTTGGATAGAGTCGGTTAATGTAGACAGATTGTGTAGGGTCTGTACCTTATATGGTATGTCAAGTCTAGACAGGTCCTTGGAAGGTAGGAGAATGGTTTAGAATAATCTTTGGATGGCTTATGTAGATGGGTTTTTGGATGGTAAGGGTGATGTAGACAGGTCAATGAATAGTAAAGGTTCTGTAGAGGGGTCCTTATGTTGTGTGGCCAGTGAAGACAGGTCATTGAATAGTAGGGGGTGGTGTAGAAGGCCATTTGGATGGTATGTTTTATGTAGATGGATCTTTGGATGGAATGGGTAATGTACAGGGGTGCTTGGATGGTATGGGTGGTGTAGACAGGTTTTTGGATGGTATGGATAGTGTAGGAAGGGAATGACCACCCACACCGTTGTTTTGTCCCAGTCTGGTGATTGATATAAAGTAGCAGTTTTATTCTGACTCACCAGATGGCAGTAATGTGAATCCTGTGGACAGCTTCACCATGTCTGTGTGTGTCTGTGACGGATGTGTTCTTACTCCATAATCTTGGCAGATAGCTTACTCGGCTGGTCATGAGTCACGTAGATAAGTTTCAGAAGCTTTATTTCAGTACAGAATCTTGCAAAAACACTTCTTACAACAGGAATTTTGAAATGTACGTTCAATACAGCAGGATGTGAACCCATAACAGCAGTGGATAAAAAGACTGTAGACTGCAGGAGGGAGCAGCAGGCGTGCACTGCTTGGATACAAAACTAGAAATGGCAGAAGAGAGAGCGGTAGAAAGGAGGAGCCAGGAAGGGACAAAAGCAGTTAAAGGCACATTGCTCAGCTTATATAAATCAACACTATATCAAGCTTGTAGCCCGGGTAAAATGTAATACACATCTTGGGCCATGACAAGTTCCTTTGTTTTCAGGCTTCATTCTGTGCCTGTTTACTTGCCACAGAACGCCGTGCCTTTCCTGTGCCTCAGTAGAGCCTGTCCGCCAAAGGAAATGCATGCTGCTGGACATTCTCTGGGCCCACTTCCTCCCTTCATTTTGCTCATTTGCATATTTCCTGCTGATCTCTGAGCCGAGTCATAGACTGTCAGGAACATGCAACCTTCTCAAAGTCAGTGTGAACACCATGTTATCTCCCTGCCACCACTCATCCAAAGGTGCCTATAAAATCAATATTTTCTATTATCATGTACACTTGAAGATATATATATATATATATATATATATATATATATATATATATATATATATATATATTTAGTATGCAATAAAATCTCCACATTAAGTAATCTCACATATATTAATATATATTTATTAAAATACTATATATATATATATATATATATATATATATATATATATATTTATTTATTAGATGTCTTGCATGTAATTTAGACTGCAGGGCCAGCCACATGCTGCCCACCTGCCCGTTTGATGTCCCCCCCACCTGCCCGGCCGCATTTGGCAGCACATAAAGCATTTAAAATGAAGAAATCTTACCTTTCACATCGATACCCCCAGAGAACTCGAGCCCTGTGATTGGCCACCTTCACTGTGTATCCTGTTACCAACAACCACGTGATCGGTGCCTGCAACCCTGTTACCGCGGCAGCCAATCATGGGGCTCGAGTTCTCTAGGGGATCGACATAAAAGGTAAGATTTCCTTACTTTAAATGCTTTGTATGGTTTGATTATTCATTTATTGCTGCAGATCTGCACATTACACCTCAAAGAGGGACAATATGTAAATTAAGCCACACCCCCTCATTGAGGGATGGATGAAGCCACACCCCCTCATTGGGGGATGGATAGGAGATACATTGTAACAGTTACAACAATAGAAACACTTTAAATAGGCAAATTAATCATTTATTGCTGCAGATCTGCATGTTACACCTCAAAGAGGGATAAAAAAAGAACAATGAGGGACAGGGGGACATGGACTAAAAAGAGGGACAGTTCCTCCAAATCAGGGACACTTAGGAGGTATGTATAACTTTTACACTAAGTAACCAGGAACTTAAAGTGGCTCAAAACCCACGCCGATCGGCCCAAGAATCTATACGATTCCCGGGCTGATCGATTCCCCCCCCCCCGGGGCATCCAAAATCGGGACGCCCCGCTGTGTGATACCCCGCAGGTCGCCTCATTCACTTACCTCGTTTCCCGGTCCCACAGTGCGTCTAAGAGCAGTAGCTGCATCCCCCGCTTCCCTCTAGCAGGGTGCGTGTCAGGCATTGGTGAATGGTCGGCGTGGGCACGCTCCCTGTTAGAGGGAAGCGTGGGATGCGGCTGCTCTTAGATGTGCCATGCAACCGGGAAGACGTGAGCTGGTCTCGGTGTCCTGGGGGCTTTACACAGCGGGGCATCCCCGATCCGGGTGCCCTGGGGGAAAGGACCAAAACCCAGGACAGTCCACTTTAAGCAAAGTTTCCCCAGTGAGTGGGGACACGATTTTGGGTCTAACCCTTCCTTTTCATTATTTAGTTGTGACAGTTAGCTGGGCAGTCACTCGTCTACATGGCTGCAGGGGGTTTGGCTGCGTGAATTGCAGCTCCCGCAATCCATGCTGTAAGTGTATCAGCCGCGGCATTGGCTCTCCACCAATCACATGACCGCCGTGACCGAGCACCGGTGCCACCGATCCAGCACCCAATGGCCACTGATAAGCATGAGCGATTTATTGCTGGCAATGAAGGGTGACGGGTCGGCTCAGAAAGGGAAAGTGTTACGTGTTCTGGTTTATCAGGCTCCTGCTTCCAGTGACTCAGTGAGTCATTATAATGGCACATTGCCCGGAACTGGGAGGCTATGGCAACCAATGGAGCAACCAGGAGGTGGGTGAGTAGAGAGGTGAGGCAGAAGGAGGTGAGGTGAGTAGAGAGGTGAGTCAGAAGGAGGTGAGGTGAGTAGAGAGGTGAGTCAGAAGGAGGTGAGGTGAGTAGAGAGGTGAGTCAGAAGGAGGTGAGTAGAGAGGTGAGTCAGAAAGAGGTGAGGTGAGTAGAGAAGAGAGTCAGAAGGCGGTGAGGTGAGTAGAGAGGTGAGGTGAGTAGAGAGGAGAGTCAGAAGGAGGTGAGGTGAGTAGAGAGGAGAGTCAGAAAGAGGTGAGGTGAGTAGAGAGAAGAGAGTCAGAAGGCGGTGAGGTGAGTAGAGAGGTGAGGTGAGTAGAGAGGAGAGTCAGAAGGAGGTGAGGTGAGTAGAGAGGTGAGTCAGAAAAAGGTGAGGTGAGTAGAGAGGAGAGTCAGAAGGAGGTGAGGTGAGTAGAGAGGTGAGTCAGAAAGAGGTGAGGTGAGTAGAGAGGTGAGTCAGAAGGAGGTGAGGTGAGTAGAGAGGTGAGTCAGAAGGAGGTGAGGTGAGTAAAGAGGTGAGTCAGAAAGAGGTGAGGTGAGTAGAGAGGTGAGTCAGAAAGAGGTGAGGTGAGTAGAGAGGAGAGTCAGAAGGAGGTGAGGTGAGAGGTGAGTCAGAAAGAGGTGAGGTGAGTAGAGAGGTGAGTCAGAAGGAGGTGAGTAGAGAGATGAGTCAGAAAGAGGTGAGGTGAGTAGAGAAGAGAGTCAGAAGGCGGTGAGGTGAGTAGAGAGGTGAGGTGAGTAGAGAGGAGAGTCAGAAGGAGGTGAGGTGAGTAGAGAGGTGAGTCAGAAAGAGGTGAGGTGAGTAGAGAGGCGAGTCAGAAAGAGGTGAGGTGAGTAGAGAGGTGAGTCAGAAGGAGGTGAGGTGAGTAGAGAGGTGAGTCAGAAGGAGGTGAGTAGAGAGGTGAGTCAGAAAGAGGTGAGGTGAGTAGAGAAGAGAGTCAGAAGGCGGTGAGGTGAGTAGAGATGTGAGGTGAGTAGAGAGGAGAGTCAGAAGGAGGTGAGGTGAGTAGAGAGGTGAGTCAGAAAGAGGTGAGGTGAGTAGAGAGGTGAGTCAGAAAGAGGTGAGGTGAGTAGAGAGGCGAGTCAGAAAGAGGTGAGGTGAGTAGAGAGGTGAGTCAGAAGGAGGTGAGGTGAGTAGAGAGGTGAGTCAGAAGGAGGTGAGGTGAGTAAAGAGGTGAGTCAAAAAGAGGTGAGGTGAGTAGAGAAGAGAGTCAGAAGGCGGTGAGGTGAGTAGAGAGGTGAGGTGAGTAGAGAGGAGAGTCAGAAGGAGGTGAGGTGAGTAGAGAGGTGAGTCAGAAAGAGGTGAGGTGAGTAGAGAGGCGAGTCAGAAAGAGGTGAGGTGAGTAGAGAGGTGAGTCAGAAGGAGGTGAGGTGAGTAGAGAGGTGAGTCAGAAGGAGGTGAGGTGAGTAAAGAGGTGAGTCAGAAAGAGGTGAGGTGAGTAGAGAGGTGAGTCAGAAAGAGGTGAGGTGAGTAGAGAGGAGAGTCAGAAGGAGGTGAGGTGAGAGGTGAGTCAGAAAGAGGTGAGGTGAGTAGAGAGGTGAGTCAGAAGGAGGTGAGGTGAGTAGAGAGGTGAGTCAGAAAGAGGTGAGGTGAGTAGAGAGGCGAGTCAGAAAGAGATGAGGTGAGTAGAGAGGAGAGTCAGAAGGCGATGAGGTGAGTAGAGAGGCGAGTCAGAAAGAGGTGAGGTGAGTAGAGAGGTGAGTCAGAAGGAGGTGAGGTGAGTCAGAAGGAGGTGAGGTGAGTAGACAGGTGAGTCAGAAGGAGGTGAGGTGAGTAGAGAGGCGAGTCAGAAAGAGGTGAGGTGAGTAGAGAGATGAGTCAGAAAGAGGTGAAGTGAGTAGAGAGGAGGGTCAGAAAGAGGTGAGTAGAGAGGTGAGTCAGAAAGAGGTGAGGTGAGTAGAGAGGAGAGTCAGAAAGAGGTGAGGTGAGTAGAGAGGAGAGTCAGAAAGAGGTGAGGTGAGTAGAGAGGCGAGTCAGAAAGAGGTGAGGTGAGTAGAGAGGAGAGTCAGAAAGAGGTGAGGTGAGTAGAGAGGTGAGTCAGAAAGAGGTGAGGTGAGTAGAGAGGAGAGTCAGAAAGAGGTGAAGTGAGTAGAGAGGAGAGTCAGAAAGAGGTGACTAGAGAGGTGAGTCAGAAAGAGGTGAGGTGAGTAGAGAGGTGAGTCAGGAAGAGGTGAGGTGAGTAGAGTGGAGAGTCAGAAAGAGGTGAGGTGAGTAGAGAGGTGAGTCAGAAAGAGGTGAGGTGAGTAGAGAGGTGAGTCAGAAGGAGGTGAGGTGAGTAGAGAGGTGAGTCAGAAAGAGGTGAGGTGAGTAGAGAGGTGAGTCAGAAGGAGGTGAGGTGAGTAGAGAGGCGAGTCAGAAAGAGGTGAGGTGAGTAGAGAGGTGAGTCAGAAGGAGGTGAGGTGAGTAGAGAGGTGAGTCAGAAAGAGGTGAGGTGAGTAGAGAGGTGAGTCAGGAAGAGGTGAGATGAGTAGAAAGGTGAGTCAGAAAGAGGTGAGGTGAGTAGAGAGGAGAGTCAGAAAGAGGTGAGGTGAGTAGAGAGGTGAGTCAGAAAGAGGTGAGGTGAGTAGAGAGGAGAGTCAGAAAGAGGTGAGGTGAGTAGAGAGGAGAGTCAGAAAGAGGTGAGGTGAGTAGAGAGGAGAGTCAGAAAGAGGTGAGGTGAGGTGAGAGGCGAGTCAGAAAGAGGTGAGGTGAGGAGGTGAGTAGAGAGGAGAGTCAGAAAGAGGTGAGGTGAGTAGAGAGGTGAGTCAGAAAGAGGTGAGGTGAGTAGAGAGGAGAGTCAGAAAGAGGTGAGGTGAGTAGAGAGGAGAGTCAGAAAGAGGTGAGTAGAGAGGTGAGTCAGAAAGAGGTGAGGTGAGTAGAGAGGAGAGGAGAGTCAGAAGGAGGTGAGGTGAGTAGAGAGGTGAGTCAGGAAGAGGTGAGGTGAGTAGAGCGGAGAGTCAGAAAGAGGTGAGGTGAGTATAGAGGTGAGGCAGAAGGAGGTGAGGTGAGTATAGAGGTGAGGCAGAAGGAGGTGAGGTGAGTAGAGAGGAGAGTCAGAAAGAGGTGAGGTGAGTATAGAGGTGAGGCAGAAGGAGGTGAGGTGAGTAGAGAGGAGAGTCAGAAGGAGGTGAGGTGAATAGAGAGGTGAGTCAGAAGGAGGTGAGGTGAGTAGAGAGGTGAGTCAGAAAGAGGTGAGTAGAGAGGAGAGTCAGAAAGAGGTGAGGTGAGTATAGAGGTGAGTCAGAAGGAGGTGAGGTGAGTAGAGAGGTGAGTCAGAAAGAGGTGAGGTGAGTAGAGAGGTGAGTCAGAAGGAGGTGAGGTGAGTAGAGAGGTGAGTCAGAATGAGGTGAGTAGAGAGGTGAGTCAGAAGGAGGTGAGGTGAGTAGAGAGGTGAGTCAGAAGGAGGTGAGGTGAGTAGAGAGGTGAGTCAGAAGGAGGTGAGGTGAGTAGAGAGGTGAGTCAGAAGGAGGTGAGGTGAGAAGAGAGGTGAGTCAGAAGGAGGTGAGGTGAGTAGAGAGGTGAGTCAGAAGGAGGTGAGGTGAGTAGAGAGGAGAGGAGAGTCAGAAGGAGGTGAGGTGAGTAGAGAGGAGAGTCAGAAAGAGGTGAGGTGAGTAGAGAGGTGAGTCAGAAAGAGGGGAGGTGAGTAGAGCGGAGAGTCAGAAAGAGGTGAGGTGAGTAGAGCGGAGAGTCAGAAAGAGGTGAGGTGAGTAGAGAGGTGAGTCAGAAAGAGGGGAGGTGAGTAGAGCGGAGAGTCAGAAGGAGGTGAGGTGAGTAGAGAGGCGAGTCAAAAGGAGGTGAGGTGAGTAGAGAGGTGAGTCAGAAGGAGGTGAGGTGAGTAGAGAGGAGAGTCAGAAAGAGGTGAGGTGAGTAGAGCGGAGAGTCAGAAAGAGGTGAGGTGAGTAGAGAGTTGAGTCAGAAAGAGGTGAGGTGAGTAGAGCGGAGAGTCAGAAGGAGGTGAGGTGAGTAGAGAGGCGAGTGAGAAGGAGGTGAGGTGAGGTGAGAGGCGAGTCAGAAAGAGGTGAGGTGAGTATAGAGGTGAGGCAGAAGGAGGTGAGGTGAGTAGAGAGGTGAGTCAGAAGGAGGTGAGGTGAGTATAGAGGTGAGGCAGAAGGAGGTGAGGTGAGTTGAGAGGAGAGTCAGAAAGAGGTGAGGTGAGTATAGAGGTGAGGCAGAAGGAGGTGAGGTGAGTAGAGAGGAGAGTCAGAAGGAGGTGAGGTGAATAGAGAGGTGAGTCAGAAGGAGGTGAGGTGAGTAGAGAGGTGAGTCAGAAAGAGGTGAGTAGAGAGGAGAGTCAGAAAGAGGTGAGGTGAGTATAGAGGTGAGTCAGAAGGAGGTGAGGTGAGTAGAGAGGTGAGTCAGAAAGAGGTGAGGTGAGTAGAGAGGTGAGTCAGAAGGAGGTGAGGTGAGTAGAGAGGTGAGTCAGAATGAGGTGAGTAGAGAGGTGAGTCAGAAGGAGGTGAGGTGAGTAGAGAGGTGAGTCAGAAGGAGGTGAGGTGAGTAGAGAGGTGAGTCAGAAGGAGGTGAGGTGAGTAGAGAGGTGAGTCAGAAGGAGGTGAGGTGAGTAGAGAGGTGAGTCAGAAGGAGGTGAGGTGAGTAGAGAGGTGAGTCAGAAGGAGGTGAGGTGAGTAGAGAGGAGAGGAGAGTCAGAAGGAGGTGAGGTGAGTAGAGAGGAGAGTCAGAAAGAGGTGAGGTGAGTAGAGAGGTGAGTCAGAAAGAGGGGAGGTGAGTAGAGCGGAGAGTCAGAAAGAGGTGAGGTGAGTAGAGCGGAGAGTCAGAAAGAGGTGAGGTGAGTAGAGAGGTGAGTCAGAAAGAGGGGAGGTGAGTAGAGCGGAGAGTCAGAAGGAGGTGAGGTGAGTAGAGAGGCGAGTCAAAAGGAGGTGAGGTGAGTAGAGAGGTGAGTCAGAAGGAGGTGAGGTGAGTAGAGAGGAGAGTCAGAAAGAGGTGAGGTGAGTAGAGAGGAGAGGAGAGTCAGAAGGAGGTGAGGTGAGTAGAGAGGAGAGTCAGAAAGAGGTGAGGTAAGTAGAGAGGAGAGGAGAGTCAGAAGGAGGTGAGGTGAGTAGAGAGGTGAGTCAGGAAGAGGTGAGGTGAGTAGAGCGGAGAGTCAGAAAGAGGTGAGGTGAGTAGAGAGGTGAGTCAGAAAGAGGTGAGGTGAGTAGAGAGGAGAGTCAGAAAAAGGTGAGGTGAGTAGACAGGCGAGGCAGAAGGAGGTGAGGGGAGTAGAGAGGAGAGTCAGAAGGAGGTGAGGTGAGTAGAGAGGAGAGGAGAGTCAGAAGGAGGTGAGGTGAGTAGAGAGGAGAGTCAGAAAGAGGTGAGGTAAGTAGAGAGGAGAGGAGAGTCAGAAGGAGGTGAGGTGAGTAGAGAGGTGAGTCAGGAAGAGGTGAGGTGAGTAGAGCGGAGAGTCAGAAAGAGGTGAGGTGAGTAGAGAGGTGAGTCAGAAAGAGGTGAGGTGAGTAGAGAGGAGAGTCAGAAAAAGGTGAGGTGAGTAGACAGGCGAGGCAGAAGGAGGTGAGGGGAGTAGAGAGGCGAGTCAGAAAGAGGTGAGGTGAGTAGAGAGGAGAGGAGAGTCAGAAGGAGGTGAGGTGAGTAGAGAGGAGAGTCAGAAAGAGGTGAGGTAAGTAGAGAGGAGAGGAGAGTCAGAAGGAGGTGAGGTGAGTAGAGAGGTGAGTCAGGAAGAGGTGAGGTGAGTAGAGCGGAGAGTCAGAAAGAGGTGAGGTGAGTAGAGAGGTGAGTCAGAAGGTGGTCGGTGAGTAGAGAGGTGAGTCAGAAAGAGGTGAGGTGAGTAGAGAGGAGAGTCAGAATGAGGTGAGTAGAGAGGCGAGTCAGAAAGAGGTGAGGTGAGTAGAGAGGCGAGTCAGAAGGAGGTGAGGTGAGTAGAGAGGAGAGTCAGAAAGAGGTGAGGTGAGTAGAGAGGTGAGTCAGAAAGAGGTGAGGTGAGTAGAGAGGAGAGTCAGAAAAAGGTGAGGTGAGTAGACAGGCGAGGCAGAAGGAGGTGAGGGGAGTAGAGAGGAGAGTCAGAAGGAGGTGAGGTGAGTAGAGCGGAGAGTCAGAAAGAGGTGGGTGAGTATAGAGGTGAGGCAGAAGGAGGTGAGGTGAGTAGAGAGGAGAGTCAGAAGGAGGTGAGGTGAGTAGAGAGGTGAGTCAGAAGGAGGTGAGGTGAGAGGCGAGTCAGAAAGAGGTGAGGTGAGGTGAGAGGTGAGTCAGAAAGAGGTGAGGTGAGTAGAGAGGCGAGTCAGAAAGAGGTGAGTAGAGAGGAGAGTCAGAAAGAGGTGAGGTGAGTATAGAGGTGAGTCAGAAGGAGGTGAGGTGAGTAGAGAGGAGAGTCAGAAAGAGGTGAGGTGAGTAGACAGGCGAGGCAGAAGGAGGTGAGGTGAGTAGAGAGGAGAGTCAGAAAGAGGTGAGGTGAGTAGAGAGGAGAGTCAGAAAGAGGTGAGGTGAGTAGACAGGCGAGGCAGAAGGAGGTGAGGGGAGTAGAGAGGAGAGTCAGAAGGAGGTGAGGTGAGAGGCGAGTCAGAAAGAGGTGAGGTGAGTAGAGAGGTGAGGCAGAAGGAGGTGAGGTGAGTAGAGAGGAGAGTCAGAAGGAGGTGAGGTGCGTAGAGCGGAGAGTCAGAAAGAGGTGGGTGAGTATAGAGGTGAGTCAGAAGGAGGTGAGGTGAGTAGAGAGGCGAGTCAGAAAGAGGTGAGTAGAGAGGAGAGTCAGAAAGAGGTGAGGTGAGTATAGAGGTGAGTCAGAAGGAGGTGAGGTGAGTAGAGAGGTGAGTCAGAAGGAGGTGAGGTGAGTAGAGAGGTGAGTCAGAAGGAGGTGAGGTGAGTAGAGAGGTGAGTCAGAAAGAGGTGAGGTGAGTAGAGAGGTGAGTCAGAAAGAGGTGAGGTGAGTAGAGAGGTGAGTCAGAAAGAGGTGAGGTGAGTATAGAGGTGAGTCAGAAGGAGGTGAGGTGAGTAGAGAGGTGAGTCAGAAGGAGGTGAGGTGAGTAGAGAGGTGAGTCAGAAGGAGGTGAGGTGAGTAGAGAGGTGAGTCAGAAAGAGGTGAGGTGAGTAGAGAGGAGAGTCAGAAAGAGGTGAGGTGAGTAGAGAGGTGAGTCAGAAAGAGGTGAGCTGAGTAGAGAGGTGAGTCAGAAGGAGGTGAGGTGAGTAGAGAGGAGAGTCAGAAGGAGGTGAGGTGAGTAGAGAGGTGAGTCAGAAGGAGGTGAGGTGAGTAGAGAGGTGAGTCAGAAAGAGGTGAGGTGAGTAGAGAGGAGGGTCAGAAAGAGGTGAGGTGAGTAGAGAGGTGAGTGAGAAAGAGGTGAGGTGAGTAGAGAGGTGAGTCAGAAGGAGGTGAGGTGAGTAGAGAGGTGAGTCAGAAAGAGGTGAGGTGAGTAGAGAGGTGAGTCAGAAGGAGGTGAGGTGAGTACAGAGGTGAGTCAGAAGGAGGTGAGGTGAGTAGAGATGTGAGTCAGAAAGAGGTGAGGTGAGTAGAGAGGAGGGTCAGAAAGAGGTGAGGTGAGTAGAGAGGTGAGTCAGAAAGAGGTGAGGTGAGTAGAGAGGTGAGTCAGAAAGAGGTGAGGTGAGTAGAGAGGTGAGTCAGAAAGAGGTGAGGTGAGTAGAGAGGAGAGTCAGAAGGAGGTGAGGTGAGTAGAGAGGTGAGTAGACAGGCGAGGCAGAAGGAGGTGAGGGGAGTAGAGAGGAGAGTCAGAAGGAGGTGAGGTGAGTAGAGCGGAGAGTCAGAAAGAGGTGGGTGAGTATAGAGGTGAGGCAGAAGGAGGTGAGGTGAGTAGAGAGGAGAGTCAGAAGGAGGTGAGGTGAGTAGAGAGGTGAGTCAGAAGGAGGTGAGGTGGGTAGAGAGGAGAGTCAGAAGGAGGTGAGGTGAGTAGAGAGGTGAGTCAGAAGGAGGTGAGGTGAGAGGCGAGTCAGAAAGAGGTGAGGTGAGGTGAGAGGTGAGTCAGAAAGAGGTGAGGTGAGTAGAGAGGCGAGTCAGAAAGAGGTGAGTAGAGAGGAGAGTCAGAAAGAGGTGAGGTGAGTATAGAGGTGAGTCAGAAGGAGGTGAGGTGAGTAGAGAGGAGAGTCAGAAAGAGGTGAGGTGAGTAGACAGGCGAGGCAGAAGGAGGTGAGGTGAGTAGAGAGGAGAGTCAGAAAGAGGTGAGGTGAGTAGAGAGGAGAGTC
This sequence comes from Gastrophryne carolinensis, assembly GCA_027917425.1. NCBI lineage: Eukaryota > Metazoa > Chordata > Amphibia > Anura > Microhylidae > Gastrophryne > Gastrophryne carolinensis. The sequence goes on along the minus strand of CM051244.1, from coordinate 13,659,723 downwards.
AGAAAGAGGTGAGGTGAGTAGACAGGCGAGGCAGAAGGAGGTGAGGGGAGTAGAGAGGAGAGTCAGAAGGAGGTGAGGTGAGAGGCGAGTCAGAAAGAGGTGAGGTGAGTAGAGAGGTGAGGCAGAAGGAGGTGAGGTGAGTAGAGAGGAGAGTCAGAAGGAGGTGAGGTGAGTAGAGCGGAGAGTCAGAAAGAGGTGGGTGAGTATAGAGGTGAGTCAGAAGGAGGTGAGGTGAGTAGAGAGGCGAGTCAGAAAGAGGTGAGTAGAGAGGAGAGTCAGAAAGAGGTGAGGTGAGTATAGAGGTGAGTCAGAAGGAGGTGAGGTGAGTAGAGAGGTGAGTCAGAAGGAGGTGAGGTGAGTAGAGAGGTGAGTCAGAAGGAGGTGAGGTGAGTAGAGAGGTGAGTCAGAAAGAGGTGAGGTGAGTAGAGAGGTGAGTCAGAAAGAGGTGAGGTGAGTATAGAGGTGAGTCAGAAGGAGGTGAGGTGAGTAGAGAGGTGAGTCAGAAGGAGGTGAGGTGAGTAGAGAGGTGAGTCAGAAGGAGGTGAGGTGAGTAGAGAGGTGAGTCAGAAAGAGGTGAGGTGAGTAGAGAGGAGAGTCAGAAAGAGGTGAGGTGAGTAGAGAGGAGAGTCAGAAGGAGGTGAGGTGAGTAGAGAGGTGAGTAGACAGGCGAGGCAGAAGGAGGTGAGGGGAGTAGAGAGGAGAGTCAGAAGGAGGTGAGGTGAGTAGAGCGGAGAGTCAGAAAGAGGTGGGTGAGTATAGAGGTGAGGCAGAAGGAGGTGAGGTGAGTAGAGAGGAGAGTCAGAAGGAGGTGAGGTGAGTAGAGAGGTGAGTCAGAAGGAGGTGAGGTGGGTAGAGAGGAGAGTCAGAAGGAGGTGAGGTGAGTAGAGAGGTGAGTCAGAAGGAGGTGAGGTGAGAGGCGAGTCAGAAAGAGGTGAGGTGAGGTGAGAGGTGAGTCAGAAAGAGGTGAGGTGAGTAGAGAGGCGAGTCAGAAAGAGGTGAGTAGAGAGGAGAGTCAGAAAGAGGTGAGGTGAGTATAGAGGTGAGTCAGAAGGAGGTGAGGTGAGTAGAGAGGAGAGTCAGAAAGAGGTGAGGTGAGTAGACAGGCGAGGCAGAAGGAGGTGAGGTGAGTAGAGAGGAGAGTCAGAAAGAGGTGAGGTGAGTAGAGAGGAGAGTCAGAAAGAGGTGAGGTGAGTAGACAGGCGAGGCAGAAGGAGGTGAGGGGAGTAGAGAGGAGAGTCAGAAGGAGGTGAGGTGAGAGGCGAGTCAGAAAGAGGTGAGGTGAGTAGAGAGGTGAGGCAGAAGGAGGTGAGGTGAGTAGAGAGGAGAGTCAGAAGGAGGTGAGGTGAGTAGAGCGGAGAGTCAGAAAGAGGTGGGTGAGTATAGAGGTGAGTCAGAAGGAGGTGAGGTGAGTAGAGAGGCGAGTCAGAAAGAGGTGAGTAGAGAGGAGAGTCAGAAAGAGGTGAGGTGAGTATAGAGGTGAGTCAGAAGGAGGTGAGGTGAGTAGAGAGGTGAGTCAGAAGGAGGTGAGGTGAGTAGAGAGGTGAGTCAGAAGGAGGTGAGGTGAGTAGAGAGGTGAGTCAGAAAGAGGTGAGGTGAGTAGAGAGGTGAGTCAGAAAGAGGTGAGGTGAGTATAGAGGTGAGTCAGAAGGAGGTGAGGTGAGTAGAGAGGTGAGTCAGAAGGAGGTGAGGTGAGTAGAGAGGTGAGTCAGAAGGAGGTGAGGTGAGTAGAGAGGTGAGTCAGAAAGAGGTGAGGTGAGTAGAGAGGAGAGTCAGAAAGAGGTGAGGTGAGTAGAGAGGTGAGTCAGAAAGAGGTGAGGTGAGTAGAGAGGTGAGTCAGAAGGAGGTGAGGTGAGTAGAGAGGTGAGTCAGAAAGAGGTGAGGTGAGTAGAGAGGTGAGTCAGAAGGAGGTGAGGTGAGTAGAGAGGTGAGTCAGAAGGAGGTGAGGTGAGTAGAGATGTGAGTCAGAAAGAGGTGAGGTGAGTAGAGAGGAGGGTCAGAAAGAGGTGAGGTGAGTAGAGAGGTGAGTCAGAAAGAGGTGAGGTGAGTAGAGAGGTGAGTCAGAAAGAGGTGAGGTGAGTAGAGAGGTGAGTCAGAAAGAGGTGAGGTGAGTAGAGAGGTGAGTCAGAAGGAGGTGAGGTGAGTAGAGAGGTGAGTCAGAAAGAGGTGAGGTGAGTAGAGAGGTGAGTCAGAAGGAGGTGAGGTGAGTAGAGAGGTGAGTCAGAAAGAGGTGAGGTGAGTAGAGAGGTGAGTCAGAAGGAGGTGAGGTGAGTAGAGAGGTGAGTCAGAAAGAGGTGAGGTGAGTAGAGAGGTGAGTCAGAAAGAGGTGAGGTGAGTAGAGAGGTGAGTCAGAAGGAGGTGAGGTGAGTAGAGAGGTGAGTCAGAAAGAGGTGAGGTGAGTAGAGAGGTGAGTCAGAAAGAGGTGAGGTGAGTAGAGAGGTGAGTCAGAAGGAGGTGAGGTGAGTAGAGAGGTGAGTCAGAAAGAGGTGAGGTGAGTAGAGAGGTGAGTCAGAAGGAGGTGAGGTGAGTAGAGAGGCGAGTCAGAAGGAGGTGAGGTGAGTAGAGAGGAGGGTCAGAAGGAGGTGAGGTGAGTAGAGAGGTGAGTCAGAAAGAGGTGAGGTGAGTAGAGAGGTGAGTCAGAAAGAGGTGAGGTGAGTAGAGAGGTGAGTCAGAAGGAGGTGAGGTGGGTAGAGAGGTGAGTCAGAAAGAGGTGAGGTGAGTAGAGAGGTGAGTCAGAAAGAGGTGAGGTGAGTAGAGAGGTGAGTCAGAAAGAGGTGAGGTGAGTAGAGAGGTGAGTCAGAAGGAGGTGAGGTGAGTAGAGAGGTGAGTCAGAAAGAGGTGGGTGAGTATAGAGGTGAGTCAGAAAGAGGTGAGGTGAGTAGAGAGGTGAGTCAGAAGGAGGTGAGGTGAGTAGAGAGGCGAGTCAGAAGGAGGTGAGGTGAGTAGAGAGGTGAGTCAGAAAGAGGTGAGGTGAGTAGAGAGGTGAGTCAGAAAGAGGTGAGGTGAGTAGAGAGGAGGGTCAGAAGGAGGTGAGGTGAGTAGAGAGGTGAGTCAGAAAGAGGTGAGGTGAGTAGAGAGGTGAGTCAGAAAGAGGTGAGGTGAGTAGAGAGGTGAGTCAGAAAGAGGTGAGGTGAGTAGAGAGGTGAGTCAGAAGGAGGTGAGGTGGGTAGAGAAGGTTGCTAAGAGGCCTACAGCAACATTAGAGGAGCTGCAGGGATTTCTGGCAGGAGGTTGCTAAGAGGCCTACAGCAACATTAAAGGAGCTACAGGGATTTCTAGCAGGAGGTTGCTAAGAGGCCTACAGCAACATTAATGGAGCTACAGGGATTTCTAGCAGGAGGTTGCTAAGAGGCCTACAGCAACATTAGAGGAGCTGCAGGGATTTCTGGCAGGAGGTTGCTAAGAGGCCTACAACAACATTAGAGGAGCTGCAGGGATTTCTAGCAGGAGGTTGCTAAGAGGCCTACAGCAACATTAGAGGAGCTGCAGGGATTTCTGGCAGGAGGTTCTAAGAGGCCTACAGCAACATTAATGGAGCTACAGGGATTTCTAGCAGGAGGTTCTAAGAGGCCTACAGCAACATTAGAGGAGCTGCAGGGATTTCTGGCAGGAGGTTGCTAAGAGGCCTACAGCATCATTAGAGGAGCTGCAGGGATTTCTGGCAGGAGGTTCTAAGAGGCCTACAGCAACATTAGAGGAGCTGCAGGGATTTCTGGCAGGAGGTTGCTAAGAGGCCTACAGCATCATTAGAGGAGCTGCAGGGATTTCTGGCAGGAGGTTCTAAGAGGCCTACAGCAACATTAGAGGAGCTGCAGGGATTTCTGGCAGGAGGTTCTAAGAGGCCTACAGCAACATTAGAGGAGCTGCAGGGATTTCTGGCAGGAGGTTCTAAGAGGCCTACAGCAACATTAGAGGAGCTGCAGGGATTTCTGGCAGGAGGTTGCTAAGAGGCATACAGCAACATTAGAGGAGCTGCAGGGATTTCTGGCAGGAGCTTGCTAAGAGGCCTACAGCAACATTAGAGGAGCTGCAGGGATTTCTGGCAGGAGGTTGCTAAGAGGCCTACAGCAACATTAATGGAGCTACAGGGATTTCTAGCAGGAGGTTGCTAAGAGGCCTACAGCAACATTAAAGGAGCTACAGGGATTTCTAGCAGGAGGTTGCTAAGAAGCCTACAGCAACATTAATGGAGCTGCAGGGATTTCTGGAAGGTTTTTTTGAAATGTAAAAGAAAAATCAGCCCAATTTAGATTGTTTCCCATCTTCAACGTGATCCAAAATTTAAATGGACCTGACACCAGGATTTTCGCTATCCTGGTGATAGGTCCTTGTCCCTGCCCCGCTGTGTGAACCTCCAGATATCACCCTCACAACTCACCTTTCTGCCGTTCCCACAGCACATGTGCGAGCTCTTGTCTAACAGCGCTTTATAAAATGTGTCATCCCTGCATCCCCGGTTTCCCTATGGTGTGTGTCCCGCTATCTGAATGGCTGGGCACGGGAGCTCGCCTCAGATGGCGGATCACAGCCAGGGACCGTCGAAAAAGGTGAGTGGAAAAGACTCCAGGGCCAGCTAATTCCCGCACCCTGGGGCATCACGACTTTGGATACTGTGCGAAACCCCGGAGATTGCTGCTATAACTCACCTTACATCCAATCCGTCACTATCGTACCTCCCAAGTGACCCTGATTTGGAGGCACTGTCCCTCTTTGGAGTCCATGTCCCACTTGTTCCTCGTTGTTCTCATTTGTCCCTCTTTGAGGTGTAACATGCAGATCTGCAGCAATAAATGATTCATTTGCCTATTCAAAGTGTTTCTATTGTTGTAACTGTTACAATGTATCTCCTATCCATCCCTCAATGAGGGGGCGTGGCTTCATCCATCCCTCAATGAGGGGACATGGCTTCATCCATCCCTCAATGAGGGGGCGTGGCTTCATCCATCCCTCAATGAGGGGGCGTGGCTTCATCCATCCCTCAATATGGGGCGTGGCTGCATTTACATATTGTCCCTCTTTGAGGTGACTTTGAGGTGTTTCTATTGTTGTAACTGTTACAATGTATCTCCTATCCATCCCTCAATAAGGGGGCGTAGCTCCATCCATCCCTCAATGAGGGGGTGTGGCTTCATCCATCCCCCAATGAGGGGCGTGGCTTCAACCATCCCTTAATGCGGGGGCGTGGCTTCATCCATCCCTCAATGAGGGACGTGGCTTCAACCATCCCTCAATGCAGGGGCGTGGCTTCATACATCCCTCAATGAGGGGGGCAGGGCTTCATCCATCCCTCAATAAGGGTGTGTGGCTTCATACATCCCTCGATGAGGGGGGCGTGGCTTCATCCACCCCTCAATGAGGGGGTGTGGCTTCATCCAGCCCTCAATATGGGTCGTGGCTTCATTTACATACTGTCCCTCTTTGAGGTGTAACATGCAGATCTGCAGCAATAAATGATTCGAGATCATAAATGATTCACCTATTCAAAGTGTTTCTATTGTTGTAACTGTTACAATGTATCTCCTATCTATCCCTCAATGAGGGGGCGTGGCTTCATCCATCCCTCAATGAGGGGGTGTGGCTTCATCCATCCCTCAATGAGGGGGCGTGGCTTCATCCATCCCTCAATGAGGGGCGTGTCTTCATCCATCCCTCAATGAGGTGGCGTGGCTTAATTTAACAAATGTCCCTCTTTCCCACCCTGAAAAGTTGGTAGGTATGTTCACTATGCATTTAGCTAGGCACATACCCACATGAATGGCTGGTGCGGGCAGGCTCCCTGTTAGAGTTTAATGGGGGATGCGGTAGGCAGTGCGCATGGCCTTAGACGAAGCTTAGACGGTGTGTCGTCAGCAGCTCCAAGCGCGCTGATTGGACAAGCGGCCACGCATGCGCCGTAGGACCGGGAAGAGGTGAGTTGCGCTCGATTATCTGGGGGGTTTCACACAGCGGGGTGCCCCGGGGGAAAGGACCAAAACCCAGGACCGTCAAAATGAAGAAAAATAAAGGCTTGGCCCTTTAACACAGCCCCATTAACCCATTAGCGCTGGAATGATATTTGCTGGCACATGTGCTGCGTGCAGCTGTTTCCCATTAGCAGCACATTCCCCAATGTATAGACAGCTGCTCACATAGCGCCATCAGTGCTACCGGGTCATGGCTCTAACTGTTAAAGGCGCCGCTCCCAACTTTTTCAGAAGCCAAATGGGCAACCGGTGTCTACTCAGAATAGGCCTTGACCATCTGTCATTAATCCTCCCTTATACCCTAATAGATTGTAAGCTCTTCTCCTCCTGTATCCTCCCTTATACCCTAATAGATTGTAAGCTCTTCTCCTCCTGTATCCTCCCTTATACCCTAATAGATTGTAAGCTCTTCTCCTTCTGTATCCTCCCTTATACCCTAATAGAGTGTAAGCTCTTCTCTTCCTGTATCCTCCCTTATACCCTAATAGAGTGTAAGCTCTTCTCCTCCTGTATCCTCCCTTATACCCTAATAGAGTGTAAGCTCTTCTCCTTCTGTATGCTCCCTTATACCCTAATAGAGTGTAAGCTCTTCTCCTCCTGTATCCTCCCTTATACCCTAATAGATCGTTAAGGTGGGAGGAGGTGTGTGAGTGAGCTCTGCAGGTGCTGTGAATGTCTGGCTCTAGCCCAGGGCCTGGCTGCCTTGGGTGGGGTCGCTCCCCAGGTGAGCTCCAGGCTTCTGGGTCTGAATCTGGAGTCCATGTTAGAGACCCTCTGGCTACTGAATATGCTGCTGACCGGCTGACCGCGGTGGATTACAATGAAGGTGGAAGAGTCTTTATGGAAGAAAGTTACAGTAAAGTAAGTGAAGCTGGAATGGAAGTGGTGGATAATAATGATGGGCCGTGTAGCAGTGTCTGTGTGCAGCATGTAATGGAGGGAGGGCGGCAGCCCCAGCAAAGTGACTGTGCTGATCCAGGCAGGAGGGAGATCCAACAACCTGTTGTGATGGACACTCAGCAGCCAGCTCAGGCCGGCAGTGAGAAGCAGCACAAGCTGAGGAGGACATCTTTGGAAAGACTGACAATGCAGGAAAACCTGCAGCAGAATGTGTGTGTGAGCCGAGAGTCCCGGACCCTGCGATCCAAGACCCAGCCGGCCACCGGTGACCCCATAACTGGGGGGAAATCTGCTAAATCTGCCACTAGTCATAAATCTGGGAAGTTATCAGACAATGCAAATGCTGAGCTGAGGGCAAATGGCCACAAGTCTCCCAGGACTGAGGCAGCAGAGACATTCAAAGACCCAGCAGGAAAGCCAAGGCGAAAGGCAAGTCTTAAAGAGACAGAGCGCACACCAGAGCTGCAGCTTGCAGACAAAATTCCAGATTTAGTTAATAAAATGAACAGCTTAAGAGCATCCAGGACACAACTGCAAAGACAAATAGATGAAGCAAATAAACTAAAAGCAGAAAACCCCCGTAGCGCAACCGCCTGTGATGTGCTGATAGAGACTTTACTCACACAGCTTGCTGAAATTGTTAGTGACATTGAGACACTTGAGAAACAAATGGGGCCCATGGCAGAGAGATACAAGAACCTGGATCGATTTGAGGAGTCTCAGAAGCTCCTAAAACACAGACAGATACCTCAACCCAGCTCAGTCCCCCCCTCACCATCAGAGCAGGAGATATCCTCACAGGAGCTGCTGTACAGGACCCCAGTGCTGCAAGATTCTGCCCCTTTCCTGATGCCAGCAAAGTAAGCCAACCACCCCCAGGGGGCAGCAGTGAGCAATCCCTGAATGGCTCCAGCGATGGACTCTGTGTTTCACAAGGAGCCCTCCCCCAGCCTGAGAATGGATGTGATGCAGCCAATGACACTATGGAAGTTGGAGAGACCCCCCAAATTGCAATCCCAGGGTCACAGCCGGGACATAGTGACACCTCTGAACTGTCCCCCAATCGAGGAAACAAGCAAGTAAGTCCCAATGCATTACAATCTGTTTGGGACAATGAACAGCCTGCGGTCCCTGATAGTAATGGGACTGAATCGTCTGCATGTACTAATAATGTTTTTCCTCCCATAGGTGTTCAGCCACAGGTAGCGGGTCTCCCTCAATCCAAACCCCACAGTGATAATACTGGCAATGCATCTGGCCATGCTCCTCCTCAGAATGCCTGGAGTCGCGGTGCCCCATCTTTAAGCTCCGGCTTACATTACACCGGTCAGGCATTTAAGAGGAGGAACGTGGTAAGATTTAAGAATAAGGGGGCAAAGGAAGATCTGCCAGACAGGAGGCATGTGATCCGGGAGCTCCTGTGTAACCAGATGGGGTTCACACCCGCAGATATCTTGGCCGTCATAAACCTCCCGGACAGGCAGGGCTACGATATAAGCTTCAAGCTCATGGCCAGCTTGGACAGGTTCTGGGCAAGTGTGACAAAGTTTAGGGGCACTGAGGGATGGGACCAGTTTATCCTTATCCCGGTATCAAAGCCGGGTACTGTGAGTGTTAATATCTTGTTCTGGAATGAGTCCGTCCCCCCGCAGGATATTGTGATATGGCTGAGGAGACATTGTGATATGGTGTCTGACCTGACAAAGTGTCTTGATGATGATGGGATCTGGACAGGAGGCTGGAAGGTGCTGGTGAAGCTCAGGCAGCACAGTAACGTTACCTTACATTTGCCCAACTCCTTCTTTATCGGCCGTGAGAGGGGGGTGTGTTTCTATGCCGGTCAGCCCCGCTTGTGCTTTAAGTGTGGGAAGGCCGGTCATGTGGCCGGAGTGTGCACTGTAGTGAAGTGTAACTTGTGCGGGGAGATTGGTCACACCAGCGCCATGTGTACAAATGTCCGGTGTAACTTGTGTGGTCAGATGGGTCATTACCACAAGGACTGCTCGGAGGCCTTCCATAACCCCTATAGCCAGGTTGCGGAGGAGCTGGTGGCAACAGGTGAGGTTACAGAGGAGGAGGCTCTGATGTCTGGGCAGATAGTAACAAGGCCAGGGTCTGAGACAACTGAGATAAGAGATCAGACAGGTGTAACCCCACAGCCTGTGGCCACCATCCCACGGCCAGCACCGGAGCAAGCTGATAGCCCATCTTCCCCTGTAGCCCCTTCCCCTGCTATGGCCCATTGCCCTGCTCCAACCTCTTCTGCAGATAACAAAGTCCCTGGTGATAAGAGAGGGAAAAAAAAGACAAGTCCACCCGCAGACCGGAGGACGCATGGTCCTTAGTCCAAAAGCCAGGGAAAAAGCCCAAGGGAAGAACGGATACACCAGTGACAGTTACATCAAACCGATATAACATACTGTCTGAGTCAGGTGCAGATATTTCTGGGCACGATACTATGGAGCTGGAGCAAGAGTTAAAGCGTATAGCCAGAGAATGTGACTCGGGGTCAGAGGAGGACCCACCGACTAAGAAAAAGTCACCAGCAGCTATAGACCCGATAGACTCTGATATGGAAGTGACTGGCAGGCAGGGCGACTCTGATGATTCTGATCTATGATGGTGTTTAATGTGTTACTGCTCTACATAATGATGGCACCTAACCCCTGATCTGTAACCTGATGTATCTGCACTGATTAATCATTAGGAGTATAGACACGATAGATAATGTATAGTATGTAGTATTCTGCTGTGTTATGTTTATTGTATACAAGTATACGTTATCTTTATATTATGTATTAATGCTGATTAGCTGAGTTTTGTTTGTTTGTTTACCAATAAAAATTCCCTTATACCCTAATAGAGTGTAAGCTCTTCTCCTCCTGTATCCTCCCTTATACCTTAATAGAGTGTAAGCTCTTCTCATTCTGAATCCTCCCTTATATCCTAATAGAGTGTAAGCTCTTCTCCTTCTGTATCCTCCCTTATACCCTAATACAGTGTAAGCTCTTCTCCTACTCTATCCTCCCTTATACCCTAATAGAGTGTAAGCTCTTCTCCTACTCTATCCTCCCTTATACCCTAATAGAGTGTAAGCTCTTCTCCTACTCTATCCTCCCTTATACCCTAATAGAGTGTAAGCTCTTCTCCTACTCTATCCTCCCTTATACCCTAATAGAGTGTAAGCTCTTCTCCTACTCTATCCTCCCTTATACCCTAATAGAGTGTAAACTCTTCTCCTCCTGTATCCTCCCTTATACCTTAATAGAGTGTAAGCTCTTCTCATTCTGAATCCTCCCTTATATCCTAATAGAGTGCAAGCTCTTCTCCTTCTGTATCCTCCCTTATACCCTAATAGAGTGTAAGCTCTTCTCATTCTGTATCGTCCCTTATACCCTAATAGAGTGTAAGCTCTTCTCCTCCTGTATCCTCCCTTATACCTTAATAGAGTGTAAGCTCTTCTCATTCTGAATCCTCCCTTATATCCTAATAGAGTGCAAGCTCTTCTCCTTCTGTATCCTCCCTTATACCCTAATAGAGTGTAAGCTCTTCTCCTCCTGTATTCTCCCTTATACCTTAATAGAGTGTAAGCTCTTCTCATTCTGAATCCTCCCTTATATCCTAATAGAGTGCAAGCTCTTCTCCTTCTGTATCCTCCCTTATACCCTAATAGAGTGTAAGCTCTTCTCCTCCTGTATCCTCCCTTATACCCTAATAGAGTGTAAGCTCTTCTCCTACTCTATCCTCCCTTATACCCTAATAGAGTGTAAGTTCTTCCTGTTCTGTATCTTCTTTAATTTATCCACACTTTTAGTGGGGCAGTGCAGCCATCTGCGTGTCACGCGTGGCGCTCACATCTCCCATATGCGGCGGTTTCTTATCTCAGGCAGATAAAAGGTCTGAGCTGCAATGCGTCGGCTCGTCGGACAATGAGCAGATGTCACATCTGCTGGGTGACGGGGATTCTGTCGCTGCCAAAAACCCTTAGGGCATCGTCCGTGTCATGGCCTCTGTACTATTAAAAGACGACAACTCACGCCCACAAGGGGTGCATAGGCGACAGTTTTTTCTTTTGGCAAAACAGGCGTAAAAAGCTTATCTAGTATTTCCTCCCCCTGTATATACAAATTGCCCACATGAATCCAGACCCTCACCCTGAATAAGAGCCTATCTTGTATGTTTCCCTCCCCTGTACATACAGATTGCCCACATTAATCCGGACCCTCACCCTGAATAAGAGCCTATTTTGTATGTTTCCTCCCTGTACATACAGATTGCCCACATTATTCCGGACCTTCACTCTGAATAAGAGCCTATCTTGTATGCCCCCCCCCCAACTGTACATACAGATTGCCCACATTAATCCGGACCTTCACCCTAAATAAGAGCCTATCTTGTATGCCCCCCTGTACATACAGATTGCTCACATTAATCTGGACCTTCACCCTGAATGAGAGCCTATCTTGTATGTTTCCCCCCTGTACATACAGATTGCCCACATTAATCCGGACCTTCACCCTGAATAAGAGCCTATCTTGTATTGTTCCCCCCCTGTACATACAGATTGCCCACATTAATCCGTACCTTCACCCTGAATAACAGCCTATCTTGTATGCCCCCCTGTACATACAGATTGCCCACATTAATCCAAACCTTCACCCTGAGTAAGAGCCTATCTTGTATGTTTCCCACACCCTGTACATACAGATTGCCCACATTAAAAATTATCCTTTTTTTTTTCACCTCTTCATGGAATGAGCAGTTATAGCTATGAGTCAGTGACTGCTAGGTCTCTTTCATGCCTGTTCTCTTCCTTGGGCTTCCTTCTGTCTCAGCAACAAATAACAGTGAGGTACTACTTCAAATACCCTCTAGTCTAGCCAAGCTATGACACTGTATGACTCTAGTCAACTCCCATGCACATGGCTCACATGGCAGGACACACTCGGCATGTGCGGAGGTTCCATTCTAAATCAGTTCTAGATCTTTTCCTGCCATTTCCTATCTCTCACTAAGCCCAATTCTAGGTATAGCCTCCTTACTGCCACCTTGTGTATTAGCTCATTTCTATTTTTCTGCCTCTCTAAATAACTGCTGTAACCGTTCTCACAGTTTCTAACTGACAAATTCCCTAGCTAGTCACATGCCTCAAATTGTAGTAGCAGTTATAATAGATAGGGAGTGTTATAGTTGTAGTAATAACAGGGTCATTTTCTTTTCTTTTTTTTATGGCTCAGCAGAAACTTGACTCAAGTGCAGGGTGCTTCTTTAAATATTCTCTAGTCCAGCCTGCTACAACACTGTATCAGTCTAGCCACCTCTCATTCACATGGCTCACATGGCAGGACACACTTGGCATGTGTGGATGTCCTACTCCAAACCTGCTTGGACCAGTCATATCTGCTTCTTCTCTCCACTTCCTAGCCCTCACCTTTTGACCTAAACAAAGTCCCATTCTAGCTATATCCTCCTCACTTTTTCCATCTTGTGTAATAACTGATCTGTTCTTGATGGCTCTAACCCAGCCTGCCACCATACCGGGCACACAGCCGAATCCCTGCGCTGCCAGCCGGCTCTAAGCACCTACTGTACTGGACCTGCTGTACTGATGCCACCATCTTGCCAGCTGCTAGCACCTGAAAATAAGTCCTAGCACCTATTTTGGAGCAAAAATTAATATAAGACCTGTCTTATTTTCAGGGAAACATGTCTCACAATAGTAACAGCAGCAGTAGTGGATAGTGAGTGTCAAAAAAAAAGTAGAGATAGTGGAGAAAGTAGTTATAGTAAAAATAGTGGAGGAAGTAGCTATAGTAGAAATCGTGGAGGAAGTAGTTATAGTAGAAATAGTGGAGGAAGTAGTTATAGTAAAAATAGTGGAGGAAGTAGCTATAGTAGAAATCGTGGAGGAAGTAGTTATAGTAGAAATAGTGGAGGAAGTAGTTATAGTAAAAATAGTGGAGGAAGTAGCTATAGTAGAAATAGTGGAGGAAGTAGTTATAGTAGAAGTAGTGGAGGAAGTAGTTATAGTAGAAGTAGTGGAGGAAGTAGTTATAGTAGAAATAGTGGAGGAAGTAGTTATAGTAGAAGTAGTGGAGGGAGTAGTTATAGTAGAAATAGTGGAGGAAGTAGTTATAGTAGAAATAGTGGAGGAAGTAGTTATAGTAGAAATAGTGGAGGAAGTAGTTAAAGTAGATGTAGTGGAGGAAGAGGTCATAGTAGAAATAGTGGAAGAAGTAGTTATATTAGAAGTAGTGGAGGAAGTAGTTATAGTAGAAATAGTGGAGGAAGTAGTTATAGTAGAAATAGTGGAGGAAGTAGTTATAGTAGATGTAGTGGAGGAAGAGGTCATAGTAGAAATAGTGGAAGAAGTAGTTATAGTAGAAGTAGTGGAGGAAGTAGTTATATTAGAAGTAGTGGAGGAAGTAGTTATAGTAGAAGTAGTGGAGGAAGTAGTTATAGTAGAAATGGTGGAGGAAGTAGTTATAGTAGAAGTAGTGGAGGAAGTAGGTCATAGTAGAAATAGTGGAGGAAGTAGTTATAGTAGAAGTAGTGGAGGAAGTAGTTATAGTAGAAGTAGTGGAGGAAGTAGTTATAGTAGAAGTAGTGGAGGAAGTTGTTATAGTAGAAGTAGTGGAGGAAGTTGTTATAGTAGAAGTAGTGGAGGAAGTAGCTATAGTAGAAATAGTGGAGGAGGTAGTTATAGTAGAAATAGTGGAGGAAGTAGTTATAGTAGAAGTGGTGGAGGAAGTTGTTATAGTAGAAGTAGTGGAGGAAGTAGTTATAGTAGAAATAGTGGAGGAAGTAGTTATAGTAGAAGTAGTGGAGGAAGTAGATATAGTAGAAGTAGTGGAGGAAGTAGTTATAGTAGAAGTAGTGGAGGAAGTAGTTATAGTAGAAGTAGTGGAGGAAGTTGTTATAGTAGAAGTAGTGGGGGAAGTAGCTATAGTAGAAATAGTGGAGGAAGTAGTTATAGTAGAAATAGTGGAGGAAGTAGTTATAGTAGAAATGGTGGAGGAGGTTGTTATAGTAGAAGTAGTGGAGAAAGTAGTTATAGTAGAAATAGTGGAGGAAGTAGTTAAAGTAGAAATAGTGGAGGAAGTTGTTGTAGTAGAAGTAGTGGAGGAAGTAGTTGTAGTAGAAGTGGTGGAGGAAGTTGTTATAGTAGAAGTAGTGGAGGAAGTAGTTATAGCAGAAGTGGTGGAGGAAGTAGTTATAGTCGAAGTAGTGGAGGAAGTAGTTATAGTAGAAGTGGTGGAGGAAGTAGTCATAGTAGAAGTAGTGGAGGAAGTAGTTATAGTAGAAGTAGTGGAGGAAGTAGTTATAGTAGAAGTAGTGGAGGAAGTAGTTATAGTAGAAGTGGTGGAGGAAGTAGTCATAGTAGAAGTAGTGGAGGAAGTAGTTATAGTAGAAGTGGTGGAGGAAGTAGTCATAGTAGAAGTAGTGGGTGAAGTAGCCATAGTAGAACTAATGGAGGAAGTAGTTATAGTTGAATTAATAGTTGAAGTAGTCATAGAAGAAGTGGTGGAGGAAGTAGTCATAGTAGAAGTAGTGGAGGAAGTAGTTATAGTAGAAGTAGTGGAGGAAGTAGTTATAGTAGAAGTAGTGGAGGAAGTAGTTATAGTAGAAGTGGTGGAGGAAGTAGTCATAGTAGAAGTAGTGGAGGAAGTAGTTATAGTAGAAGTGGTGGAGGAAGTAGTCATAGTAGAAGTAGTGGGTGAAGTAGCCATAGTAGAACTAATGGAGGAAGTAGTTATAGTTGAATTAATAGTTGAAGTAGTCATAGAAGAAGTGGTGGAGGAAGTAGTTATAGTTGAAATAGTATTTATAGCAGAAGTGGCGGAGGAAGTAGTAGTCATGGCAGAGGTAATATTTGTAGTAGTAGTAAAAGGAGTAGTCATGGTGTAAAAACATAGAAAATAGATTTTGTATTAGTATTAGTGGTGGGAGTATAATAGTCATAGTAGCAGTTTAACCAGTCCTTCAGCATCATTGAATGAAAAAACTATTCCCCAGCATCTAAAGGGTGAAGGTCTTGATTAATGTGAGCAACCTGTATGTACAGGGGGGAAACATACAAGATAGGCTCTTATTCAGGGTGAAGGTCCGGATTAATGTGGCCAATCTGTATGTACAGGGGGAAAACATACAATATAGGCTCTTATTCAGGGTGAGGGTCCGGATTAATGTGGGCAATCTGTATGTACAGGGGGAAAACATACAAGATAGGCTGTTATTCAGGGTGAAGGTTCAGATTAATGTGAGCAACCTGTATGTACAGGGGGGAAACATACAAGATAGGCTCTTATTCAGGGTGAGGGTCCAGATTAATGTGGGCAATCTGTATGTACAGGGGGAAAACATACAAGATAGGCTCTTATTCAGGGTGAGGTTCCGCTTTAACAACTATTTACAATGGGTGTTATTTTCGGAGGCATTGGCCGTTATTTCAGGCACAGCACTGGAATGGTTGCAGCTGATTTACGTCCTCTGGTGTCACCTCTTCTGTGTTCCCCGGTGACTTGAAAAATAAATGGTGTTGGAATGTGCTTGGCTCGGCGCATTGCTGCAATGTCACCCTGAAAATAGAAGGAAAGCATTGTGAAGAAACGCCAGCTACACTGTCCTGGGAATTGATAAAACTCAGATAAAATTCTGAAAATTCAGACACCGTCATGTGACTGATTCTGACCAAATATGTGCTGGGATGCTGAGGTGCGTTTCGTCATGTGACATGTGTCAAGTCCCTTCATTAATATTTCATTTTCTTTTGCTTAACACCTTAAGAGATACAGACAATGTCCTGTGTTCTATGGAGCATCGGGTGTCCTATTATTCTCAATCATCAAATCAATTAACTCCTCTCACATACATACAAATTAACCACCCAACACACATCAATTAACCACCCAACACACATCAATTTACCACCCAACACACATCAATTAACCACCCAACACACATCAATTAACCACCCAACACACATCAATTAACCACCCAACACACATCAATTAACCACCCAATACACCTCAATTAACCACCCAACACACATCAATTAACCACCCAACACACATCAATTAACCACCCAACACACATCAATTAACCACCCAACACACATCAATTAACCACCCAACACACATCAATTAACGACCCAATACACATCGATTACCACCCAACCCACATCAATTAACTTCCCAACACACATCAATTATCCACCGAATACACCTCAATTAACCACCCAACACACATCGATTAACCACCCAACACACATCAATTAACTTCCCAACACACATCAATTATCCACCGAATACACCTCAATTAACCACCCAACACACATCGATTAACCACCCAACACACATCAATTAGCCACCCAACACACATCAATTAGCCACCCAACACACATCAATTAGCCACCCAACACACATCAATTAACCACCCAACACACATCAATTAGCCACCCAACACACATCAATTAACCACCCAACACACATCAATTAGCCACCCAACACACATCTATTGACCACCCAACACACATCAATTAACCACCCAACACACTTCAATTAACCACCCAACACACATCAATTAACCACCCAACACACATCAATTAACCACCCAACACACATCAGTTAGCCACCCAACACACATCAATTAGCCACCCAACACACATCAATTAACCACCCAACACACATCAATTAACAACCCAACACACATCAATTAACCACCCAACACACAGCAATTAACCACCCAACACACATCAATTAGCCACCCAACACACATCAATCAGCCACCCAACACACATCTATTGACCACCCAACACACATCAATTAACCACCCAACACACATCAATTAACAACCCAACACACTTCAATTAACCACCCAACACACATCAATTAACCACCCAACACACATCAATTAACCACCCAACACACATCAGTTAGCCACCCAACACACATCAATTAGCCACCCAACACACATCAATTAACCACCCAACACACATCAGTTAGCCACCCAACACACATCAATTAGCCACCCAACACACATCAATTAACCACCCAACACACATCAATTAACCACCCAACACACATCAATTAACCACCCAACACACATCAATTAACCACCCAACACACATCAGTTAGCCACCCAACACACATCAATTAGCCACCCAACACACATCAATTAACCACCCAACACACATCAATTATCCACCCAACACACATCAATTAACCACCCAACACACAACAATTAACCACCCAATACACATCAATTAATCACCCAACACACATCAATTAATCACCCAACACACATCAATTAACCACCCAACACACGTCAATTAACCACCCAACACACGTCAATTAACCACCCAACACACATCAATTATCCACCCAACACACATCAATTAACCACCCAACACACATCAATTAATCACCCAACACACATCAATTAACCACCCAACACACATCAATTAACCACCCAACACACATCAATTAATCACCCAACACACATCAATTAACCACCCAACACACATCAATTATCCACCCAACACACATCAATTAATCACCCAACACACATCAATTAACCACCCAACACACATCAATTAACCACCCAACACACATCAATTAACAACCCAACACACAGCAATTAACCACCCAACACACATCAATTAACCACCCAACACACATCAATTAACCACCCAACACACATCAGTTAGCCACCCAACACACATCAATTAGCCACCCAACACCCATCAATTAACCACCCAACACCCATCAATTAACCACCCAACACCCATCAATTAACCACCCAATACACATCAATTAATCACCCAACACACATCAATTAACCACCCAACACACATCAATTAACCACCCAACACACATCAATTAACCACCCAACACACATCAATTAACCACCCAACACACATCAATTAACCACCCAACACACATCAGTTAGCCACCCAACACACATCAATTAACCACCCAACACACATCAATTAACCACCCAACACACATCAATTAACCACCCAAAACACATCAATTAACCACCCAACACACATCAATTAACCACCCAACACACATCAATTAACCACCCAAAACACATCAATTAACCACCCAACACACAGCAATTAACCACCCAACACACATCAATTAACCACCCAACACACATCAATTAACCACCCAACACACATCAATTAATCACCCAACACACATCAATTAACCACTCAACACACAGCAATTAACCACCCAACACACATCAATTAACCACCCAACACACAACAATTAGCCACCCAACACACATCAATTAACCACCCAACACACATCAACCACCCAACACACATCAATTAACCACCCAACACACATCAATTAACCACCCAAAACACATCAATTAACCACCCAACACACAGCAATTAACCACCCAACACACATCAATTAACCACCCAACACACATCAATTAACCACCCAACACACATCAATTAATCACCCAACACACATCAATTAACCACTCAACACACAGCAATTAACCACCCAACACACATCAATTAACCACTCAACACACAGCAATTAACCACCCAACACACAGCAATTAACCACCCAACACACATCAATTAACCACCCAACACACAGCAATTAACCACCCAACACACATCAATTAACCATCCAACACACATCAATTAACCACCCAACACACAGCAATTAACCACCCAACACACATCAATTAACCACCCAACACACATCAATTAACCACCCAACACACATCAATTAACCACCCAACACACATCAATTAACCACCCAACACACATCAATTAACCACCCAACACACATCAATTAACCACCCAACACACAGCAATTAACCACCCAACACACATCAATTAACCACCCAACACACAGCAATTAACCACCCAACACACATCAATTAACCACCCAACACACAGCAATTAACCACCCAACACACAGCAATTAACCACCCAACACACATCAATTAACCACCCAACACACATCAATTAACCACCCAACACACATCAATTAACCACCCAACACACAGCAATTAACCACCCAACACACACCAATTAATCACCCAACACACATCAATTAACCACCCAACACACAGCAATTAACCACCCAACACACATCAATTAACCATCCAACAAACAGCAATTAATCACCCAACACACATCAATTAATCACCCAACACACATCAATTAATCACCCAACACACATCAATTAATCACCCAACGCACATCAATTAACCACCCAGCGCACAGCAATTAACCACCCAACACACATCAATTAACCACCCAACACACATCAATTAACCACCCAACACACATCAATTAGCCACCCAACACACATCAATCAGCCACCCAACACACATCTATTGACCACCCAACACACATCAATTAACCACCCAACACACATCAATTAACAACCCAACACACTTCAATTAACCACCCAACACACATCAATTAACCACCCAACACACATCAATTAACCACCCAACACACATCAGTTAGCCACCCAACACACATCAATTAGCCACCCAACACACATCAATTAACCACCCAACACACATCAGTTAGCCACCCAACACACATCAATTAGCCACCCAACACACATCAATTAACCACCCAACACACATCAATTAACCACCCAACACACATCAATTAACCACCCAACACACATCAATTAACCACCCAACACACATCAGTTAGCCACCCAACACACATCAATTAGCCACCCAACACACATCAATTAACCACCCAACACACATCAATTATCCACCCAACACACATCAATTAACCACCCAACACACAACAATTAACCACCCAATACACATCAATTAATCACCCAACACACATCAATTAATCACCCAACACACATCAATTAACCACCCAACACACGTCAATTAACCACCCAACACACGTCAATTAACCACCCAACACACATCAATTATCCACCCAACACACATCAATTAACCACCCAACACACATCAATTAATCACCCAACACACATCAATTAACCACCCAACACACATCAATTAACCACCCAACACACATCAATTAATCACCCAACACACATCAATTAACCACCCAACACACATCAATTATCCACCCAACACACATCAATTAATCACCCAACACACATCAATTAACCACCCAACACACATCAATTAACCACCCAACACACATCAATTAACAACCCAACACACAGCAATTAACCACCCAACACACATCAATTAACCACCCAACACACATCAATTAACCACCCAACACACATCAGTTAGCCACCCAACACACATCAATTAGCCACCCAACACCCATCAATTAACCACCCAACACACATCAATTAACCACCCAACACACATCAATTAACCACCCAATACACATCAATTAATCACCCAACACACATCAATTAACCACCCAACACACATCAATTAACCACCCAACACACATCAATTAACCACCCAACACACATCAATTAACCACCCAACACACATCAATTAACCACCCAACACACATCAATTAACCACCCAACACACATCAGTTAGCCACCCAACACACATCAATTAACCACCCAACACACATCAATTAACCACCCAACACACATCAATTAACCACCCAAAACACATCAATTAACCACCCAACACACATCAATTAACCACCCAACACACATCAATTAACCACCCAAAACACATCAATTAACCACCCAACACACAGCAATTAACCACCCAACACACATCAATTAACCACCCAACACACATCAATTAACCACCCAACACACATCAATTAATCACCCAACACACATCAATTAACCACTCAACACACAGCAATTAACCACCCAACACACATCAATTAACCACCCAACACACAACAATTAACCACCCAACACACATCAATTAACCACCCAACACACATCAACCACCCAACACACATCAATTAACCACCCAACACACATCAATTAACCACCCAAAACACATCAATTAACCACCCAACACACAGCAATTAACCACCCAACACACATCAATTAACCACCCAACACACATCAATTAACCACCCAACACACATCAATTAATCACCCAACACACATCAATTAACCACTCAACACACAGCAATTAACCACCCAACACACATCAATTAACCACTCAACACACAGCAATTAACCACCCAACACACAGCAATTAACCACCCAACACACATCAATTAACCACCCAACACACAGCAATTAACCACCCAACACACATCAATTAACCATCCAACACACATCAATTAACCACCCAACACACAGCAATTAACCACCCAACACACATCAATTAACCACCCAACACACATCAATTAACCACCCAACACACAGCAATTAACCACCCAACACACATCAATTAACCACCCAACACACAGCAATTAACCACCCAACACACATCAATTAACCACCCAACACACAGCAATTAACCACCCAACACACAGCAATTAACCACCCAACACACATCAATTAACCACCCAACACACATCAATTAACCACCCAACACACATCAATTAACCACCCAACACACAGCAATTAACCACCCAACACACACCAATTAATCACCCAACACACATCAATTAACCACCCAACACACAGCAATTAACCACCCAACACACATCAATTAACCACCCAACACACAGCAATTAATCACCCAACACACATCAATTAATCACCCAACACACATCAATTAATCACCCAACACACATCAATTAATCACCCAACGCACATCAATTAACCACCCAGCGCACAGCAATTAACCACCCAACACACATCAATTAACCACCCAACACACATCAATTAACCACCCAACACACATCAATTAACCACCCAACACACATCAATTAACCACCCAACACACATCAATTAACCACCCAACACACATCAATTAATCACCCAACACACATCAATTAACCACCCAACACACACCAATTAACCACCCAACACACATCAATTAACCACCCAACACACATCAATTAATCACCCAACACACATCAATTAACCACCCAACACACATCAATTAATCACCCAACACACATCAATTAACCACCCAACACACAGCAATTAACCACCCAACACACACCAATTAATCACCCAACACACAGCAATTAACCACCCAACACACATCAATTAACCACCCAACACACATCAATTAAAGGAGCACTATAGCGAAATTGTGTAATATTAAAAACAAATGCCTGGCGCTGGCACGCCAAAGGTTTGTGAATGGCCAGCGCGGGCACGCTCCCTGTTAAGAGAATAGTGGGAGATGAGGCCACCAGCACAAGCGCGCTGATTGGACGAGAGGCTGCACATGTGGCGCAAGGCAGGGTAAGGCGGTTACAGAGAAAAAAAATCCTTATCTCCCCCTGTGTTCCAGCACCACTCTCCTTTTTTGTAGCGGTTGGGGCCTTTGCTTTGTTCTCTCCACGCCGGCCTCGAGCAGAAGGTGAAATTCAGGAGTAAAACTAGCCGTAAGGCGAGTAACAGAAGCGCACGTTCATTCTCCTCATGCAAGCTTTTTTGTCGCATTTTTCACGCAAGCCTCATTTTTTACACTAAACCACAAAATGTTCAGAACTGACGCTTCTCAATCATTAAAAAAGGTGCTAAAGAACATTTCCTCTTTGTGGGAAAATTCCAGAAATTACTCGAAGCGCCATCACGCGCTGTGACGTCTTTTTTTCTGAATATTCCGGTTCTTTTTTTTTTGTGTGTGTTTTGCAGCTTCTTTTTTTTTATGCATGAGCTGAAGTCTCCGCTCTCGCCCACTCGCAGGCATTACAGTACACAGCATTCAGCTTTTCTCTACAGCGCTTCCATATAGGCGATGCGCCCAACCTCCTACGATAAGCCGAACAACGCTGGAAAATTCACATCTCCATTTAAAGGAATTCTAGACTGTGAGGGGGGCGTGGCAAGGAGTAGACTTCCTAAAGTGAAACATTCAGCGTAGTGACACAGGAAAATGGATTCGTAGTTATTTTTACATCTCATGTGTTGGATGCCAATTTCTGTACAGCCTTGTAAATATTCTTACAAAAATCTTATACATATGCAAAAAACAAACATATACAAACATGTACAAACATATACATATACAAAACATATACAAACATATACATATACAAAACATATACAAACATGTACAAACATAAACATATACAAAACATATACAAACATGTACAAACATATACGTATACAACACATATACAAACATGTACAAACATATACATATACAAAACATATACAAACATATACATATACAAAACATATACAAACATATACAAACATGTACAAACATATACATATACAAAACATATACAAACATATACATATACAAAACATATACAAACATGTACAAACATAAACATATACAAAACATATACAAACATGTACAAACATATACATATACAAAACATATACAAACATATACATATACAAAACATATACAAACATATACAAAACATATACAAACATGTACAAACATATACGTATACAACACATATACAAACATGTACAAACATATACGTATACAACACATATACAAACATGTACAAACATATACGTATACAGCACATATACAAACATGTACAAACATATACGTATACAACACATATACAAACATGTACAAACATATACGTATACAACACATATACAAACATGTACAAACATATACGTATACAACACACATGCAAACATGTGCAAACATATATGTATACAAAACATATACAAACATGTACAAACATATACGTATACAACACATATACAAACATATACGTATATAACACATATACAAACATATACGTATACAAAACATATACAAACAAGTACAAACATATACGTATACAAAACATATACAAACATGTACAAACATATACGTATACAACACACATGCAAACATGTGCAAACATATATGTATACAAAACATATACAAACATGTACAAACATATACGTATACAACACATATACAAACATATACGTATACAAAACATATACAAACAAGTACAAACATATACGTATACAAAACATATACAAACATGTACAAACATATACATATACAAACATATACAAACATGTACAAACATATACGTATACAACACATATACAAACATGTACAAACATATACGTATACAACACACATGCAAACATGTATAAACATATACGTATACAACACATATACAAACATGTACAAACATATACGTATACAACACACATGCAAACATGTATAAACATATACGTATACAACACATATGCAAACATGTACAAACATATACGTATACAACACACATGCAAACATGTATAAACATATACGTATACAACACATATACAAACATGTACAAACATATACGTATACAACACACATGCAAACATGTATAAACATATACGTATATAACACATATACAAACATATAAGTATATAACACATATACAAACATATACGTATACAAAACATATACAAACATGTACAAACATATACGTATACAAAACATATACAAACATGTACAAACATATACATATACAAAACATATACAAACATGTACAAACATATACGTATACAACACATATACAAACATGTACAAACATATACGTATACAACACACATGCAAACATGTATAAACATATACGTATATAACACATATACAAACATATAAGTATATAACACATATACAAACATATACGTATACAAAACATATACAAACATGTACAAACATATACGTATACAAAACATATACAAACATGTACAAACATATACATATACAAAACATATACAAACATGTACAAACATATACGTATACAAAACATATACAAACATGTATAAACATATACGTATACAACACATATACAAACATGTATAAACATATATGTATACAACACATATACAAACATGTACAAACATATACGTATACAACACATATACAAACATATACATATACAAAACATATACAAACATGTATAAACATATACGTATACAAAACATATATAAACATGTATAAACATATACGTATACAACACATATACAAACATGTATAAACATATATGTATACAACACATATACAAACATGTACAAACATATACGTATACAAAAATTATATTATGACACAATTCATGTTTAGCTATCTGCTTATGGCTAGATTTTTATGTGTCTGACTCTCTGGCCCCCAGGATGGCTGGGCCTGACAGTGATGGTAAGGCCACAGCTACAATACTGTGTGCAGTTCTGGAGACCTTACCTGCAAAAAGACATTATTCAATTAGAACGTGTCCAAAGGCCGGCAACAAAAATGGTGGAAGGACTTAAACTTAAAACTTATCAGGAGAGACTTAAAGAACTTAATCTGTACAGTCTGGAGGAAAGAAGGGAGAGGGGGGACATGATGGAGACCTTTAAAGTGGACCAAAACCCGGGATTTTGACTTTCCCCTGGGCACCCCGATTGGCGGGAGAAGTGGGATCATTTGGGCAACCTGGAGGCTTTCACACAGCAAGGATAAAAGCCCAGATAGCCAATAATAAATAATACCAAGGACCTTAGTTTACTGTTATGGGTTTTGTTTTGTTTTATTGCATGTCAGGAGAAAGAAAGAGACCAGAAGAGACACAGAAGAGATAGAGACACAAAACAGAGACCGAAACAGGAAACAAAATCAAGGGAGAGAGACAGAAACAGAAAAGAGAGAGAAACAAGGAAGAGACAGAGGAAAACTGGAGAGAGAAACAGAGACAAGAAAGAAAGAGAGGAGAAAAACACAGAAGAAAGACAAAGGAGAATCAGGACAGAGACATGCATAAGAGGAAAACAGGAGGGAGACAGACACGAGGGAGAGAGAGAGAGAGACCAGACAGACACAGAAGAGATAGAGACACAAAACAGAGACAGAAACAGGAAGAGACAGAGGGAAACTGGAGAGAGAAAAAGAGACAAGAAAGAAAGAGAGGAGAAAAACACAGAAGACAGACAAAGGAGAAGCAGGACAGAGACATGCACAAGAGGAAAACAGGAGGGAGACAGACATGAGAGAGAGAGACCAGACAGACACAGAAGAGATAGAGACACAAAACAGAGACAGAAACAGGAAACAAAATCAAGGGAGAGAGACAGAAACAGAAAAGAGAGAGAAACAGGTGAGAGGCACAGGGAAGAGAAAAAAAAGGAAAACTGTAGAGAGAAGAAAGAAAGAGAGGAGAAAAACACAGAAGACAGACACAAGAGAAGCAGGATAGACACACACACAAGAGGAAAACAGGAGGAAGACAGACACGAGAGAGAGAGAGACAGAAACAGAAAAGAGAGAGAAACAGATGAAAGGCACAGGGAAGATAAAGAGGAGAGAGACAGAGGGAAACTGGAGAGAGAAAAAGAGACAAGAAAGAAAGAGAGGAGAAAAACACAGAAGACAGACACAAGAGAAGCAGGATAGCGACACGCACAAGAGGAAAGCAGGAGGGAGACAGACATGAGAGACAGAGAGAGACAGAGAAAGGAAAGTGATAGCACAAGGAAAAGGGGGGAGAGAGATACAGATATGTGAGAGAAAGAGACAGGAGAGAGTCATAAAAGAGTGAGAAACATATGGGAGGCACAGGGAAGAGACAGAGGAGAGAAAGGAAAGATACAGAAACAGGAAAGAAAGAGAGGAGAAAGAAACAGAAGACAGACACAAGACAGGCAGGATACAGATAGACACAAGAGGGAAACAGGAGGGAGACAGACACAAAAGAGAGAGAGAGAGAGAGAGAGAGAGGAAAGTGATAGCACACAGAGAGAGGGATAGAGAGATACAAAACAGAGACCGAAACAGGAAACATAATCAAGGGAGAGAGACTGAAAGGAGAGAAAAACAGATGAGAGGCACAGGGAAGAGAAGAGACGGGAGAGAGGCAGAGACTAGATAGAAAGAGAGGAGAAAAACACAGAAGGCAGACACAAGAGAAGCAGGATAGAGACATGCACAAGAGGGAAACAGGAGAGAGACAGACAAGAGAGAGAGAGAGAGAGAGGAAAGTGATAGCACAAGGAAAATAGGGAATAGAGATATAGATATGGGAGAGAAAGAGACAGGAGAGAGAGACAGAAAAGAGAGAGAAAGCTATGAGATGCACAGTGAAAAGACAGGAGAGACGGAAGAGAGACAGAGGGAAACTGGAGAGAGGCAGAGAGGGACGAGCGAGGGACGAGCGAGAGAGAAAAAGAGAGAGAGAGAGAGAGAGGAAAGTGATAGCACAGGGCTCAGATTAACACAATGAGAGAGACATGCACCAGAGTGAAGGAAAAAGTGGATAGAGAGATACAAGGGTAGAGACCAAAACAGAAGAGAGATTAAAAAAAAAGACGAGAGAGGCACAAGAAATAGACTTTGGGCCTTATTTATCACGGGCTAGCGCCAGGTAGTGTCTGACGAGCGCCAGGTACCGCCAGCTATCGGCGGCTACCGACTCAAGTACGCCTGGCGGCGGTCACAATGACGCATTTATCAAGCTAAATGAGGCTAGCGCCGGCGAGAGCAACGGCTAGCGCGGGATTCATCATGAAGCCGCCTGGACCGAACAGCGCCGCTGCAAATTCCCTCACAGCGCCAGGTATGAGCTGTCGCTCCCTGGCGATGTCCAATGCATTTCAATGGAGCAATGTTTAATTAATCATAATTAATTGGTATTATTATTTTTTTTTTTTTTTTAATGTCAAAAATTCTGAGACCACTTCTGCAATGTTCGGTTTTTTTTTAAAGTAAAAAAAAATAAAAAAAAAATTTGTGCAGAAATGATCTTACAGGTCTGATATTAATATATTCATATTACAAAATGATTCCAAAAACATGTATAACGTTACAATCAAAAAATATGGTTGTTTAGGGGTTAAAAACTAGTTAATGCCCATCGCCGCCAGCGCTCTGGGGTTTAAACAAGGAATGGACAGCGTCAGCAAATTCGGAGCGTCATTTTTTAATGAATATGAAGCAAGCCGTTCGCTCTGGCCATTCGTTGTCAGGCGCTCACATACAACGCTGAACCTGTGAAACAGCGACCCCTAAGCCCGTATTCAACATTACCGCACACCGACTGAGTCGCTGTCATCAAGCAAACGCCGGCCAAGCACAGCGAATACTGGCTGGCGCTGTAAAAATCACGCTACAGTCGCTCATCTGTCGCTACCTGGCGCTATTAATGAATCGGCCTCCCCGAATAAGAGACAGGTTGGTATTTTTTATTGTTTCTTCTGGTGGTTTTCTGGTCCCAGGACACACTCTGCCGGATGCTTTGTTAGGAAGCAATTATAATGTTGTTCTGAAGATCTCAGGCGGGGAGTGTCATGTCCCTTGTGTTCTACTGTGATTGTTAAAATTCTATTCATGTTGGTATTAGGATGTCGCAGTCTGTAAATATTCTATTTGTCTGTTTCAGCTTTCCAAAGCTTTGCTCTGATGCCAGGAGCTCTTCTTGGCCATTTGTTCTATGCTGAGCTCTGTCAAAAAAAAAAAAATAAATAAATAACCCTTTACCTGCTGATTTGTGAGCAGGTGATCGGACAGCAGAACTGTCTCCAGAACCTGATGTTTCCATCATGTTGATGATGTTGGGGTCTAACAACCTGAAGGCCACATATGTCCTCGGGGGAGTAAAACTGGGAGAGTCACTTGTTGAGAAGGATCTGGGGGAACTGGTAGATCACAGGCTAAATAACAGCATGCAATGCCAAGCAGCTGCTTCCAAGGCCACCAAGATATTGAACAGAAGATTAATTATAATTTTGATAATTTTGATATATGATTTATAATCTTTATTAATTAATCTCTCTTCTTATTGATTCCTATTGATTGTCATAATGATTTATATTTATACATTGTAACTAATGCTTTAATGCTCTATAGTTTTGTGAGACCATATATTATATATTGATTAATTTTTGGTTGATGCACGCTATGGATAGATGCGCAGTAATGTTTGTCATTTATATATATTTATACATTACAACATTATGTGATTTTGTTTTACACAACAGATCTTCTCTGTTGTCTGCTTGTAAAAGTTTGCTA
Organism: Gastrophryne carolinensis; assembly: GCA_027917425.1. Taxonomy (NCBI): domain Eukaryota; kingdom Metazoa; phylum Chordata; class Amphibia; order Anura; family Microhylidae; genus Gastrophryne; species Gastrophryne carolinensis. The sequence continues at coordinate 13,630,819 of CM051244.1, read as the reverse complement.
TGACGATCTCTCTCTCCTCCGCTGCCGCCTTCCGGCTTCTATGGTTGCTTGGCAACCTCAACACTGACGATAGGCCTTCTCTATTCTGATTGGCTATTGGTTCTATGGCTGCTATTGGTGTGACTAGACGCTGCCTTGTGCATGATGTCATTCCACCTTGACGACGGCAGCGGCGGCGGGGAAGCTCGCGCCCGCGAGTGGCAGACGGCGGGGGGTAAGTCCATCATATCTTATAAAAGTGTTCATGTTTATGCCACCGATTATCTATGACTAAGGACCGAGTGTGTGCGTCCGAAACGCGTAAGTGTGAGCGTGGCATAACTTTATGTGCCGGGGTCCTTTACTGCTTTTATACTGCCGTGGATATTTTGAAGATGCTGTTTTTACTTTTTTCAAATAAAGCTTCAAGATTTTAGGAGTGCGGATCTTCTCTCCTTCCTTTTTGCCTGACGTGTGTGGGGCAGGGACAGCCCCAGATCCTGCACCCAAATCCCCAGTGTGCCTTTGCATCTTTTCCTTGCTACTTGCCACCAAGATATTATCATGTATTAAAAGAGGCATGGAATCACGGGTTAGGTGAGTATTTTGCCTCTTTACAAGGCACTGGCGCACCCTCACCTGGAATATGCTGTCCATTTCTGGGCACCAGTTCATAGAAAGGACGCTCTGACTATGGAAAGGGTGCAGAAGAGCCACCAAACTAATAAGAGGAATGAATGATCTTAGTTATAAGAAAAGATTATGAGAATTAAATCTGAGATGACTGAGTGGTGATAATGGTGATAAACAGAAACAAGTATACATAGCACAAAACAACCAGGCTGCTGTACAGATTCACAAGTGATAATAACATACACGTCCTGAGGTAACTGTACAAGAATACAGATGAACACTGCGTGGTACAGCTGCTGTACAGAAATACAGGTGAACCCAGAAAACATACACACACTCAGACTGCTGTACAAATACACAAGCGACTATATTAACATACACGTGCTGAGGTAACTGTACAAGAATACAGGTGAACACTGCGTGGTACGGCTGCTGTACAGAAATACAGGTGAACCCAGAAAACATACACACACTCAGGCTGCTGTACAGATACACAAATGAACATAATAACATACATGTCCTGAGGTAACTGTACACGAATACAGGTGATCACTGCGTGGTACGGCTGCTGTACAGAAATAAAGGTGAAACCAGAAAACATACACACACTCAGGCTGCTGCACATATACACAAGTGAACATAATAACATACACGTGCTGAGGTAACTGTATTAGAATACAGATGAACACTGCATGGTACGACTGCTGTACAGAAATACAGGTGAACCCAGAAAACATACACACACTCAGGCTGCTGTACATATACACAAGTAACCATAATAACATACACGTGCTGAGGTAACTGTACAAGAATACAGGTAATCACTGCGTGGTACGGCTGCTGTACAGAAATACAGGTGAACCAGAAAACATACACACACTCAGGCTGCTGTACATATACACAAGTGAACATAATAACATACACGTGCTGAGGTAACTGTACAAGAATACAGGTGAACAATGCGTGGTACGGCTGCTGTACAGAAATACAGGTGAACCCAGAAAACATATACACACTCAGGCTGCTGTACAAATACACAAGTGACCATAATAACATACACGTGCTGAGGTAACTGTACAAGAATACAGATGAACACTGCGTGGTACGGCTGCTGTACAGAAATACAGGTGAACCCAGAAAACATACACACACTCAGGCTGCTGTACAGATACACAAATGAACATAATAACATACATGTGCTGAGGTAACTGTACACAAATACAGGTGATCACTGCGTGGTATGGCTGCTGTACAGAAATACAGGTGAACCCAGAAAACATACACACACTGAAGCTGCTGTACAGATACATCGGTGGACTCTGCAAACATACATGCATAGGGATCTAATTAAAGTCCAAAAGCGGATACAAGGCTGAGACAGGGAAGGCAGTTCACAAGGCTGTGACAGGGGTCATGGGTTCAGGATTCAGGAATGAGAGTCTGGGTACTGGAAGACAATGCTGGAAGACTAATTACCAGCACCTCTGCTGGAGAGGGACACCTGCTGGTGGAGCAGCATATGGCAGGGGAAAGTCCAGGAAAGGGAGCCAGCCAAAGGCAGTACAGAACAGATGCATGTTCCCATGTTGCGGAGGGGTTCTGGGTTCAGGATTCTGGGTCCTGGAAGACAATGCAATGCTGATCCACCGGCTGCAGGGGTGGATCATCTTATAAAGGACAGGAAGTCACACAGGTGCTGGCTAATTACCAGCATCTCTGAAAGAGAGGGACACCTGCTGGTGGAGCAGCATATGGCAGGGGAGGGAGCCATCCAAAGGCAGTACAGAACAGATGCATGCTCCCATGTTGCAGAGGGGTCCTGGGTTCTGGGTTCAGGATTCAGGATTCAGGAATGAGAGTCTGGGTACTGGAAAACAAAGCAATGCTGATCCACCGGCTGCAGGGGTGGATCAGCTTATAAAGGCCTGGAAGTGACACAGGTGCTGGCTAATTCCCAGCACCTCTGCAGGAGAGGGCCACCTGCTGGTGGAGCAGCATATAGCAGGGGAAAGTCCAGGAAAGGGAGTCAGCCAGTAGCAGTACAGAACAGATGCATGCTTTTACCATTAGAACTATAAATCTGTGGAATAGCCTCCCACAGAAGCTTGTTACATCATCAACCGCTGACAGCTTCAAAAAAAGGATTAGATGCTTATTTAGAAGAAAACAGTTACTATTAGCTGTTATTGTCACGCTCGGGGTAACTCCAGCCCTCTTAATGAGCTCGCAACCCCCAATCTCCACAGCCAGCTTCACCTGTAGGAGCCCCCGCTTGCCGGGACGCAAGATACGCCTACCCGGGATCGGTTGCCCCCAGGACTTAATGGCTCAAAGGATGTAAGCTTATATGTGGGAGGACTGGAGAACCAATAGCAAGAGCGTGAGTGACGGAAGTCCAGAGACAGGCAATAGGTCGATAACGGGAAGGCAGAGATCGTAGCGGCACCAGGGGTCAGGCAAGACGTAGTCGGGGTTCAGGCAGAGGTCAGCAACTGAGGATCAGGATCTAGAAGCGTCAGTTCAGGCAAAGGTCGGCAACAAGGAATCAGGATCGAGAGGCGTCAATGCAGGCAGAGGTCGGCAACAAGGATTCAGGATCGAGAGTGGTCGTACAATCAAATCGGCAACAGGCTAGACTTCACAGGAGTAGGTAACACAGGGTTCTGAGCGCTATCACAGGCAATTCACAACTGAGAGGGAATTGCCTTTATAGGGACAGGTCTGAGGGAAGCAGTGTACTGATTGGAGCACATAGGATTCCAAGGGTAATTGACTGCAGAGCATAGAGGGCGAAGCCCTCAATCCCCTAGGATTCATTAACCCTTTAATTGATCCTCCGGCGGGTGCGCGCAGCACAGCGCCGCCGGAGGGCATAACAGACACGTGCTCGCGGCCGCGCGCGAGCATGTCTACTGGAGGAGGAAGCGGGGGGCGTGGCTGAGCTGGGCGCCGCTCGAGCCGACGCTGCTCGAGCCGACGCCGCTCGCCGCGGCCGCCGCACAGTGACAGCTGCAGCTGGCCGCCTGGAGACGACGCTGGAACGGGGATCAGGTAAGCGGTTCCTGACAGTTATCAGTAAATATATAAATAATAATAGCTTTCCCCACCACTGACCCTTGGTTGAACCTGGTGGAGATAGGTCTTTTTTTAACCAAAATAAATATGTAACTATGTAACAATACAACACCTAGAAACTTGCACCTGCTGCTCATAAATCAGTAGCATCATCTGAGCTGATACTTTCTATTTCTTGGGGGAAACAAACAACAGGATAAAGGTTAAAATTAGCATCTTGAGGAAGTGCAGAGTATAGGGAAGACTTTGCCAAATGTCAGCCTATTAAACATAGAAAATGCCAGTGAGAATGTGCTATATATAACAGGATGGCTGATACAGAAAAGCTCAGTGATTACATGGCGCTGTCATAGGAGGCCACCTTTCCAGTAGGTCTCATTCCCAAACCTGTCCAAACCATTAAACCGGACCTTCAGCATGATTTATTAAAAAGCCCAAACCCTTAAATGATTCCCCAGCATCTAAAATTAATATATTTTATAGTTTTAAGTCACTTACTGATTATTTTTTCCCCTCTGGGCTGCAACTCGGTTCAGGACTATAGGATATGAGCGCCGCCATCTTGACTCAGAAGCATCACATACTGAGGAGAGGAGAGCGGGATAAAGTGCAGGGGAGCGGGGTTATAGCTGTGCTTTGCTCAGACAGAGAAGAGGTGGGGTCAGGAAAAGGTCAGCAATCCCAGAATGCAGAGCGGCACAGTCAGAAGACACTTCCTGTCTGCAGGAAGCCTGGGATTCCATGGGTCACCATCTTGGATGTTTAAAAGCTCAGAAAAGGTACTAGGTACAGGTAGGATGATTTGTAATCTGAGCAATCTGTATGTATGGGGGGGGGGGGGAATCATGCAAGATAGGCTCTTATTCAGGGTTAAGGTCCGGATTAATGTGAGCAATCTGTATGTACGGGGGAGGGAAACATATAAGATAGGCTCTTATTCAGGGTGAAGGTCCGGATTAATGTGGGCAATCTGTATGTACAGGAAGGGAAACATACAAGATAGGTTCTTATTCAGGGTTAAGGTCCGGATTAATGTGACCAATACAGGGGGGAAACATACAAGTTAGGCTCTTATTCAGGGTGAGGGTCTGGATTAATGTGAGCAATCTGTATGTACAGGGTGTGGGAAACATACAAGATAGGCTCTTATTCAGGATGAGGGTCCGGATTAATGTGGGCAATCTGTATGTACAGGGTGTGGGAAACATATAAGATATGCTCTTATTCAGGGTGAAGGTCCAGATTAATGTGAGCAATCTGTATGTACAGGGTGTGGGAAACATACAAGATAGGCTCTTATTCAGGGTGAGGGTCCGGATTAATGTGGGCAATCTGTATGTACAGGGTGTGGGAAACATATAAGATATGCTCTTATTCAGGGTGAGGGTCCGGATTAATGTGGGCAATCTGTATGTACAGGGTGTGGGAAACATATAAGATGGGCTCTTATTCAGGGTGAGGGTCCGGATTAATGTGAGCAATCTGTATGTACAGGGGGGGGGGGAACATACAAGATGGGCTCTTATTCAGGGTAACGCTCCTGTTTAATTATGTTGTTTATGAAAACCTGAGAAGAAGAAAGAAGTGGGGGACCCACCCTCCCCCCCAAAAAAAGGGAAACCGGGTTACTATTGAGTGGCACTACTCATGGATAAGCAAAAGTACAAAGAATTTATTATCATCAGTGATTACAAAAACATGACAAACTACACTATTACATATACACAGAGGACATTACATTAGAATATAAAAGCACCAGGGGACACCAGAGGTCTGCCAAATTCATAATATAACCCCAAAGTCCAACCTAAAACAAAAACAATACCTATATCAAATATGTGCAAATCTGCAATAAATTGTGCAATTGTGTTGTGTGCAAAAAATCACACTCTAAAAAGTCACTCTAAATATAACAGGAGGACTAACCAGGGTGTGCAAAAGGACCAGACAATAATCAAACAATAGAGCAAAAAATAATAAGTAACTGTGCGTATCAACAGACCAACCGGGGTACCCCTGTAGGGATAAAACACCAACGCGTGTCGTAGTGACCATACACTACTTCATCAGGGCGGCAATCATATTGTCATATTGACAATCATTGCCGCCCTGATGAAGTAGTGTATGGTCACTACGACACGCGTTGGTGTTTTATCCCTACAGGGGTACCCCGGTTGGTCTGTTGATACGCACAGTTACTTATTATTTTTTGCTCTATTGTTTGATTATTGTCTGGTCCTTTTGCACACCCTGGTTAGTCCTCCTGTTATATTTAGAGTGACTTTTTAGAGTGTGATTTTTTGCACACAACACAATTGCACAATTTATTGCAGATTTGCACATATTTGATATAGGTATTGTTTTTGTTTTAGGTTGGACTTTGGGGTTATATTATGAATTTGGCAGACCTCTGGTGTCCCCTGGTGCTTTTATATTCTAATGTAATGTCCTCTGTGTATATGTAATAGTGTAGTTTGTCATGTTTTTGTAATCACTGATGATAATAAATTCTTTGTACTTTTGCTTATCCATGAGTAGTGCCACTCAATAGTAACCCGGTTTCCCTTTTTTTGGGGGGGGAGGGTGGGTCCCCCACTTCTTTCTTCTTCTCAGGTTTTCATTGCTAGATCCCGGGTCGAGTGGGCACACGCATATTCTTGTTATGTTTAATATTAGTGGATATAAGGCGAGTGCTGCCCAGTTAGCTTGTCTATTGTTTGTTTCTAATTATGTTATTTAAACGAAGAAACATCTAGGAGCACCAATCAGATTTAATCACTCAATCTTAAAAGTGAATTTGACCTGGAGGGACTGATTTCATTGATTGCTGATGTGCTTTTATGTTACTATTGTGTTTTTAATCGGAGCTGAAGACCTTCTTCCTATTGTTTCTAATTATAAAAGTGTGTTGGGTGAGCAAATTGTCTGTATACAGCTGCACCATATACTCTTACAGGCTGCTTCATTATTAGCGCCAGGTAGCGACAGATGAGCGTCTGTAGCAGGCATTTCAGAGCGCCCGCTAGTAGTTGCTGTGCTCGGCCGTGGTTCGCTAGTTCAGAGCGTCTCAGTCGCTGTGCAGCATTGATGAATACGTTGTGGGGAGTCGCTATATGACCGGTACAGCGCTGTATGGGAGGGCATGTTAGCGACTGGTTATTGCGACCGACTCTCAACATATTCATCTAAAAAAACAGCCTCACACACGGCCGAAGCTCAGAAATGCTTTGCTGTAGCCCAGAAGATTAAAGTCTGTGTTTTAAGATGTATCCACCAGTAACAAAGCGAAAACATATGGAATTACATTGTAATAACATTGTAACATGAACACTAATGGCAGACCTGTAATGTCATTTCTGCATAAATATAAAAAATTTGAAAAAAAAATTAAACAATGGCTTTTTCTAGGACAGGAGAGGTCACAACATTATTTGAGAATAAAAATAAAAAAAAAAAAAAATCCCTGTTTAAAGAGAAGTAAAAGAACGTCCATAGAAATGTATGGGAGAGCGACAGGTAGCGAGAGGTAAGACGTGGCGCTGTGCAAGGCTCAACACGGCGCTGTACGCTGAAGCTGGGATAATGATGAATCGGACGCTATATGGCGCTATCCCAGTCGCTAAACAGATTCTGCTTGATAAATGTGTAATTGCGTGGCGTGTCCGGCGTTCACCTGCCGCTACCTCTCATTAACAAGGCGCTACCTGGCGCTAGAGCTTCATGAATAAGGCCCTTAGTCCTTGTTGACATCTGTCAGGTACTGCATGCGTTTCTTCGTTTGTGGCAGACGCTGCGATACTGCAAAAATAATCCAGCGACGGCTCCTCTATGAAGTGAAACCCCCCAGATCCTCAAGCCCAACTCACCCCTTCCCCGTCCCATGGCTCATGCGCCGCTGCTCGTCCAATTGGCGTGCTCTGAGCCACTGGCCTTAGACAAAGGCTTAGGCCCTTATTTATGAAGGAATAGCGACAGGTAGCGACTGGTGAGCGGCCGGTAATGACGGGCCCCGCCACGAGAACGCTGGCTCCCCACCACAATCACACATTTATCAAGCCAATCCTGCTTAGCGACTGAGATAGCACCATATAGCGACTCATTCATCATTATTCCAGCCTCAGCCCACAGCGCCAGCGTCCGACCTTGAACAGCGACAGGTATGACCTCTCGCTACCTGGCGCTCTCCAATGCATTTCAATGGAACAATCTTTAAATATTCATAATTAATTGTTATTAATGTTTTTTTTTTTTTTTAAATGTGAAAAATTCTGTGACCACTTCTGCAATGTTAGATATTTTTTTTAAGGTAAAAAAAAAAAAAAGAAAATTGTACAGAATTGATATTACAGGTCTGATATTAATGTATTCATATTACTAAATTCTTTAAAAATGTTTGTTTTTTTTTGGTTTCCCAAAATATGGTTGTTTGGGGGTTAGAAAACTACTTTTAACCCATCGCCGCCAGTGCTCTGGGGTTTAAACATGCATTTTACAGCGCGAGAATTTTTTGAGCGTGATTTTTTGATGAATATGGTGGGAGCCGGTCGCTCTGACCAGTCGCTATCATGCGCTCCCATACAGCGCGGAACCTGTCAAATAGCGACTCGTCACCCCGTATTCAACATTACTGCACACTGACTCAGTCGCTATCAACAACCGAACAATGGCCAAGCACAGCGACTACTAGCGGGCGCTGTGAAAATACCGCTACAGTCGCTCAACTGTCACTACCTGCCGCTATTAATGAATCGGCCTCCCCGTCTTTATTCACTATTCACTTATTGATTGTGTGGTGCGGAGAACCCACATATATTTATCTGTTCTAGAGGGATAGCGGGGATGTGGACCAGGAAGCAAGGTAAGTGAACGGGGCGTCCTGGGGGGTTCCCGATTTTGGATGCCCCGAGGGGAGGGAATCGATTGTGCTGGATTTCGGTCCACGAAACTAACCTGGGTTTTGGTCCTTCCCCCGGGGGCGCCATGCTGTGTGACCCCCCCCCCCCCAGGACGCAGAGCCCCGCTCACCTCTTCCCAGTACCACGGCGCATCTAACAGCAGCGACTCTGACGGCCTCATCCTTCGCTTCCCTCTAACAGGGAGTGCGCCCTGCTAGAGGGATAGACGGTTCACACATGTGCCATTGGTCCTGGAAACAAGGTAAGTGTATGCGGCGACCTGGGGAGTGTCACACGGGTCCAAAATCGGGATGCCCCGGGGGGAGGGAATCGATTGGACCAGAAATCTATAAGATTGGGTTTTGGTCCACTTTAACCTTATAGATCTTGATCTCTCACACGGGGCAGGGTAATGGTTGGCACAATGGGCTTACCTGTTCCAGAGACCAGCAGCTCTATGTGTTTAGTGATGGTAGACAAGTGCCACATGTGATAATAATGGTGGTTTATTAAAGGAGCACTATCGCGGAAAAATGGCCCAAGAATAAAAATCCATATAAATATTCTGGATGGAGGGAGGACGGGTCACTTATACACCTGACATCAAGAAATATCCAGCCAGGGGACATCTCGGGTCACCCCTCATAGACTAAACCTGTAACCCCAGGATTTTATTCCTACCAGGGGAAGAAAAGCACCAGCTTGGCGGGAGTTTTATTCAGTCCGGGTGTATAAGTGACCCCTCCTCTCATTAGCTAAAGTATTTATATGGATTTTTAATATCATACAATTTCGCGATAGTGCTCCTCTAACTTCAATATGAAACAATATATGCACAGAGCTATCTTTTTTCAAATCATACATAAAGTGTCAGGCAAATAATGTCCATAAGTGCGTACAAAGCAACAATAAAGTCTTTCTAAATTCTTTAACCGTATCCCAAAGTGCATGTGCTCCATAGTTCTTCTGTGCTCTTATCACCCCTATGTGCAAATCCTTACCAGAAGGAAATCTTTAACACAGCCAAAGACAAGATGATATATGGATGCTCCCCCACATCAGTAAATGGTTAACTTGATTTCAAAATATCCACATCCAAACTTGATTCCACAAGGCGAATAATATAGATTCTCTCAAAATTATATCGATTTTGTGGATGACAGACCGCATATAAAGGAAAAAATAAAATAGCAGAACTAGTGCAATAACGTTTAAAAAGCCCGTTTAATAATGCTAAAAATCCAAGAAATGCACTCACAATATAAAAAGCTTAGAATCAGCATGTCAGCTCTTTTTAAGAGCACTGGATAAAACGGGTCTCACCACCGATCTTTGACGCTCCTGCCAATTCATCCAGAGGTAGTGAGCACTCCAAGCGTGGTATGACCCTATATCCACACAAACAGGATCCTATAAACCGCCGAACTGCCAACGCGTTTCGTTGCATATGCGACTTTGACCAGGTGTTCGGCTGTTAGAAAAACATATCTATTTATACCGGATATGGAGGGTGCGTTCCAGACCCATACCATCTGACGTCTCTTACCAGCGCACTTCCGTCGCTGGATAATCCAATCGCCTCCACCCCGACTACCGGGCGGAAGTACAGCAACTAAGGGCAGCTGCCCTTCACTTATGACATCAACTCACGTGATCGTGAGGATCATATGCACTGCGCTCCATCACAGGGAAGAGGTAGCGGGAGTCAAGCCTCCTCTAACTTCGGCGATCTGGGGGGCATCCCCGATCGGGGGCAAGGACCAAAACCCGGGAGAGTCAAAATCCTGGGTTTTGGTCCACTTTAATACGGCCCTGAGTATAGGAGAGTATAGGTGAGTATAGGAGAATATAGGTGAGTATAGGAGAGTATAGGAGAATATAGGAGAGTATAGGAGAATATAGGAGAATATAGGTGAGTATAGCAAAAGTATAGGTGAATAAAGGAGAGTATAGGTGAGTATAGGAGAGTATAGGAGAATATAGGTGAGTATAGGTAAGTATAGGAGAATATAGGTGAGTATAGCAGAATATAGGTGAGTATAGGAGAATATAGGTGAGTATAGGAGAGTATAGGTAAGTATAGGAGAATATAGGTGAGTATAGGAGAATATAGGTGAGTATAGGAGAGTATAGGTAAGTATAGGAAAATATAGGTGAGTATAGGAGAATATAGGTGAGTATAGGAGAATATAGGTGAGTATAGGAGAGTATAGGTAAGTATAGGAGAATATAGGTGAGTATAGGAGAATATAGGTGAGTATAGGAGAGTATAGGTAAGTATAGGAGAATATAGGTGAGTATAGGAGAATATAGGTGAGTATAGGTAAGTATAGGAAAATATAGGTGAGTATAGGAGAATATAGGTGAGTATAGGAGAGTATAGGTGAGTATAGGAGAATATAGGTGAGTATAGGAAAATATAGGTGAGTATAGGTGAGTATAGGAGAGTATAGGTGAGTATAGGGGAGTATAGGAGAGTATAGGGGAGTATAGGAGAGTATAGGTGAGTATAGGAGAATATAGGTGAGTATAGGAGAGTATAGGAGAGTATAGGTGAGTATATGAGAATATAGGTGAGTATAGGAGAGTATAGGGGAGTATATGTGAGTATAGGGGAGTATAGGTGAGTATAGGGTATAGGGGAGGGGGCCCCATCCTGAAATCTTGCACAGGGGGACACGTACCCTCAGGCCGGCCCTGGTTATAAATCTTTAGTCTATGTGGGTTCTTTCTTCTATTATGTTCTCTTCTCTTTGTTGGTGGATCGCAGAAGAATAGAAAGTACGTGAGTAGAGTAACGATTCTATAGAAAGCAGCGGCGTCCCCCGCCAGTCACACCACCGCCGCCCTTTTGTTCTGCAGCTTCTCGCCCCAGCCGGGACGCCCGTGTGAATGGAATCAGAAGCCTGTTCACATCCAGGGGCTGGAGGAGAAACTATTAATTCTGAGCACAGCACCAGAAACTTTTCCTAATAGTTTTACTGTTTCATACCTCCCAAGTGTCCCTGATTTGGAGGAAAAAATGGGGACTTGCACCATAGACCCTATGTAATCTATAGAGGTGCCGCTCCCAAAGCTGCAAAAGAGCTCAAACCAGGAACAAAAAAAACATGTATGGAGGCAACTCTCACACTCATAAATTGATCAAAAAATACATTTTTATTAATGACATATTTATAATCACTACATACAATACACAACATATTAAAATCCCTTAAAAAACACATAAATGGAACAATAACACACAGGACAAACCAACATAAAGGTGTGTAGGCGATGGGGAGAGTCTCACCACACTAATTGATATCAAATGCCTAAATATATATGTGCTAAATCATTCAACATAGTGTTCCAACATTGCAACTGAGCATGTGCAAATCCTGCCTATGATCTGGATCACTATAAAATCTATATATTTATAAAGTACTAAACATGTGCAAATCCTGCCTATGATCCGGATCACTATAAAATCTATTTATTTATAAAGTGCTAAACATGTGCAAATCCTGCCTATGATCCGGATCACTATAAAATCTATATATTTATAAAGTACTAAACATGTGCAAATCCTGCCTATGATCCGGATCACTATAAAATCTATATATTTATAAAGTGCTAAACATGTGCAAATCCTGCCTATGATCCGGATCACTCTAAAATCTATATATTTATAAAATACTAAACATGTGCAAATCCCGCCTATGATCCGGATCACTATAAAATCTATATATTTATAAAGTACTAAACATGTGCAAATCCTGCCTATGATCCGGATCACTATAAAATCTATATATTGATAAAGTGCAATTGCTACTAGTCAAACAAACAATTAAGAATTAATATTCCCAACCATAACAACATAATAACAATTTTTTTTTTATCAATTTATGAGTTGAGAGTGTCTCCCTACATACTTTTTTTTTGATTTGTCCCTGATTTGGAGGGATTGTCCCTCTTTTGACTCCCTGTCCCCCTGTCCCTCGTTGTTCTCATTTGTCCCTCTTCGAGGTGTAACATGCAGATCTGCAGCAATAAATGATTATTTTGCCTATTCAAACTGTTTCTATTGCTGTAACTGTTACAATGTATCTCCTATCCATCCCTCAATGAGGGGGCGTGGCTTCATCCATCCCTCAATGAGGGGGCGTGGCTTCATCAATCCCTCAATGAGGGGGTGTGACTTCATTTACATATTACCCCTCTTTCCCATCCTGAAAAGTTGGTAGTTGTGCCGTTTGCTTAACTCAAATTTCGGGATGTGCTCGGAGCCTCTGGCCTCAGACGCCGTCTTGTGTGACGTCCGTGCCGATTGGACGAGCGGCCGCACATAGGACCGGGAAGAGGTGAGTTTCATTGGCGATCTGGGGGGTTTGACACAGTGGGGCGTCCCAAATTAGGGTGCCCCGGGGAAAAGGACCAAAAGGTCCAAAAAGAATCAAAAGGTTTTGGTCCACTTTAAATGGAGCCTCTGCAGCAGCCTGGTCTCAGCACAAGAAAAAAAAATGATGATTAAACTTAATTGGGCCCCGAATCCCTGCAAACCCCAAATCAGGATGCCCCTGTAGAGCCCTGAATCCCTGCACACCCCAAATTAGGATGCCCCTGTAGAGCCCTGAATCCCTGCACACCCCAAATCAGGATGCCCCTGTAGAGCCCTGAATCCCTGCACACCCCAAATCAGGATGCCCCTGTAGAGCCCTGAATCCCTGCACACCCCAAATCAGGATGCCCCTGTAGAGCCCTGAATCCCTGCACACCCCAAATTAGGATGCCCCTGTAGAGCCCTGAATCCCTGCACACCCCAAATCAGGATGCCCCTGTAGAGCCCTGAATCCCTGCACACCCCAAATCAGGATGCCCCTGTAGAGCCCTGAATCCCTGCACACCCCAAATCAGGATGCTCCTGTAGGGCCCCGAATCCCTGCACACCCCAAATCAGGATGCCCCTGTAGAGCCCCGAATCCCTGCACACCCCAAATCAGGATGCCCCTGTAGATCCCCGAATCCCTGCACACCCCAAATCAGGATGCTCCTGTAGGGCCCCGAATCCCTGCACACCCCAAATCAGGATGCCCCTGTAGAGCCCCGAATCCCTGCACACCCCAAATCAGGATGCCCCTGTAGATCCCCGAATCCCTGCACACCCCAAATCAGGATGCCCCTGTAGAGCCCCGAATCCCTGCACACCCCAAATCAGGATGCCCCTGTAGATCCCCGAATCCCTCCACACCCCAAATCAGGATGCTCCTGTAGGGCCCCGAATCCCTGCACACCCCAAATCAGGATGCCCCTGTAGAGCCCCGAATCCCTGCACACCCCAAATCAGGATGCCCCTGTAGAGCCCTGAATCCCTGCACACCCCAAATCAGGATGCTCCTGTAGGGCCCCGAATCCCTGCACACCCCAAATCAGGATGCCCCTGTACAGCCCCGAATCCCTGCACACCCCAAATCAGGATGCCCCTGTAGAGCCCTGAATCCCTGCACACCCCAAATTAGGATGTCCCTGTAGATCCCCGAATCCCTGCACACCCAAATCAGGATGCCCCTGTAGAGCCCCAAATCCCTGCACACCCCAAATTAGGATGTCCCTGTAGATCCCCGAATCCCTGCACACCCCAAATCGGGATGCCCCTGTACAGCCCCAAATCCCTGCACACCCCAAATTAGGATGCCCCTGTAGAGCTCCGAATCCCTGCACACCCCAAATTAGGATGCCCCTGTAGAGCCCCAAATCCCTGCACACCCCAAATCAGGATGCCCCTGTACAGCCCCAAATCCCTGCACACCCCAAATCGGGATGCCCCTGTAGAGCCCCGAATCCCTGCACACCCCAAATCAGGATGCCCCTGTAGAGCCCCAAATCCCTGCACACCCCAAATCGGGATGCCCCTGTAGAGCCCTGAATCCCTGCACACCCCAAATCAGGATGCCCCTGTACAGCCCCAAATCCCTGCACACCCCAAATTAGGATGCCCCTGTAGAGCCCCGAATCCCTGCACACCCCAAATTAGGATGCCCCTGTAGAGCCCTGAATCCCTGCACACCCCAAATTAGGATGCCCCTGTAGAGCCCTGAATCCCTGCACACCCCAAATTAGGATGCCCCTGTACAGCCGCAAATCCCTGCACACCCCAAATCAGGATGCCCCTGTACAGCCCCAAATCCCTGCACACCCCAAATCAGGATGCCCCTGTAGAGCCCTGAATCCCTGCACACCCCAAATTAGGATGCCCCTGTAGATCCCCGAATCCCTGCACACCCCAAATCGGGATGCCCCTGTACAGCCCCAAATCCCTGCACACCCCAAATTAGGATGCCCCTGTAGATCCCCGAATCCCTGCACACCCCAAATCAGGATGCCCCTGTAGATCCCCGAATCCCTGCACACCCCAAATCAGGATGCCCCTGTAGATCCCCGAATCCCTGCACACCCCAAATCGGGATGCCCCTGTAGATCCCCGAATCCCTGCACACCCCAAATCAGGATGCCCCTGTAGAGCCCCGAATCCCTACACACCCCAAATCAGGATGCCCCTGTACAGCCGCAAATCCCTGCACACCCCAAATCAGGATGCCCCTGTAGAGCCCCGAATCCCTACACACCCCAAATCAGGATGCCCCTGTACAGCCGCAAATCCCTGCACACCCCAAATCAGGATGCCCCTGTACAGCCGCAAATCCCTGCACACCCCAAATCAGGATGCCCCTGTAGAGCCCCGAATCCCTGCACACCCCAAATCAGGATGCCCCTGTAGATCCCCGAATCCCTGCACACCCCAAATCAGGATGCCCCTGTAGATCCCCGAATCCCTGCACACCCCAAATCGGGATGCCCCTGTAGATCCCCGAATCCCTGCACACCCCAAATCAGGATGCCCCTGTAGAGCCCCGAATCCCTACACACCCCAAATCAGGATGCCCCTGTACAGCCGCAAATCCCTGCACACCCCAAATCAGGATGCCCCTGTAGAGCCCCGAATCCCTACACACCCCAAATCAGGATACCCCTGTACAGCCCCAAATCCCTGCACACCCTAAATCGGGATGCCCCTGTACAGCCGCAAATCCCTGCACACCCCAAATCAGGATTCCCCTGTAGAGCCCCGAATCCCTGCACACCCCAAATCAGGATGCCCCTGTAGAGCCCCGAATCCCTGCACACCCCAAATCAGGATGCCCCTGTAGAGCCCCGAATCCCTGCACACCCCAAATCGGGATGCCCCTGTAGAAGCAACTTGCATTGTGTCGGGGCGCATTTGAAAAACATTATTTGCCACTAGGAGTGAGTTCTTAGGGGTTTATTAATCAGAGCGGCAGGTGGCGCCTTATAGCGACAGGCAGCGTCTGGTGAACGCCGGGCGCTGTACGCAATACCACATTTATGAAAGCGATTCTGGTGAGCGCCTCTAACAGCGCCATGTAGTGTCACATGTATTATTACAGGCAGCTCAGTGTATAGCGCCTCTAACAGCGCCATGTAGCGTCACATGTATTATTACAGGCGGCTCAGTGTATAGCGCCTCTAACAGCGTCATGTAGCGTCACATGTATTATTACAGGCAGCTCAGTGTATAGCGCCTCTAACAGCGTCATGTAGCGTCACATGTATTATTACAGGCGGCTCAGTGTATAGCGCCTCTAACAGTGTCATGTAGCGTCACATGTATTATTACAGGCAGGTCAGTGTATAGCGCCTCTAACAGCGTCATGTAGTGTCACATGTATTATTACAAGCAGGTCAGTGTATAGCACCTCTAACAGCGCCATGTAGCGTCACATGTATTATTACAGGCAGGTCAGTGTATAGCGCCTCTAACAGCGTCATGTAGTGTCACATGTATTATTACAGGCAGGTCAGTGTATAGCGCCTCTAACAGCGCCATGTAGCGTCACATGTATTATTACAGGCAGGTCAGTGTATAGCGCCTCTAACAGCGCCATGTAGCGTCACATGTATTATTACAGGCAGGTCAGTGTATAGCGCCTCTAACAGCGTCATGTAGCGTCACATGTATTATTACAGGCAGGTCAGTGTATAGCGCCTCTAACAGCGTCATGTAGCGTCACATGTATTATTACAGGCAGCTCAGTGTATAGCGCCTCTAACAGCGCCATGTAGTGTCACATGTATTATTACAGGCAGGTCAGTGTATAGCGCCTCTAACAGCGCCATGTAGCGTCACATGTATTATTACAGGCAGGTCAGTGTATAGTGCCTCTAACAGCGCCATGTAGCGTCACATGTATTATTACAGGCAGGTCAGTGTATAGCGCCTCTAACAGCGCCATGTAGCGTCACATGTATTATTACAGGCGGCTCAGTGTATAGCGCCTCTAACAGCGTCATGTAGCGTCACATGTATTATTACAGGCAGCTCAGTGTATAGCGCCTCTAACAGCGTCATGTAGCGCCACATGTATTATTACAGGCGGCTCAGTGTATAGCGCCTCTAACAGCGTCATGTAGTGTCACATGTATTATTACAGGCAGGTCAGTGTATAGCGCCTCTAACAGCGCCATGTAGTGTCACATGTATTATTACAGGCAGGTCAGTGTATAGCGCCTCTAACAGCGTCATGTAGCGTCACATGTATTATTACAGGCAGGTCAGTGTATAGCGCCTCTAACAGCGCCATGTAGCGTCACATGTATTATTACAGGCAGGTCAGTGTATAGCGCCTCTAACAGCGCCATGTAGCGTCACATGTATTATTACAGGCGGCTCAGTGTATAGCGCCTCTAACAGCGTCATGTAGCGTCACATGTATTATTACAGGCAGCTCAGTGGATAGCGCCTCTAACAGCGTCATGTAGCGTCACATGTATTATTACAGGCAGCTCAGTGTATAGCGCCTCTAACAGCGTCATGTAGCGCCACATGTATTATTACAGGCAGGTCAGTGTATAGCGCCTCTAACAGCGTCATGTAGCGTCACATGTATTATTACAGGCGGCTCAGCGTATAGCGCCTCTAACAGCGCCATGTAGCGTCACATGTATTATTACAGGCAGGTCAGTGTATAGCACCTCTAACAGCGTCATGTAGCGTCACATGTATTATTACAGGCAGGTCAGTGTATAGCGCCTCTAACAACGTCATGTAGCGTCACATGTATTATTACAGGCGGCTCAGCGTATAGCGCCTCTAACAGCGCCATGTAGCGTCACATGTATTATTACAGGCGGCTCAGTGTATAGCGGCGGTGCTCTAGCTTCCAGAGCCTGGTATTACCTGTCGCTACCTGTCTCTGTCCCATACATTTCAATGGACATTCCTTTTCTTCTGTTTAAACAGGGTTTTTAAAAATGTTTTTCTCTCCAATCATTGTGTGACGTCTCCTGGCCTAAAAAGAGTCATTTTTGAAAACTTTTTATATTTTTTATATTTTTATGCAGAATTGTGATTGCAGGTCTGGCGCTAAAGTGTTTATGTCACGGTGTTATAACAATGTCATTACATGTGTTTTCGCTTTGTTACTGGTGGATATGTGTTCAAATACAGACTTTAATCACACGGCGTCTGGCGTTCTATGCTATAGCGCCCAGATCCAGAGCGCCAGCGCTGTGTGAGGATGTTTTGATGAATATGGTTTGAGTCGCTCACACTGACCAGTCGGTACCGGTCGCTCCCATATAGTGCTATACTGGTGTTATAGCGACTCACACGTCAAATTCATCAATGCCAGCAATGTTACTACCGCGACTGAGGCGCTCTGTAATTGCGACTAACGGCAGATCAGAGCGAGCGCTAGTGGTCGCTCTTAGCGCTGCTGTACAGACGCTCATCTGCCGTTACCTGGCGCTAGTAATGAATCAGCCTGATAAACGTTACAAAGCGCTGAAGATATATTGGGAAGAGAGAGACGAGAGTCTGAGGAGAGTCTCCAGCTGCTTCCGAACCTCCTGAGAAATCTTTAATGAGCGCCATCGCTCCCCCGCCGTTCCCCGGTAGCCTTAGAAACCGCCTTTCATGCTTTGTGTCCCGGCTCCCAGGCCGCGGCCGCGATATAAACCATCGGGCTCATCAACAAGCCATTACCCGGAATAAAAATGGCCACAGCACCAAAGTCCATTGATGAACGGATTCTATTCATGGGTGCGATTCATTGGAGGCCTGGGGAGGGGGTAATGGCTTGTGATGAGCCCAGTTACCCCCAAAAATAAAATAAAAGAGATGGACAGCACTAAAGAAAAAAAAAGATGGAGAGAACAAAAAAAAGAGATGCGAGCAACAAGTGCAAAAGAGAGAGAGAGAGAGAGAGATCGATAGAAAAAAAGAGGGTGTAAGAAAAAACAAGGGAAAAAAAGATATATGTGCCACTACCCCCTCCCATTCCCCATAGACAGTGTGGCCTTCCCCCTTTCCATTCCATATATAGGCAGTGTGGCATTCCCCCCTCCCATTCCCCATATAGGCAGTGTGACATTCCCCCTCCCATTCCCCATATAGGCAGTGTGGCATTCCCCCTCCCATTCCCCATATAGGCAGTGTGGCATTCCCCCTCCCATTCCCCATATAGGCAGTGTGGCATTCCCCCTCCCATTCCCCATATAGGCAGTGTGGCATTCTCCCCCTCCCATTCCCCATATAGGCAGTGTGGCATCCCCCCCTCCCATTCCCCATATAGGCAGTGTGGCATTCCCCCTCCCATTCCCCATATAGGCAGTGTGGCATTCCCCCTTTCCATTCCCCATATAGGCAGTGTGGCATTCCCCCTCCCATTCCCCATATAGGCAGTGTGGCATTCCCCCTCCCATTCCCCATATAGGCAGTGTGGCATTCCCCCTCCCATTCCCCATATAGGCAGTGTGGCATTCTCCCCCTCCCATTCCCCATATAGGCAGTGTGGCATCCCCCCTCCCATTCCCCATATAGGCAGTGTGACATTCCCCCCTCCCATTCCCCATATAGGCAGTGTGACATTCCCCCCTCCCATTCCCCATATAGGCAGTGTGACATTCCCCCCTCCCATTCCCCATATAGGCAGTGTGGCATTCCCCCCTCCCATTTCCCATATAGGCAGTGTGCCATTCCCCCTCCCATTCCCCATATAGGCAGTGTGCCATTCCCCCTCCCATTCCCCATATAGGCAGTGTGACATTCCCCCCTCCCATTCCCCATATAGGCAGTGTGACATTCCCCCCTCCCATTCCCCATATAGGAAGTGTGGCATTCCCCCCTCCCATTTCCCATATAGGCAGTGTGCCATTCCCCCTCCCATTCCCCATATAGGCAGTGTGGCATTCCCCCCTCCCATTTCCCATATAAGCAGTGTGACATTCCCCCTCCCGCTTTTCTATATCTTGCCCAAAATTCATAAGAACTCCACCAGACCTCCAGGAAGACCGATAGTAGCAGGGACCAACTCCGTATTTCAACCTCTAGCAATTTTTTTGGACAAGATCCTTCAAACGAATGTCCTCAAGATTCCTTCTTTTCTATTAGACACGGGTGACTTCTTGTCCAAATTAGCCTCTATAGGATCTATTCCATCATACACCCTGCTATGCAGTATGGACGTAAGCAACCTCCATCCCACATCGTGAAGGTTACTACAATCATTGGCAGTTCACTAGAATCTACACCTTTATCCCCTGCTTATAAATCCTTCTGCATGGATCTACTTAGAGTGATCCTGACTAAAAATTATTTCCAATATAACGACAAGTTTTACCTACAAAAACAAGGGGCAGCTCGAACGTAACACCAGCCTATGCCAACTTATTTTTGGCAGAGTTTGAAAGAACAGTAGTATATCAACACCCCCTGTACATACAATATGCGCTAGTTTGGTATAGGTATATTGATGACGTCTTCTTCCTTTGGACAGGCAGTAGAGAAACTGTATCCACCTTTAAAGATGACCTTGACCAGGCGTGGCCCACGTTATCATTTTCCATTGAGGCGGACGCACAACAAGTACACTTTCTAGACTTTGGGTAAGCCTGTCTGGGGATACTTTACATACAGATCTCTACACTAAGCCCACAGACCGCAATACGTATCTACATGCCACTAGTTATCACCCACAAAAACTTAAAGACGGCCTACCTTACAGCCAGTTTGTTCATCTCAGAAGGATTATTGATAACGAGGCTACCTTTCAACAACGGGCAGAGATCATGGCACGAGATTTTAAGAGACTCGGTTACCCACAATCCACCATCAATAGGGCCCTCCAAAAAGCAGCTGCACTTGATAGGTCTACACTCTTACGATATAGGCCCAAACAATCCTCCAATCGCATTCCGTGTATCTTGACATACAATAAGCAAAGTAACACAGTCAAATCCATCATCAGGAAACACTGGGATATCTTGTCTGTGATGACAAACTTAAGGAGGTATTTGGGGAATTTCCAATGTTCACCTAAACGTTCCAAGAACATCAAGGACACATTGATTAAAGCAGATACCTGTGACAAAACCCACATACCCCAAAATAGGGACTGGCTTAGCACCCTACCAAAACCAGGTGGGATGTTTGCTTGTGGTAGCTGTGCACAATGCAATTCGGTTATCCGTTGCAGCACATTCAATTACCCATCCTCTGGCAAACAATACTCAATAAAAGGCTTTTTAATTGCAATACCAGCAATGTAATCTATTTATTGAAATGTCCGTGCGGCAAAGCCTATGTGGGCCAGACACAGAGAGAAATCAAAAATCCCATCAACGAGCACCGCAGTAACATTCGCCCCTTTAATTTTGACTCGCCAGTTGCAAAGCATTTTGCAGAAGCTAACCATCAGGTGTCCCAGCTGCGGTTTTTGGTAATAGAAAAAGTACACCCCCACAAAAGGGGTGGAGACCTAGCCACTAGATTATCCAGAAGGGAATTATTCTGGATTTATGAACTCAACACTAGGTATCCTAGTGGTATGAATGAGGAATGTGATCTGTCCCCATTTCTGTAATCTGCTGTTCATTTAACTTATCATCCTACTATAACTTTATGTCAATCTTGTTTCTACTACAGGACACTATACCACCTAGTCAGTTGGACTATTTGGGTTAATCTTGGGATATCTCCAACTATACATGGTATGATACTTTAAAACTTAACATTTCTTTCAATAGTCATCCTGGCACAAACAACTCCAAAAAAACATAAGCTACTCCTATACACACCCCAAAGCTCACCACTCTGATGGTATTTGTTTGTTGATATAGCAACCCTCAGCAGTCTCAGCACTCTCTATTCCTCCATCCCATTCCCCATATAGGCAGTGTGGCATCCCCCCTCCCCTCCCATTCCCCATATAGGCAGTGTGGCACCCCCCCTCCCCTCCCATTCCCCATATAGGCAGTGTGGCATCCCCCCTCCGCTCCCATTCCCCATATAGGCAGTGTGGCATTCCCCCCTCCCATTCCCCATATAGGCAGTGTGGCATTCTCCCCCTCCCATTCCCCATATAGGCAGTGTGACATTCCCCCCTCCCATTCCCCATATAGGCAGTGTGACATTCCCCCCTCCCATTCCCCATATAGGCAGTGTGGCATTCCCCCCTCCCATTTCCCATATAGGCAGTGTGCCATTCCCCCTCCCATTCCCCATATAGGCAGTGTGGCATTCCCCCCTCCCATTTCCCATATAGGCAGTGTGCCATTCCCCCTCCCATTCCCCATATAGGCAGTGTGGCATTCCCCCCTCCCATTTCCCATATAAGCAGTGTGACATTCCCCCTCCCGCTTTTCTATATCTTGCCCAAAATTCATAAGAACTCCACCAGACCTCCAGGAAGACCGATAGTAGCAGGGACCAACTCCGTATTTCAACCTCTAGCAATTTTTTTGGACAAGATCCTTCAAACGAATGTCCTCAAGATTCCTTCTTTTCTATTAGACACGGGTGACTTCTTGTCCAAATTAGCCTCTATAGGATCTATTCCATCATACACCCTGCTATGCAGTATGGGCGTAAGCAACCTCCATCCCACATCGTGAAGGTACTACAATCATTGGCAGTTCACTAGAATCTACACCCTTATCCCATGCTTATAAATCCTTCTGCACGGATCTACTTAGAGTGATCCTGACTAAAAATTATTTTCAATATAACGACAAGTTTTACCTACAAAAACAAGGGGCAGCTCGAACGTAACACCAGCCTATGCCAACTTATTTTTGGCAGAGTTTGAAAGAACAGTAGTATATCAACACCCCCTGTACATACAATATGCGCTAGTTTGGTATAGGTATATTGATGACGTCTTCTTCCTTTGGACAGGCAGTAGAGAAACTGTATCCACCTTTAAAGATGACCTTGACCAGGCGTGGCCCACGTTATCATTTTCCATTGAGGCGGACGCACAACAAGTACACTTTCTAGACGTTTGGGTAAGCCTGTCTGGGGATACTTTACATACAGATCTCTACACTAAGCCCACAGACCGCAATACGTATCTACATGCCACTAGTTATCACCCACAAAAACTTAAAGACGGCCTACCTTACAGCCAGTTTGTTCATCTCAGAGTGGAAGGATTATTGATAACGAGGCTACCTTTCAACAACGGGCAGAGATCATGGCACGAGATTTTAAGAGACTCGGTTACCCACAATCCACCATCAATAGGGCCCTCCAAAAAGCAGCTGCACTTGATAGGTCTACACTCTTACGATATAGGCCCAAACAATCCTCCAATCGCATTCCGTGTATCTTGACATACAATAAGCAAAGTAACACAGTCAAATCCATCATCAGGAAACACTGGGATATCTTGTCTGTGATGACAAACTTAAGGAGGTATTTGGGGAATTTCCAATGTTCACCTAAACGTTCCAAGAACATCAAGGACACATTGATTAAAGCAGATACCTGTGACAAAACCCACATACCCCAAAATAGGGACTGGCTTAGCACCCTACCAAAACCAGGTGGGATGTTTGCTTGTGGTAGCTGTGCACAATGCAATTCGGTTATCCGTTGCAGCACATTCAATTACCCATCCTCTGGCAAACAATACTCAATAAAAGGCTTTTTAATTGCAATACCAGCAATGTAATCTATTTATTGAAATGTCCGTGCGGCAAAGCCTATGTGGGCCAGACACAGAGAGAAATCAAAAATCCCATCAACGAGCACCGCAGTAACATTCGCCCCTTTAATTTTGACTCGCCAGTTGCAAAGCATTTTGCAGAAGCTAACCATCAGGTGTCCCAGCTGCGGTTTTTGGTAATAGAAAAAGTACACCCCCACAAAAGGGGTGGAGACCTAGCCACTAGATTATCCAGAAGGGAATTATTCTGGATTTATGAACTCAACACTAGGTATCCTAGTGGTATGAATGAGGAATGTGATCTGTCCCCATTTCTGTAATCTGCTGTTCATTTAACTTATCATCCTACTATAACTTTATGTCAATCTTGTTTCTACTACAGGACACTATACCACCTAGTCAGTTGGACTATTTGGGTTAATCTTGGGATATCTCCAACTATACATGGTATGATACTTTAAAACTTAACATTGCTTTCAATAGTCATCCTGGCACAAACAACTCCAAAAAAACATAAGCTACTCCTATACACACCCCAAAGCTCACCACTCTGATGGTATTTGTTTGTTGATATAGCAACCCTCAGCAGTCTCAGCACTCTCTATTCCTCCATCCCATTCCCCATATAGGCAGTGTGGCATCCCCCCTCCCCTCCCATTCCCCATATAGGCAGTGTGGCACCCCCCCTCCCCTCCCATTCCCCATATAGGCAGTGTGGCATCCCCCCTCCGCTCCCATTCCCCATATAGGCAGTGTGGCATTTCCCCCTCCCATTCCCCATAGGCAGTGTGGTATCCCCCCCCCATTCCCCATATAGGCAGCGTGGCATTCCCCCCTCCCATTCCCCATAGGCAGTGTGACATCTCTCCCTCCCATTCCCCATAGGCAGTGTGGCATTCCCCCTCCTATTCCCCATAGGCAGTGTGACATCTCCCCCTCCCATTCCCCATATAGGCAGTGTGGCATTCCCCCTCCTGTTCCCCATAGGCAGTGTGACATCCCCCCTCCCATTCCCCATAGGCAGTATGGCATTCCCCCCCTCACTTTCCCCACAGGCAGTGTGGCATCCCCCCTCCCATTCCCCATAGGCAGTGTGGTATCCCCCCCCCATTCCCCATATAGCCAGTGTGGCATTCCCCCCTCCCATTCCCCATAGGCAGTGTGACATCCCTCCCTCCCATTCCCCATAGGCAGTGTGGCATTCCCCCCTCCCATTCCCCATAGGCAGTGTGACATCCCTCCCTCCCATTCCCCATATAGGCAGTGTGGCATTCCCCCTCCCATTCCCCATATAGACAGTGTGGCATTCCCCCTCCCATTCCCCATAGGCAGTGTGGCATTCCCCCCCTCACTTTCCCCACAGGCAGTGTGGCATCCCCCCTCCCATTCCCCATATAGCCAGTGTGGCATTCCCCCCTCCCATTCCCCATAGGCAGTGTGACATCCCTCCCTCCCATTCCCATATAGGCAGTGTGGCATCCCCCCCTCCCATTCCCCATAGGCAGTGTGACATCCCTCCCTCCCATTCCCCATATAGGCAGTGTGGCATTCCCCCTCCCATTCCCCATATAGGCAGTGTGGCATTCCCCCTCCCATTCCCCATATAGGCAGTGTGGCATTCCCCCTCCCATTCCCCATAGGCAGTGTGACATCCCTCCCTCCCATTCCCCATATAGGCAGTGTGGCATTCCCCCTCCCATTCCCCATATAGGCAGTGTGGCATCCCCCCCCTCCCATTCCCCATAGGCAGTGTGGCATTCCCCCCTCCCATTCCCCATATAGGCAGTGTGGCATCCCCCCTCCCATTCCCCATAGGCAGTGTGGCATTCCCCCCTCCCATTCCCCATAGACAGTGTGACATCCCCCCTCCCATTCCCCATAGGCATTGTGACCTTTTTCCCTTACTGCTCTTCACAAGGACAGACATCATCTAGCCATCAGCTTCATCTTGTCACATCCCATTTCTCACAGTTTATCTTGAATGTCAATGACTCTGGGTCCTGGGTTGTACAGTGACGGCCATGTTCCTTTAGCGCCATAATAAATAGCAGTTGTCACCTCATCTACCAGTGAAGTGTTGATGGTGCTGGGGAGCAGATGAGGACAGATCTGGGTCCTGCAGCGTTCAGGCGGCTCATGGCAGCACACAGCTCATAAAGGACTTCACACCGTTACTGAATAATCGCTGTGCTGCAAAAAGACAGATAGCTATTAGCACTAAGAAATCTACCGCATGTTTCGCCCTAAAAGACGCTCCTAGGATTTGGAGGAAGAAAGTAAGAAAAAAAAAATATTCAAAACCATAGGCAGTGTGGCATTCCCCATCCCATTCCCCCATATAGGCAGTGTGGCATTCCCCCCTCCCATTCCCCATATAGGCAGTGTGGCATTCCTCGCTCCCATTCCCTATATAGGCAGTGTGGCATTCCCCCCTTCCATTCCCCATATAGGCAGTGTGGCATTCCTCGCTCCCATTCCCTATATAGGCAGTGTGGCATCCCCCCTTCCATTCCCCATATAGGCAGTGTGGCATTCCCCCCTCCCATTCCCCATATAGGCAGTGTAGCATTCCCCCTCCCATTCCCCATATAGGCAGTGTGGCATTCCCCCCTCCCATTCCCCATATAGGCAGTGTGGCATCCCCCCTCCCATTCCCCATATAGGCAGTGTGGCATTCCTCGCTCCCATTCCCTATATAGGCAGTGTGGCATTCCCCCCTCCCATTCCCCATATAGGCAGTGTGGCATTCCCCCTCCCATTCCCCATATAGGCAGTGTGGCATCCCCCCTTCCATTCCCCATATAGGCAGTGTGGCATTCCTTGCACCCATTCCCCATATAGGCAGTGTGGCATCCCCCTCCCATTTCCCTATATAGGCAGTGTGGCATCCCCCTCCCATTCCCTATATAGGCAGTGTGGCATCCCCCCCCTTCCATTCCCCATATAGGCAGTGTGGCATTCCCCCTCCCATTCCCCATATAGGCAGTGTGGCATCCCCCCTCCCATTCCCCATATAGGCAGTGTGGCATTCCTCGCTCCCATTCCCTATATAGGCAGTGTGGCATTCCCCCCTCCCATTCCCCATATAGGCAGTGTGGCATTCCCCCTCCCATTCCCCATATAGGCAGTGTGGCATCCCCCCTTCCATTCCCCATATAGGCAGTGTGGCATTCCTCGCACCCATTCCCCATATAGGCAGTGTGGCATCCCCCTCCCATTTCCCTATATAGGCAGTGTGGCATCCCCCTCCCATTCCCTATATAGGCAGTGTGGCATCCCCCCCTTCCATTCCCCATATAGGCAGTGTGGCATCCCCCCTTCCATTCCCCATATAGGCAGTGTGGCATTCCCCCTCCCATTCCCCATATAGGCAGTGTGGCATTCCCCCCTCCCATTCCCCATAAGCAGTGTGGCATTCCCCCCTCCCATTCCCTATATAGGCAGTGTGGCATCCCCCCTCCCATTCCCCATAAGCAGTGTGGCATTCCCCCCACCCCATTCCCTATATAGGCAGTGTGGCATCCCCCTCCCATTCCCATAGGCAGTGTAGCATTCCCCCTCCCATTCCCCATATAGGCAGTGTGGCATTCCCCCCTCCCATTCCCCATAAGCAGTGTGGCATTCCCCCCACCCCATTCCCTATATAGGCAGTGTGGCATCCCCCCTCCCATTCCCCATAAGCAGTGTGGCATTCCCCCCACCCCATTCCCTATATAGGCAGTGTGGCATCCCCCCTCCCATTCCCCATAAGCAGTGTGGCATTCCCCCCACCCCATTCCCTATATAGGCAGTGTGGCATCCCCCCTCCCATTCCCCATATGCAGTGTGACACCCCCCTTCCATTCCCCATATACTAAACAAATGAGACCACCAGAAAGGTCCCTATGGGGCAATATATGCGGCCGCACACCCAAGAGTAGTATCAAAATTAAATTGTGTGAATCACATGTAACTAGTCCATACACATACAGACGACAAACATTTAAAATAAATTAAAAATTGAAGGACAGGCGGAAAGGTCAGACTTAATAACCAGGCTCTACTACAGTTACAAGTGTATGAATAATTGTATATATATATTTTTAGCACATATGCCATAAAATAAGTGGCATAATGTGTGCAATAATACCAATACCAAGATACCAATATAAGCCGCCCCTGGTGGTAAGGACACTGAGAGCCAGATGTAGAATACTGCCAACTAAATACAATGTGACAAATATCTACAGTGAAGTATAATAAAACGTGAGACAGTTACATCCACGTTAAAAAGTAAAGTGCAAAAGTGCCATTAATTCAATAGGAAAGTAAAATACCCGAATATACCAAAACAAAGTGCTAAAGTGCTAAGTACAAACCAACTAACATATCATGAGCCATGTCAAAAACACACATCCATAAAGTAACATTGTGAGAAAAAGTGCAGAGAGTAATGAACAAATATATATCAGCGGGGACAACTGGTCATGGAAAATAAATATTCAAAACATCACCAGGTCCGACCACTGCACAGCCTGGCAGCACCGACGCGTTGCGTGGTTTCCAACGGCAACCACTTCGTCAGGGTGTTCCGTTCCCCATATAGGCTGTGTGGCATTTCCCCTCCCATTCCCCACAGGCAGTGTGGCATCCCCCCTCCCATTCCCCATAGGCAGTGGGGCATTCACCCCTTCCATTCCCATATGCAGTGTGGCATTCCCCCTCCCATTCCCCATATAGGCAGTGTGGCATCCCCCCTCCCATTCCCCATATAGGCAGTGTGGCATCCCGCCTCCCATTCCCCACAGGCAGTGTGGCATTCCCCCTCCCATTCCCCATATAGGCAGTGTGGCATCCTCCCTCCCATTCCCCATAGGCAGTGGGGCATTCACCCCTTCCATTCCCATATGCAGTGTGGCATTCACCCCTTCCATTCCCATATGCAGTGTGGCATCCCCCCTCCCATTTCCCATATAGACAGTGTGGCATCCCCCCTCCCATTCCCCATATGCAGTGTGGCATTCCCGCTCCATTCCCCATATAGGCAGTGTGGCATCCCCCTCCCATTCCCCATAGGCAGTGTGGCATTCCCCCTCCCATTCCCCACAGGCAGTGTGGCATCCCCCCTCCCAATCCCCACAGGCAGTGTGGCATCCCCCCTCCCATTCCCCACAGGCAGTGTGGCATCCCCCCTCCCATTCCCCATAGGCAGTGTGGCATTCCCCCTCCCATTCCCCATATAGGCAGTGTGGCATCCCCCCTCCCATTCCCCACAGGCAGTGTGGCATTCCCCCTCCCATTCCCCATAGGCAGTGTGGCATTCCCCCTCCCATTCCCCATAGGCAGTGTGGCATTCCCCTCCCATTCCCCATAGGCAGTGTGGCATTCCCCCTCCCATTCCCCATAGGCAGTGTGGCATTCCCCCTCCCATTCCCCATATAGGAAGTGTGGCATCCCCCCTCCCATTCCCCACAGGCAGTGTGGCATTCCCCCTCCCATTCCCCATAGGCAGTGTGGCATTCCCCCCTCCCATTCCCCATATAGGAAGTGTGGCATCCCCCCTCCCATTCCCCACAGGCAGTGTGGCATTCCCCCTCCCATTCCCCATAGGCAGTGTGGCAGTCCCCTCCCATTCCCCATAGGCAGTGTGGCATTCCCCATCCCATTCCCCATAGGCAGTGTGGCATTCCCCATCCCATTCCCCATATAGGCAGTGTGGCATCCCCCCTCCCATTCCCCATAGGCAGTGTGGCATTCCCCCCTCCCATTCCCATAGACAGGGTGGCATTCCCCTCCCATTCCCCATAGGCAATGTGGTATTCCCCTTCCATTCCCCATAGGCAGTGTGGCATTCTCCCCTCCTATTCCCATGGGCAGTGTGGCAATCCTCCCTCCCATTCCCATGGGCAGTGTGGCATTCCTCCCTCCCATTCCCCATATAGGCAGTGTGGCATTCCTCCCTCCCATTCCCCATAGGCAGTGTGGCATTCCTACCTCCCATTCCCCATATAGGCAGTGTGGCATTCTCCCTTCCATTCCCCATTGGCAGTGTGACAACCCCCCTCCCATTCCCCATATAGGCAGTGTGACATTCCCCCTCCCATTCCCCATATAGGCAGTGTGGCATTCCCCCTCCCATTCCCCATAGGCAGTGTGGCATTCCCCTCACATTCCCCATAGGCAATGTGGTATTCCCCTTCCATTCCCCATAGGCAGTGTGGCATTCTCCCCTCCCATTCCCCATTGGCAGTGTGACAACCCCCCTCCCATTCCCCATATAGGCAGTGTGGCATTCCCCCTCCCATTCCCCATATAGGCAGTGTGGCATTCCCCCTCCCATTCCCCATATAGGCAGTGTGGCATTCCCCCTCCCATTCCCCATATAGGCAGTGTGGCATCCTCCCTCCCATTCCCCATAGGCAGTGGGGCATTCACCCCTTCCATTCCCATATGCAGTGTGGCATTCACCCCTTCCATTCCCATATGCAGTGTGGCATCCCCCCTCCCATTTCCCATATAGACAGTGTGGCATCCCCCCTCCCATTCCCCATATGCAGTGTGGCATTCCCGCTCCATTCCCCATATAGGCAGTGTGGCATCCCCCTCCCATTCCCCATAGGCAGTGTGGCATTCCCCCTCCCATTCCCCACAGGCAGTGTGGCATCCCCCCTCCCATTCCCCACAGGCAGTGTGGCATCCCCCCTCCCATTCCCCACAGGCAGTGTGGCATCCCCCCTCCCATTCCCCATAGGCAGTGTGGCATTCCCCCTCCCATTCCCCATATAGGCAGTGTGGCATCCCCCCTCCCATTCCCCACAGGCAGTGTGGCATTCCCCCTCCCATTCCCCATAGGCAGTGTGGCATTCCCCCTCCCATTCCCCATAGGCAGTGTGGCATTCCCCTCCCATTCCCCATAGGCAGTGTGGCATTCCCCCTCCCATTCCCCATAGGCAGTGTGGCATTCCCCCTCCCATTCCCCATATAGGAAGTGTGGCATCCCCCCTCCCATTCCCCACAGGCAGTGTGGCATTCCCCCTCCCATTCCCCATAGGCAGTGTGGCATTCCCCCCTCCCATTCCCCATATAGGAAGTGTGGCATCCCCCCTCCCATTCCCCACAGGCAGTGTGGCATTCCCCCTCCCATTCCCCATAGGCAGTGTGGCAGTCCCCTCCCATTCCCCATAGGCAGTGTGGCATTCCCCATCCCATTCCCCATATAGGCAGTGTGGCATCCCCCCTCCCATTCCCCATAGGCAGTGTGGCATTCCCCCCTCCCATTCCCATAGACAGGGTGGCATTCCCCTCCCATTCCCCATAGGCAATGTGGTATTCCCCTTCCATTCCCCATAGGCAGTGTGGCATTCCCCTCCCATTCCCCATAGGCAATGTGGTATTCCCCTTCCATTCCCCATAGGCAGTGTGGCATTCTCCCCTCCTATTCCCATGGGCAGTGTGGCAATCCTCCCTCCCATTCCCATGGGCAGTGTGGCATTCCTCCCTCCCATTCCCCATATAGGCAGTGTGGCATTCCTCCCTCCCATTCCCCATAGGCAGTGTGGCATTCCTCCCTCCCATTCCCCATATAGGCAGTGTGGCATTCTCCCTTCCATTCCCCATTGGCCGTGTGACAACCCCCCTCCCATTCCCCATATAGGCAGTGTGACATTCCCCCTCCCATTCCCCATATAGGCAGTGTGGCATTCCCCCTCCCATTCCCCATAGGCAGTGTGGCATTCCCCTCACATTCCCCATAGGCAATGTGGTATTCCCCTTCCATTCCCCATAGGCAGTGTGGCATTCTCCCCTCCCATTCCCCATTGGCAGTGTGACAACCCCCCTCCCATTCCCCATATAGGCAGTGTGACATTCCCCCTCCCATTCCCCATATAGGCAGTGTGGCATTCCCCCTCCCATTCCCCATATAGGCAGTGTGACATTCCCCCTCCCATTCCCCATATAGGCAGTGTGGCATTCTCCCTCCCATTCCCCATTGGCAGTGTGACAACCCCCCTCCCATTCCCCATATAGGCAGTGTGACATTCCCCCTCCCATTCCCCATATAGGCAGTGTGACATTCCCCCTCCCATTCCCCATATAGGCAGTGTGGCATTCCCCCTCCCATTCCCCATATAGGCAGTGTGACATTCCCCCTCCCATTCCCCATAGGCAGTGTGACATTCCCCCTCCCATTCCCCATTGGCAGTGTGGCATCCCCCTCCCATTCCCCATAGGCAGTGTGGCATTCCCCCTCCCATTCCCCATATAGGCAGTGGGGCATCCCCCCTCCCATTCCCCATATAGGCAGCGTGGCATTTGCCCTCCCATTCCCCATAGGCAGTGTGGCATTCCCCCTCCCATCCCCCATATAGGAAGTGTGGCATCCCCCCTCCCATTCCCCACAGGCAGTGTGGCATCCCCCCTCCCATTCCCCATAGGCAGTGTGGCATTCCCCCTCCCATCCCCCATATATAGGAAGTGTGGCATCCCCCCTCCCATTCCCCACAGGCAGTGTGGCTTTCCCCCTCCCATTCCCCATAGGCAGTGTGGCATTCCCCCTCCCATTCCCCATATAGGCAGTGTGGCATCCCCCCTCCCATTCCCCATAGGCAGTGTGGCATTCCCCCTACCATTCCCCATAGGCAGTGTGGCATTCCCCTCCCATTCCCCATAGGCAGTGTGGCATTCCCCCTCCCATTCCCCATATAGGCAGTGTGGCATCCCCCCTCCCATTCCCCATAGGCAGTGTGGCATTCCCCCTCCCATTCCCCATAGGCAGTGTGGCATTCCCCTCCCATTCCCCATAGGCAATGTGGTATTCCCCTTCCAATCCCCATAGGCAGTGTGGCATTCTCCCCTCCTATTCCCATGGGCAGTGTGGCAATCCTCCCTCCCATTCCCATGGGCAGTGTGGCATTCCTCCCTCCCATTCCCCATATAGGCAGTGTGGCATTCCTCCCTCCCATTCCCCATAGGCAGTGTGGCATTCCTCCCTCCCATTCCCCATATAGGCAGTGTGGCATTCTCCCTCCCATTCCCCATTGGCAGTGTGACAACCCCCCTCCCATTCCCCATATAGGCAGTGTGACATTCCCCCTCCCATTCCCCATATAGGCAGTGTGGCATTCCCCCTCCCATTCCCCATATAGGCAGTGTGACATTCCCCCTTCCATTCCCCATAGGCAGTGTGACATTCCCCCTCCCATTCCCCATTGGCAGTGTGGCATTCCCCCTGCCATTCCCCATAGTCAGTTTGGCATTCCCCCTTCCATTCCCCATAGGCAGTGTGGCATTCCCCCCTCCCATTCCCCATATAGGCAGTGTGGCATTCCTCCCTCCCATTCCCCATAGGCAGTGTGGCATTCCTCCCTCCCATTCCCCATTGGCAGTGTGGCATTCCCCCTGCCATTCCCCATAGGCAGTGTGGAATTCCCCGATCCCATTCCCCATAGGTAATGTGGCATTCCCCCTCCCATTCCCCATAGGCAGTGTGGCATTCCTCCCAACCATTCCCCATTGGCAGTGTGGCATTCCTCCCTCCCATTCCCCATAGGCAGTGTGGCATTCCTCCCTCCCATTCCCCATTGGCAGTGTGGAATTCCCCCCTCCCATTCCCCATATAGGCAGTGTGGCATTCCCCCCTCCCATTCCCCATATAGGCAGTGTGGCATTCCCCCCACCCATTCCCCATATAGGCAGTGTGGCATTCCTCCCTCCCATTCCCCATATAGGCAGTGTGGCATTCCCCCCTCCCATTCCCCATATAGGCAGTGTGGCATTCCCCCCTCCCATTCCCCATATAGGCAGTGTGGCATTCCTCCCTTCCATTCCCCATAGGCAGTGTGGCATTCCTCCCTCCCATTCCCCATTGGCAGTGTGGCATTCCCCCTGCCATTCCCCATAGGCAGTGTGGAATTCCCCGCTCCCATTCCCCATAGGCAATGTGGCATTCCCCCTCTCATTCCCCATAGGCAGTGTGGCATTGCTCCCTCCCATTCCCCATTGGCAGTGTGGCATTCCTCCCTCCCATTCCCCATAGGCAGTGTGGCATTCCTCCCTCCAATTCCCTATTGGCAGTGTGGCATTCCCCCTGCCATTCCCCATAGGCAGTGTGGAATTCCCCCCTCCCATTCCCCATAGGCAGTGTGGCATTCCCCCCCTCCCATTCCCCATATAGGCAGTGTGGTATTCCCCCCCTCCCATTCCCCATAGGCAGTGTGGCATTTCCTCTTCCACTGACATAGGCGGGTGTCGCATTTTCCCCTCCATTTCCCATAGGCAGTGTGGCATTCCTCCCTCCCATTCCCCCATATCAGTGTGGCACTTCCCCCTCCCATTCCTCTTAGGCAGTGTGACAACCCCCCTCCCATTCCCCATAGGCAGTCTGGCATTCTCCCCCCCCATTCCCCCATAGGTAGTGTGGAATCCCCCCTCCCATTCCCCATAGGCAGTTTGGCATCCTCCCTCCCATTCCCCATAGGCAATGTGGAATTTCGCTCTCCCATTCCCCCATAGGCAGTGTGGCATTTCCTCCTCCCATTCCCCTATAGGCAGTGCAGCAGCCCCCTCCCATTCTCAATAGGCAGTGTGGCATTCCCCCTCCCATTCCCCATATAGACAGTGTGGCATTCCCCCTCCTATTCCCCATATAGGCAGTGTGACATCCCCCCACCCATTCCCTACTTAGGCAGTGTGGCATCCCCCTCCCATTCCCCATACAGGCAGTGTGGCATTCCCCCCTCCCATTCCCCATAGGCAGTGTAGCATTCCCCATATAATCAGTGTGGCATCCCCCCTCCCATTCCCCATATAGGCAGTGTGGCATTCCCCCTCCCATTCCATATATAGGCAGTGTCGTATTCCCCCCTCCCATTCCCCATATAGGCAGTGTGGCATCCCCCCTCCCATTCCCCATATAGGCAGTGTGGCATTCCCCCCTCCCATTCCCCATAGGCAGTGTAGCATTCCCCATATAATCAGTGTGGCATCCCCCCTCCCATTCCCCATATAGGCAGTGTGGCATTCCCCCTCCCATTCCATATATAGGCAGTGTCGTATTCCCCCCTCCCATTCCCCATATAGGCAGTGTGACATTCCCCCCTCCCATTCCCCATATAGGCAGTGTAGCATTCCCCCTCCCATTCCCCATATAATCAGTGTGGCATCCCCCCTCCCATTCCCCATATAGGCAGTGTGGCATTCCCCCTTCCCATTCCCCATAGGCAGTGTAGCATTCCCCCTCCCATTCCCCATATAGGCAGTGTGGCATTCTCCCCTCCCATCCCCCATATAGGCAGTGTGGCATTCCCCCTCCCATTCCCCATATAGGCAGTGTGACATTCCCCCTCCCATTCCCCATATAGGCAGTGTGGCATCCCCCCTCCCATTCCACATATAGGCAGTGTGGCATTCCTCCTCCCATTCCCCATATAGGCAGTGTGGCATTCCCCCTCCCATTCCCCATAGGCAGTGTGGCATTCCCCCTCCCATCCCCATATAGGCAGTGTGACATTCCCCCCTCCCATTCCATATATAGGCAGTGTCGTATTCCCCCCTCCCATTCCCCATATAGGCAGTGTGACATTCCCCCCTCCCATTCCCCATATAGGCAGTGTGGCATTCCCCCTCCCATCCCCATATAGGCAGTGTGACATTCCCCCCTCCCATTCCATATATAGGCAGTGTCGTATTCCCCCCTCCCATTCCCCATATAGGCAGTGTGACATTCCCCCCTCCCATTCCCCATATAGGCAGTGTGGCATTCCCCCTCCCATTCCCCATAGGCAGTGTGGCATTCCCCCTCCCATCCCCATATAGGCAGTGTGACATTCCCCCCTCCCATTCCATATATAGGCAGTGTGGCATTCCCCCTCCCATCCCCATATAGGCAGTGTGACATTCCCCCCTCCCATTCCATATATAGGCAGTGTCGTATTCCCCCCTCCCATTCCCCATATAGGCAGTGTGACATTCCCCCCTCCCATTCCCCATATAGGCAGTGTGGCATTCCCCCTCCCATCCCCATATAGGCAGTGTGACATTCCCCCTCCCATTCCCCATATAGGCAGTGTGGCATCCCCCCTCCCATTCCACATATTGGCAGTGTGGCATTCCTCCTCCCATTCCCCATATAGGCAGTGTGGCATTCCCCCTCCCATCCCCATATAGGCAGTGTGACATTCCCCCTCCCATTCCCCATATAGGCAGTGTGGCATCCCCCCTCCCATTCCACATATTGGCAGTGTGGCATTCCTCCTCCCATTCCCCATATAGGCAGTGTGGCATTCCCCCTCCCATTCCCCATAGGCAGTGTGGCATTCCCCCTCCCATCCCCATATAGGCAGTGTGACATTCCCCCCTCCCATTCCATATATAGGCAGTGTCGTATTCCCCCCTCCCATTCCCCATATAGGCAGTGTGACATTCCCCCCTCCCATTCCCCATATAGGCAGTGTGGCATTCCCCCTCCCATCCCCATATAGGCAGTGTGACATTCCCCCCTCCCATTCCATATATAGGCAGTGTCGTATTCCCCCCTCCCATTCCCCATATAGGCACTGTGACATTCCCCCCTCCCATTCCCCATATAGGCAGTGTCGCATTCCCCCCTCCCATTCCCCATATAGGCAGTGTGGCATTCCCCCTCCCATTCCCCATAGGCAGTGTGGCATTCCCCCTCCCATCCCCATATAGGCAGTGTGACATTCCCCCCTCCCATTCCATATATAGGCAGTGTCGTATTCCCCCCTCCCATTCCCCATATAGGCAGTGTGGCATTCCCCCTCCCATTCCCCATATAGGCAGTGTGGCATTCCTCCTCCCATTCCCCATATAGGCAGTGTGGCATCCCTCCTCCCATTCCCCAAATAGGCAGTGTGGCATTCCCCCTCCCATTCCCCATGTAAGCAGTGTGGCATTCCCCCCTCCCATTCCCCATATTGGCAGTGTGGCATTCCCCCTCCCATTCCCCATATAGGCAGTGTGGCATTCCTCCTCCCATTCCCCATATAGGCAGTGTGGCATTCCCCCCTCCCATTCCCCATATAGGCAGTGTGGCATTCGCCCTCCCATTCCCCATATAGACAGTGTGGCATTCCCCCTCCCATTCCCCATATAGACAATGTGGCATTCCCCCTCCCATATAGGCAGTGTGGCATTCCCCCTCCCATTCCCCATATAGGCAGTGTGGCATTCCCCCTCCCATTCCCCATATAGGCAGTGTGGCATCCCCCCTCCCATTCCCCATATAGGCAATGTGGCATTCCCCCTCCCATATAGGCAGTGTGGCATTCCCCCTCCCATTCCCCATATAGGCAGTGTGGCATTCCCCCTCCCATTCCCCATATAGGCAGTGTGGCATTCCCAGTCTCATTCCCCATATAGGCAGTGTGGCATTCCCCCCTCCCATTCCCCATATAGGCAGTGTGGCATTCCCCCTCCCATTCCTTATATAGGCAGTGTGGCATTCCCCCATCCCATTCCCCATATAGGCAGTGTGGCATTCCCCCCTCCCATTCCCCATATAGGCAGTGTGGCATTCCCCCATCCCATTCCCCATATAGGCAGTGTGGCATTCCCCCCTCCCATTCCCCATATAGGCAGTGTGGCATTCCCCCCTCCCATTCCCCATATAGACAGTGTGGCATTCCCCCATCCCATTCCCCATATAGGCAGTGTGGCATTCCCCCCTCCCATTCCCCATATAGGCAGTGTGGCATTCCCCCCTCCCATTCCCCATATAGGCAGTGTGGCATTCCCCCATCCCATTCCCCATATAGGCAGTGTGGCATTCCCCCCTCCCATTCCCCATATAGGCAGTGTGGCATTCCCCCATCCCATTCCCCATATAGGCAGTGTGGCATTCCCCCTCCCATTCCCCATATAGGCAGTGTGGCATTCCCCCATCCCATTCCCCATATAGGCAGTGTGGCATTCCCCCATCCTATTCCCCATATAGGCAGTGTGGCATTCCTCCTCCCATTCCCCATAGGCAGTGTGGCATTCCTCCTCCCATTCCCCATAGGCAGTGTGACATTCCCCCTCCCATTCCCCATATAGGCAGTGTGGCATTCCCCCCTCCCATTCCCCATAGGCAGTGTGGCATTCTCCCCTCCCATTCCCCATAGGCAGTGTGGCATCCCCCCTCCCATTCCCCATATAGGCAGTGTGGCATTCCCCCTTCCCATTCCCCATATAGGCAGTGTGGCATTCCCCCCTCCCATTCCCCATATAGGCAGTGTGGCATTCCCCCTCCCATTCCATATATAGGCAGTGTGGCATTCCCCCGCCCATTCCCCATATAGGCAGTGTGGCATCCCCCTTCCCATTCCCCATATAGGCAGTGTGGCATTCCCCCTCCCATTCCCCATATAGGCAGTGTGGCATTCCCCCTCCATTCCCCATATAGGCAGTGTGGCATTCCCCCTTCCCATTCCCCATATAGGCAGTGTGGCATTCCCCCTTCCATTCCCCATAGGCAGTGTGGCATTCCCCCCTCCCATTCCCCATATAGGCAGTGTGGCATTCCCCCCTCCCATTCCCCATATAGGCAGTGTGGCATTCCCCCCTCCCATTCCCCATATAGGCAGTGTGGCATTCCCCCCTCCCATTCCCCATATAGGCAGTGTGGCATTCCCCCCTCCCATTCCCCATATAGGCAGTGTGGCATTCCCCCCTCCCATTCCCCATATAGGCAGTGTGGCATTCCCCCCTCCCATTCCCCATATAGGCAGTGTGGCATTCCCCCCTCCCATTCCCCATATAGGCAGTGTGGCATTCCCCCCTCCCATTCCCCATATAGGCAGTGTGGCATTCCCCCCTCCCATTCCCCATATAGGCAGTGTGGCATTCCCCCCTCCCATTCCCCATATAGGCAGTGTGGCATTCCCCCCTCCCATTCCCCATATAGGCAGTGTGGCATTCCCCCCTCCCATTCCCCATATAGGCAGTGTGGCATTCCCCCCTCCCATTCCCCATATAGGCAGTGTGGCAATCCCCCATCCCATTCCCCATATAGGCAGTGTGGCATTCCCCCATCCTATTCCCCATATAGGCAGTGTGGCATTCCTCCTCCCATTCCCCATAGGCAGTGTGGCATTCCTCCTCCCATTCCCCATATAGGCAGTGTGGCATTCCCCCTCCCATTCCCCATATAGGCAGTGTGGCATTCCTCATCCATTCCCCATATAGGCAGTGTGGCATTCCCCCTTCCCATTCCCCATATAGGCAGTGTGGCATTCCCCCTCCCATTCCCCATATAGGCAGTGTGGCATTCCCCCCCTCCCATTCCCCATATAGGCAGTGTGGCATTCCCCCCTCCCATTCCCCATATAGGCAGTGTGGCATTCCCCCCTCCCATTCCCCATATAGGCAGTGTGGCATTCCCCCCTCCCATTCCCCATATAGGCAGTGTGGCATTCCCCCCTCCCATTCCCCATATAGGCAGTGTGGCATTCCCCCCTCCCATTCCCCATATAGGCAGTGTGGCATTCCCCCCTCCCATTCCCCATATAGGCAGTGTGGCATTCCCCCCTCCCATTCCCCATATAGGCAGTGTGGCAATCCCCCATCCCATTCCCCATATAGGCAGTGTGGCATTCCCCCATCCTATTCCCCATATAGGCAGTGTGGCATTCCTCCTCCCATTCCCCATAGGCAGTGTGGCATTCCTCCTCCCATTCCCCATATAGGCAGTGTGGCATTCCCCCCTCCCATTCCCCATAGGCAGTGTGGCATTCTCCCCTCCCATTCCCCATAGGCAGTGTGGCATCCCCCCTCCCATTCCCCATATAGGCAGTGTGGCATTCCCCCCTCCCATTCCCCATATAGGCAGTGTGGCATTCCCCCTCCCATTCCCCATATAGGCAGTGTGGCATTCCCCCCTCCCATTCCCCATATAGGCAGTGTGGCATTCCCCCCTCCCATTCCCCATATAGGCAGTGTGGCATTCCCCCCTCCCATTCCCCATATAGGCAGTGTGGCATTCCCCCCTCCCATTCCCCATATAGGCAGTGTGGCATTCCCCCTCCCATTCCATATATAGGCAGTGTGGCATTCCCCCTTCCCATTCCCCATATAGGCAGTGTGGCATCCCCCCTCCCATTCCCCATATAGGCAGTGTGGCATTCCCCCCTCCCATTCCCCATATAGGCAGTGTGGCATTCCCCCTCCCATTCCATATATAGGCAGTGTGGCATTCCCCCTTCCCATTCCCCATATAGGCAGTGTGGCATTCCCCCTCCCATTCCCCATATAGGCAGTGTGGCATTCCTCATCCATTCCCCATATAGGCAGTGTGGCATTCCCCCTTCCCATTCCCCATATAGGCAGTGTGGCATTCCCCCTTCCATTCCCCATATAGGCAGTGTGGCATTCCCCCATCCTATTCCCCATATAGGCAGTGTGGCATCCCCCCTCCCATTCCCCATATAGGCAGTGTGGCATTCCCCCCTCCCATTCCCCATATAGGCAGTGTGGCATTCCCCCCTCCCATTCCCCATATAGGCAGTGTGGCATTCCCCTCCCATTCCCCATATAGGCAGTGTGGCATTCCCCCCTCCCATTCCCCATATAGGCAGTGTGGCATTCCCCCCTCCCATTCCCCATATAGGCAGTGTGGCATTCCCCCCTCCCATTCCCCATATAGGCAGTGTGGCATTCCCCCCTCCCATTCCCCATATAGGCAGTGTGGCATTCCCCCCTCCCATTCCCCATATAGGCAGTGTGGCATTCCCCCCTCCCATTCCCCATATAGGCAGTGTGGCATTCTCCCTCCCATTCCCCATATAGGCAGTGTGGCATTCTCCCTCCCATTCCCCATATAGGCAGTGTGGCATTCCCCCCTCCCATTCCCCATATAGGCAGTGTGGCATCTCCCCTCCCATTCCAATAAGAAATGTGGCAAAATCACTGAAATATCAGATCTCTGTGTTCGCACATTTTCTCACCACCCATCTGAGTGACATCATGGTGGCGTTCAGCAGCGAGCGGCTGTGAATCATTAATGGCTACGTGCA
Source organism: Gastrophryne carolinensis (assembly GCA_027917425.1). Taxonomy (NCBI): domain Eukaryota; kingdom Metazoa; phylum Chordata; class Amphibia; order Anura; family Microhylidae; genus Gastrophryne; species Gastrophryne carolinensis. Next base: position 13,590,241 of record CM051244.1, on the reverse strand, counting down.
TAACGCCAGCGCTGTGCCGACCACATACAGGAAATAAATACTGCAAGAGAATGAATCGTCCCCAACGCCAAACCCAGAGCAACAAAGACAGGTTGTGTTTTATTGTGATGAAACGTCACACAAAACAATTACGGCTTTGTGTCCCTGGGAGAAATAAAAGCATCAGCTACATAAATGAAAAACAAGGATGGATCAGATTCTCTCCCAGAAGGCCCCAGAGATTCTTGGAGGGTCCGGAGGTCAATTATGTCAAGGTTTTCCCTTTCTGCATTTGAAAGTAAGAATATCACATAAAGCAAAGTGTAAATTTTGCCCTATAAGATTGGAGGAGGAAAAAAATAAATAAATATTCTAAGCAATATGTTGCACTAAAACACCCCATTATAGACAGTGTGGCATTCCCCCTCTCATTCCCCATTACAGGCAATGTGACATTCCCCCCTCTCATTACCCATAGGCAGTGTGGCATCCCCCCTCCCATTCCTATAGACAGTGTGCAATCCCCCCCATCTCATAGACAGTGTGGCATTCCCCCCATCCCATTCCCATAGGCAGTGTGGCATCCCCCCATCCCATTCCCATAGGCAGTGTGAAATTTCCCCCCCATCTCATAGGCAGTGTGGCATTCCCCCCATCCTATTCCCATAGGCAGTGTGGCATCCCCCCTCCCATTCCCCATAGGCAGTGTGCAATCCCCCCCATCTCATAGGCAGTGTGGCATTCCCCCCATCCCATTCCCATAGGCAGTGTGAAATTTCCCCCCATCTCATAGGCAGTGTGGCATCCCCCCATCCCATTCCCATAGGCAGTGTGAAATTTCCCCCCCATCTCATAGGCAGTGTGGCATTCCCCCCATCCTATTCCCATAGGCAGTGTGGCATCCCCCCTCCCATTCCCCATAGGCAGTGTGAAATTTCCCCCCATCTCATAGGCAGTGTGGCATTCCCCCCATCCCATTCCCATAGGCAGTGCGAAATTTCCCCCCATCTCATAGGCAGTGTGGCATCCCCCCCCCCCACACAAACACTCGCGTGTCAGCGCACGCTGGCCAGAGAAGCAGTGGCGGCACCGGAAGCCAGAGCGCCGACAGCGGACAGCGCTCATTTACCCTTCTCGCGAGCGTGAGATTCCTGTAAGTAAACTTTTTCTTTTAGTTTTTTTTTCTTACATTCGCCCGATAAGACGCACTGACCTAAGATTTAGTATACTTTTTTTCTTAATGTTTGGACATGGACTTTAACTGTGGCCTTTGCCTACGTGAAATGAATGAAGGCCTGCAATGTATGTGAACAGTTTTTACTGCACCAAGCCAGTACTGTCATGTCCAGTGGCTTTTCACTTCTTTTTGTTTTTCAATTTTAGTTTCACGCTGCCACCACCCCACTTTGAACTGAGCACCCCCTTGAAGTGGAGACCATCTATGGGGTATCCCAGACTGGAATGTTGAATTGTCCAGCGTCAGCAGAGGGTCCCTCAGGCTGCCAATGTAGTAAAACACATGGGGAACCTCTCCTCATCAGGCATACAGGCCCTACTATTCCCCCAACACAAGGGCTTGTCCCTCACACGACACACTGCCGGGCAGGGGGCCTCAGACAGGGGCAACTATACCTTACCGGGTCCCGGGGGTCCTCTGGCACACTACATATAATTGATTGGGTCTCAGGGGTCCTTTGGCACACTGCATATAAATGATAAGGTCTCGGGGGTCCTCTGGCACACTGCATATAAATGATTGGGTCTCGGGGGTCCTTTGGCACACTGCATATAAATGATAAGGTCTCGGGGGTCCTCTGGCACACTGCATATAAATGATCGGGTCTCAGGGGTCCTCTGGTACACTGCATATAAATGATAAGGTCTCGGGGGTCCTCTGGCACACTGCATATAAATGATAAGGTCTCGGGGGTCCTCTGGCACACTGCATATAAATGATCGGGTCTCAGGGGTCCTCTGGCACACTGAATATAAATGATAAGGTCTCGGGGGTCCTCTGGCACACTGCATATAAATGATAAGGTCTCGGGGGTCCTCTGGCACACTGCATATAAATGATCAGGTCTCAGGGGTCCTCTGGCACACTGCATATAAATGATCAGGTCCGGGGTCCTCTGGCACACTGCATATAAATGATCAGGTCTCAGGGGTCCTCTGGCACACTGCATATAAATGATCAGGTCTCAGGGGTCCTCTGGCACACTGCATATAAATGATCAGGTCCCGGGGGGTCCTCTGGCACACTGCATATAAATGATCAGGTCCCAGGGTCTCCGCTGGCACACTGCATATAAATGATCAGGTCTCGGGGTCCTCTGGCACACTGCATATAAATGGTAAGGTCTCGGGGTCCTCTGGCACACTGCATATAAATGATCCGGTCTCAGGGGCCCTCTGGCACACTGCATATAAATGATCCGGTCCTGGGGTCCTCTGGCACACTGCATATAAATGATCAGGTCCTGGGGTCCTCTGGCACACTGCATATAAATGATCAGGTCCGGGGTCCTCTGGCACACTGCATATAAATGATCAGGTCCGGGGTCCTCTGGCACACTGCATATAAATGATCAGGTCCCGGGGCTCCTCTGGCACACTGCATATAAATGATCGGGTCTCAGGGGTCCTCTGGCACACTGCATATAAATGATCAGGTCTCAGGGGTCCTCTGGCACACTGCATATAAATGATCAGGTCTCAGGGGTCCTCTGGCACACTGCATATAAATGATCAGGTCTCAGGGGTCCTCTGGCACACTGCATATAAATGATCAGGTCCGGGGTCCTCTGGCACACTGCATATAAATGATCAGGTCTCAGGGGTCCTCTGGCACACTGCATATAAATGATCAGGTCCGGGGTCCTCTGGCACACTGCATATAAATGATCAGGTCTCGGGGGTCCTCTGGCACACTGCATATAAATGATAAGGTCTCAGGGGTCCTCTGGCACACTGCATATAAATGATCGGGTCTCAGGGGTCCTCTGGCACACTGCATATAAATGATAAGGTCTCGGGGGTCCTCTGGCACACTGCATATAAATGATAAGGTACCGGGGGTCCTCTGGCACACTGCATATAAATGATTGGGTCTCAGGGGTCCTCTGGCACACTGCATATAAATGATCAGGTCTCAGGGGTCCTCTGGCACACTGCATATAAATGATCAGGTCTCAGGGGTCCTCTGGCACACTGCATATAAATGATCAGGTCCGGGGTCCTCTGGCACACTGCATATAAATGATCAGGTCTCAGGGGTCCTCTGGCACACTGCATATAAATGATCAGGTCTCAGGGGTCCTCTGGCACACTGCATATAAATGATCAGGTCTCAGGGGTCCTCTGGCACACTGCATATAAATGATCAGGTCCCAGGGGCTCCTCTGGCACACTGCATATAAATGATCGGGTCTCGGGGTCCTTTGACACACTGCATATAAATGGTAAGGTCTCGGGGGTCCTCTGGCACACTGCATATAAATGATCCGGTCTCAGGGGCCCTCTGGCACACTGCATATAAATGATCAGGTCCTGGGGTCCTCTGGCACACTGCATATAAATGATCAGGTCCTGGGGTCCTCTGGCACACTGCATATAAATGATCGGGTCTCAGGGGTCCTCTGGCACACTGCATATAAATGATCAGGTCCGGGGGTCCTCTGGCACACTGCATATAAATGATAAGGTCCGGGGTCCTCTGGCACACTGCATATAAATGATCAGGTCTCAGGGGTCCTCTGGCACACTGCATATAAATGATCAGGTCCCGGGGGTCCTCTGGCACACTGCATATAAATGATCAGGTCTCGGGGGTCCTCTGGCACACTGCATATAAATGATCAGGTCCGGGGTCCTCTGGCACACTGCATATAAATGATCAGGTCCCGGGGTCCTCTGGCACACTGCATATAAATGATCAGGTCCCGGGGTCCTCTGGCACACTGCATATAAATGATCAGGTCCCGGGGTCCTCTGGCACACTGCATATAAATGATAAGGTCCGGGGTCCTCTGGCACACTGCATATAAATGATCGGGTCTCAGGGGCTCCGCTGGCACACTGCATATAAATGATCAGGTCCCGGGGGTCCTCTGGCACACTGCATATAAATGATCAGGTCCCGGGGGTCCTCTGGCACACTGCATATAAATGATCGGGTCTCAGGGGTCCTCTGGCACACTGCATATAAATGATCGGGTCTCAGGGGTCCTCTGGCACACTGCATATAAACGATCAGGTCTCGGGGGTCCTCTGGCACACTGCATATAAATGATCAGGTCCGGGGTCCTCTGGCACACTGCATATAAATGATCAGGTCCCAGGGGCTCCGCTGGCACACTGCATATAAATGATCGGGTCTCGGGGTCCTTTGACACACTGCATATAAATGGTAAGGTCTCGGGGGTCCTCTGGCACACTGCATATAAATGATCAGGTCCCGGGGGTCCTCTGGCACACTGCATATAAATGATCATGTCCCGGGGGTCCTCTGGCACACTGCATATAAATGATCAGGTCCCGGGGGTCCTCTGGCACACTGCATATAAATGATCGGGTCTCAGGGGTCCTCTGGCACACTGCATATAAATGATCAGGTCCGGGGGTCCTCTGGCACACTGCATATAAATGATAAGGTAGGGGTCCTCTGGCACACTGCATATAAATGATCAGGTCTCAGGGGTCCTCTGGCACACTGCATATAAATGATCAGGTCCCGGGGGTCCTCTGGCACACTGCATATAAATGATCAGGTCTCGGGGGTCCTCTGGCACACTGCATATAAATGATCAGGTCCGGGGTCCTCTGGCACACTGCATATAAATGATCAGGTCCCGGGGTCCTCTGGCACACTGCATATAAATGATAAGGTCCGGGGTCCTCTGGCACACTGCATATAAATGATCGGGTCTCAGGGGCTCCGCTGGCACACTGCATATAAATGATCAGGTCCCGGGGGTCCTCTGGCACACTGCATATAAATGATCAGGTCCCGGGGGTCCTCTGGCACACTGCATATAAATGATCAGGTCCCGGGGGTCCTCTGGCACACTGCATATAAATGATCGGGTCTCAGGGGTCCTCTGGCACACTGCATATAAATGATCGGGTCTCAGGGGTCCTCTGGCACACTGCATATAAACGATCAGGTCTCGGGGGTCCTCTGGCACACTGCATATAAATGATCAGGTCCGGGGTCCTCTGGCACACTGCATATAAATGATCAGGTCCCGGGGTCCTCTGGCACACTGCATATAAATGATCAGGTCCCGGGGGTCCTCTGGCACACTGCATATAAATGATCAGGTCTGGGGTCCTCTGGCACACTGCATATAAATTATCAGGTCTCGGGGGTCCTCTGGCACACTGCATATAAATGATCAGGTCCCGGGGGTCCTCTGGCACACTGCATATAAATGATCAGGTCTCGGGGGTCCTCTGGCACACTGCATATAAATGATCAGGTCCGGGGTCCTCTGGCACACTGCATATAAATGATCAGATCCTGGGGGTCCTCTGGCACACTGCATATAAATGATCAGGTCCTGGGGTCCTCTGGCACACTACATATAAATGATGGGGTCTCAGGGGTCCTCTGGCACACTGCATATAAATGATCAGGTCCCGGGGGTCCTCTGGCACACTGCATATAAATGATCAGGTCTCAGGGGTCCTCTGGCACACTGCATATAAATGATAAGGTCTCGAGGGTCCTCTGGCACACTGCATATAAATGATCAGGTCCCGGGGGTCCTCTGGCACACTGCATATAAATGATCAGGTCCCGGGGTCCTCTGGCACACTGCATATAAATGATCGGGTCTCAGGGGTCCTCTGGCACACTGCATATAAATGATCGGGTCTCAGGGGTCCTCTGGCACACTGCATATAAATGATCAGGTCCCGGGGTCCTCTGGCACACTGCATATAAATGATCGGGTCTCAGGGGTCCTCTGGCACACTGCATATAAATGATCGGGTCTCAGGGGTCCTCTGGCACACTGCATGTGACAGACTCTGCCATTGGATTTTAAAGGCACTGTTTTTGCATAGACCCATTACTTTCATTTTCTTGAGCATGTCCCAGACAGACTGCCATTGTGTTATTGATTGTATTACAGACTGCTATTGTTATACTGATTGTGCTACAAACTGCTATTGTTCTACTGATTGTGTTACAGACTGCTATTGTTCTACTGATTGTGTTACAGACTGCTATTGTTCTACTGATTGTGTTACCGGCAGAGTTGAGGGATTGTGTGCCCTGCTCCCATTGGTCTGTACGTTTGTCATGCAGTTCTCCATCAGGTCCACAGGGGAGGTCCCCTTGCATGGAGCCTTGCAGATAAGGCACAGGGTGGCACTAATAAAGTTCAGTTCATCTTCACCCTCAATACTGAGTTCTGTCTCTTATTGGGGGAAACGCTATATTACAATGCACTAGCCCTTGTAAGGGCTGTTCCTGTTTCCTCACGGACGACTCTGGAATTCCAGCAGCACCTCTTACGATTGGGAAAAGGACGTCTCGGGCGGTGAAGCCCTCCGGCGATAAGGGTTATCGCTACAATTGGTGGCAGCGGTGGGATGGTCCTTTCTACCCAGAGAGAGTGCTACCCTGATGGAGAGTCAGTATGACAAGTTGAAAAGGCTGACCCTGAAGGATCTACTCGAGAGCCGGGGAAGGTCGGCTAGCAACCGCCCACGTCAGGAACTGATAGCCGAGCTGATCGAAATGGATCGTGCAGCAGTGAGGACCGAAACCAATATAGAGATTGATGAAGACGCTGCTCTCGTTCAAGCGGTTCGGAACAGATTGTCGGTCTATGGCCCGAATCCATCACAGGAACTGATCGACCGAGTCTTCGCCGCAGCGGAGGCAGAGGCCAGTAAGCGAAGGGAAGATCGGCGACTTTCACCAGCAGCCTCTCAGCCTCGGTTACACTGGGGGGAGAAAGATTCCATTTGCAGCATTTAAGTCCTTCCAGGAGAGTGACGATGAGATTGACGGATTTTTGGACGATTTTGAACGGCAGTGCGCTTTACACCCACGGAGGAATGGGTCACCATATTATCAGGGAAACTATCTGGGAAAGCTTCCGATGCTTTCCGGGCCATCCCTGGTGCGGACTTACCACACTACCATCTGGTAAAGGAGGCTTTGTTAGCCCGGTACGCTGTCACCCCGGAAGCCTACAGGCGACAATTTCGGGAATCCCAAAAGAAGGGAGGGGATTCTTACACGGAGTGGGCATGTCGCCTCCATCGTACAGCATCACACTGGGTCACTGGATGCAAAGCCACGACCGCTGAGGATGTACTACAGTTGTTTTTACTGGAACATTTTCTCAATGCCCTGCAACCAGAGCTAAGAGAGTGGGTACGTGACCGGAGGCCTCTAACGCTACCTGAGGGTGCTCGTCTAGCCGACGAGTACACCGATGCTCGCCGGACAAAACAGTCCGCTCCAAAACCACCACCTCCCATCAAATTTCAAGCACCTGTGGCTTCAGCGCCAACTCGTGACTCTGGGCCACATAGGCCAGCGCAGCAACCGAACCTCTCCACAGTTCAGTGCCATCGTTGCAAACAATGGGGACATTATCGCAGTGATTGCGCCCTAGAGCCTCCCCGAAACACGTGGGGGCAAAAACAACCTTCCACCTCCCGTGCTCCTGCGGCACACTGTTTGGAAGCTGAGAGCAGTTCGGAAGAGTATCTGGGGGTACTGTATGAAGCTGATCCCGTACAAGCGGCCATCCAAGACAACCGACAGCACCATTGCCAGGAGGTACGAGTCAATGGGCGCACCGTGCAAGGATTACGCGACACCGGAGCCACACTTACCTTGCTCCAACCTCATTTGGTCAAGAACAAAGATCGCACCGGACACACCGTTGCAGTAAGGGTGGCGGGAGGAGCTGTGTTTCGACTCCCCACCGCCCGAGTACATCTTGACGCGGCGCTGGATCCGGCAGGGTACATGTGGGACTTATGGACAACTTACCCGCAGAAGTACTATTGGGAAATGATCTAGGACCAATGACTTCTGCCTACGCTACCTCTGGGCCAGCCAGCATCAACCCTGTTACAACCCGGGCTCCAGCCCGAGCTGCCGACTCCAGTCCAATGGTCGGGGAGACCCAGGGGTTTCGTCTGCATCACGTCATGTCTGTTGCAAGAAGCCAAGAAGAGGATCAGCCATCAGGTTACGTCCTTCCAGAAGGGAAACTTATGCCAAACACTATTTTTGTTGGGGGCATTGACTGTCGGATTGATCAGCCTGAAATTAAGGATTTTTTTTCAAAGTATGGCGCTGTAAAGAATGTCAAAATTATTAGGGATGCCTCTGGCGTTTCTAAGGGTTATGGTTTTGTCTCCTTTTACTATGATATAGATGTGCAGAAGATTGTGGATTCTCCGATCAGCTTCCATGGAAATAGATTGAAACTTGGACCAGCTATAAGAAAGCAGAGCACCTGTGCACACATCCAACCAAGGACTTTGGTGCTGAACTCACCAACGCCACAATATCCCAGTGTTTGGACCCCACCCATAACCGATTCCTATGTACAGCCCACGTCAATGTTTAGCCCTGTTACTCACTATTTTCAGACTTGTCCTTACACAGAACTCTGCCCATAACAAGAGTCCGGACAGCCCCACGTTAACCCGAACAGGGTCAATCCGGGTCTGCCGGGTGTTCCACAAAAAGGGGGCATTGTGACAGACTCTGCCATTGGATTTTAAAGGCACTGTTTTTGCATAGACCCATTAGTTTCATTTTCTTGAGCATGTCCCAGACAGGCTGCCATTGTGTTATTGATTGTATTACAGACTGCTATTGTTATACTGATTGTGCTACAGACTGCTATTGTTCTACTGATTGTGTTACAGACTATTGTTCTACTGATTGTGTTACAGACTGCTATTGTTCTACTGATTGTGTTACAGACTGCTATTGTTCTACTGATTGTGTTACCGGCAGAGTTGAGGGATTGTGTGCCCTGCTCCCATTGGTCTGTGGGTTTGTCATGCAGTCCTCCATCAGGTCCATGGGGGAGGTCCCCTTGCATGGAGCCTTGCATATAAGGCACAGGGTGGCACTAATAAAGTTCAGTTCATCTTCACCCTCAATACTGAGTTCTGTCTCTTATTGGGGGAAACGCTATATTACAATGCACTAGCCCTTGTAAGGGCTGTTCCTGGTTCCTCACGGATGACTCTGGAATTCCTGCAGCACCTCTCACCCTTGGGAAAAGGACGTCTCTGGCGGGGAAGCCCTCCGGCAATAGGGGTTATCGCTACACTGCATATAAATGATCGGGTCTCAGGGGGTCCTCTGGCACACTGCATAAAAATGATCGGGTCTCAGGGGTCCTCTGGCACACTGCATATAAATGATCGGGTCTCAGGGGTCCTCTGGCACACTGCATATAAATGATAAGGTCCGGGGTCCTCTGGCACACTGCATATAAATGATCAGGTCCCGGGGTCCTCTGGCACACTGCATATAAATGATCAGGTCCCGGGGGTCCTCTGGCACACTGCATATAAATGATCAGGTCCTGGGGGGTCCTCTGGCACACTGCATATAAATGATCGGGTCTCAGGGGTCCTCTGGCACACTGCATATAAATGACCAGGTCCCAGGGGTCCTCTGGCACACTGCATATAAATGATCAGGTCCGGGGTCCTCTAGCACACTGCATATAAATGATCGGGTCTCAGGGGTCCTCTGGCACACTGCATATAAATGATCAGGTCCCGGGGTCCGCTGGCACACTGCATATAAATGATCAGATCCCGGGGTCCTCTGGCACACTGCATATAAATGATCAGGTCTCAGGTGGCACCCTGCATATAAATGATCAGGTCCCAGGGGTCCTCTGGCACACTGCATATAAATGATTGGGTCCCAGGGGTCCTCTGGCACACTGCATATAAATGATTAGGTCCCGGGGTCCTCTGGCACACTACATATAAATGATCAGGTCCCGGAGTCTTCTGGCACACTGCATATAAATGATCAGGTCCGGGGTCCTCTGGCACACTGCATATAAATGATCAGGTCCTTGGGGGTCCTCTGGCACACTGCATATAAATGATCAGGTCTCGGGGTCCTCTGGCACACTGCATATAAATGATCAGGTCCTTGGGGGTCCTCTGGCACACTGCATATAAATGATCGGGTCTCAGGGGTCCTCTGGCACACTGCATATAAATGATCAGGTCCGGGGGGTCCTCTGGCACACTGCATATAAATGATCAGGTCCGGGGGGTCCTCTGGCACACTGCATATAAATGATCAGATCCCGGGGGTCCTCTGGCACACTGCATATAAATGATCAGGTCCCGGGGGTCCTCTGGCACACTGCATATAAATGATCAGGTCCGGGGGGTCCTCTGGCACACTGCATATAAATGATCAGATCCCGGGGGTCCTCTGGCACACTGCATATAAATGATCAGGTCCCGGGGGTCCTCTGGCACACTGCATATAAATGATCAGGTCCCGGGGTCCTCTGGACCTCTAATTAATAATGACTGGGTTTGTGGTGTGTCACTGGATATTATGGTGGGGGGGGTTTATTTTTTCTCACCCTAAATGTAATTTAGGACTGCCCTGGTTGTCAGACATCCATCTCATTGGCTTCAGGATATGGCAGTGAGTACAGGGTCAGGCTGTAAGGAAGGAGAGCCTGCGCTGTAACGTGTCAGCAGCGAGCGCCACTTGCGTGTGTCACGGAGGATTGTATTGTAGTCATCTCACAGCGTTGCTCACCCGGGCGTAAGAACTGGAACATTTTTTTCCCCAGAGTCTGAAAATAGTTCAGCGTGTGCAGCAGATGGTGAGGAGCTCTTTCGCTTCTTTTTCTAGATCTTATTTATAGGTCACTTCCCCAAATCCTGAGTAATCACAAGACTCCGGATAATGCTTCCTGTTCCCTCTTCACTTACTGAATGCAACACAAGACCTAAGAGCTCGGCTACAATAAACCCTCTGTGGCCTGTGAGCGTTTCATTAGCTGCAATGACTATTGTCTGGAATGTTTTGTTTGCCATGTGTTTATCGAATCAAAGTATTTGGTGTCCTCCCCCATGTTTCCAGTCCCTGGTGTCCTCCCCGTGTGTCCAGTCCCTGGTGTCCTCCCCCGTGTGTCCAGTCCCTGGTGTCCTCCCCCGTGTGTCCATTCCCTGGTGTCTTCCCCCGTGTGTCCAGTCCCTGGTGTCCTCCCCTGTGTGTCCAGTCCCTGGGGTCCTCCCCCGTGTGTCCAGTCCCTGATATCCTCCCCCGTGTGTCCAGTCCCTGGTGTCCTCCCTTGTGTGTCCAGTCCCTGGTGTCCTCCCCCGTGTGTCCAGTCCCTGGTGTCCTCCCCCGTGTGTCCAGTCCCTGGTGTCCTCCCCCGTGTGTCCAGTCCCTGGTGTCCTCCCCCGTGTGTCCAGTCCCTGGTGTCCTCCCCCGTGTGTCCAGTCCCTGGTGTCCTCCCCCGTGTGTCCAGTCCCTGGTGTCCTCCCCCGTGTGTCCAGTCCCTGGTGTCCTCCCCCGTGTGTCCAGTTCCTGGTGTCCTCCCCCGTGTATCCAGTCCCTGGTGTCCTCCCCGTGTGTCCAGTCCCTGGTGTCCTCCCCCGTGTGTGCAGTTCCTGGTGTCCTCCCCCGTGTGTCCAGTCCCTGGTGTCCACCCCCGTGTGTCCAGTCCCTGGTGTCCTCCCCCGTGTGTCCAGTCCCTGGTATCCTCCCCCGTGTGTCCAGTCCCTGGTGTCCTCCCCCGTGTGTCCAGTCCCTGGTGTCCTCCCCCGTGTGTCCAGTCCCTGGTGTCCTCCCCCGTGTGTCCAGTCCCTGGTGTCCTCCCCTATGTGTCCAGTCCCTGGTGTCCTCCCCCGTGTGTCCAGTCCCTGGTGTCCTCCCCCGTGTGTCCAGTCCCTGGTGTCCTCCCTCGTGTGTCCAGTCCCTGGTGTCCTCCCCCGTGTGTCCAGTCCCTGGTGTCCTCCCCTGTGTGTCCAGTCCCTGGTGTCCTCCTCCGTGTGTCCAGTCCCTGGTGTCCTCCCCCATGTATCCAGTCCCTGGTGTCCTCCCCCGTGTGTCCAGTCCCTGGTGTCTTTCCCCGTGTGTCCAGTTCCTGGTGTCCTCCCCCGTGTGTCCAGTCCCTGGTGTCCTCCCCCATGTATCCAGTCCCTGGTGTCCTCCCCCGTGTGTCCAGTCCCTGGTGTCTTTCCCCGTGTGTCCAGTCCCTGGTGTCCTCCCCCGTGTGTCCAGTTCCTGGTGTCCTCCCCCGTGTGTCCAGTCCCTGGTGTCCTCCCCCATGTGTCCAGTCCCTGGTGTCCTCCCCTGTGTGTCCAGTCCCTGGTGTCTTTCCCCGTGTGTCCAGTCCCTGGTGTCCTCCCCCGTGTGTCCAGTTCCTGGTGTCCTCCCCCGTGTGTCCAGTCCCTGGTGTCCTCCCCCATGTGTCCAGTCCCTGGTGTCCTCCCCTGTGTGTCCAGTCCCTGGTGTCCTCCCCCGTGTGTCCAGTCCCTGGTGTCCTCCCCTGTGTGTCCAGTCCCTGGTGTCCTCCCCTGTGTGTCCAGTCCCTGGTGTCCTCCCCTGTGTGTCCAGTCCCTGGTGTCCTCCCCTGTGTGTCCAGTCCCTGGTGTCCTCCCTTGTGTGTCCAGTCCCTGGTGTCTTCCCCCGTGTGTCCAGTCCCTGGTGTCCTCCCCCGTGTGTCCAGTCCCTGGTGTCCTCCCCCGTGTGTCCAGTCCCTGGTGTCTTTCCCCGTGTGTCCAGTCCCTGGTGTCCTCCCCCGTGTGTCCAGTTCCTGGTGTCCTCCCCCGTGTGTCCAGTCCCTGGTGTCCTCCCCCATGTGTCCAGTCCCTGGTGTCCTCCCCTGTGTGTCCAGTCCCTGGTGTCTTTCCCCGTGTGTCCAGTCCCTGGTGTCCTCCCCCATGTATCCAGTCCCTGGTGTCCTCCCCCGTGTGTCCAGTCCCTGGTGTCTTTCCCCGTGTGTCCAGTCCCTGGTGTCCTCCCCCGTGTGTCCAGTTCCTGGTGTCCTCCCCCGTGTGTCCAGTCCCTGGTGTCCTCCCCCATGTGTCCAGTCCCTGGTGTCCTCCCCTGTGTGTCCAGTCCCTGGTGTCTTTCCCCGTGTGTCCAGTCCCTGGTGTCCTCCCCCGTGTGTCCAGTTCCTGGTGTCCTCCCCCGTGTGTCCAGTCCCTGGTGTCCTCCCCTGTGTGTCCAGTCCCTGGTGTCCTTCCCTGTGTGTCCAGTCCCTGGTGTCCTCCCCCGTGTGTCCAGTCCCTGGTGTCCTCCCCTGTGTGTCCAGTCCCTGGTGTCCTCCCCTGTGTGTCCAGTCCCTGGTGTCCTCCCCTGTGTGTCCAGTCCCTGGTGTCCTCCCCTGTGTGTCCAGTCCCTGGTGTCCTCCCTTGTGTGTCCAGTCCCTGGTGTCTTCCCCCGTGTGTCCAGTCCCTGGTGTCCTCCCCCGTGTGTCCAGTCCCTGGTGTCTTCCCCCGTGTGTCCAGTCCCTGGTGTCCTCCCCCGTGTGTCCAGTCCCTGGTGTCCTCCCCCGTGTGTCCAGTCCCTGGTGTCCTCCCCCGTGTGTCCAGTCCCTGGTGTCCTCCCCCGTGTGTCCAGTCCCTGGTGTCCTCCCCCGTGTGTCCAGTCCCTGGTGTCCTCCCCCGTGTGTCCAGTCCCTGGTGTCCTCCCCCGTGTGTCCAGTTCCTGGTGTCCTCCCCCGTGTATCCAGTCCCTGGTGTCCTCCCCGTGTGTCCAGTCCCTGGTGTCCTCCCCCGTGTGTGCAGTTCCTGGTGTCCTCCCCCGTGTGTCCAGTCCCTGGTGTCCACCCCCGTGTGTCCAGTCCCTGGTGTCCTCCCCCGTGTGTCCAGTCCCTGGTATCCTCCCCCGTGTGTCCAGTCCCTGGTGTCCTCCCCCGTGTGTCCAGTCCCTGGTGTCCTCCCCCGTGTGTCCAGTCCCTGGTGTCCTCCCCCGTGTGTCCAGTCCCTGGTGTCCTCCCCTATGTGTCCAGTCCCTGGTGTCCTCCCCCGTGTGTCCAGTCCCTGGTGTTCTCCCCCGTGTGTCCAGTCCCTGGTGTCCTCCCTCGTGTGTCCAGTCCCTGGTGTCCTCCCCCGTGTGTCCAGTCCCTGGTGTCCTCCCCCATGTATCCAGTCCCTGGTGTCCTCCCCCGTGTGTCCAGTCCCTGGTGTCTTTCCCCGTGTGTCCAGTTCCTGGTGTCCTCCCCCGTGTGTCCAGTCCCTGGTGTCCTCCCCCATGTATCCAGTCCCTGGTGTCCTCCCCCGTGTGTCCAGTCCCTGGTGTCTTTCCCCGTGTGTCCAGTCCCTGGTGTCCTCCCCCGTGTGTCCAGTTCCTGGTGTCCTCCCCCGTGTGTCCAGTCCCTGGTGTCCTCCCCCATGTGTCCAGTCCCTGGTGTCCTCCCCTGTGTGTCCAGTCCCTGGTGTCTTTCCCCGTGTGTCCAGTCCCTGGTGTCCTCCCCCGTGTGTCCAGTTCCTGGTGTCCTCCCCCGTGTGTCCAGTCCCTGGTGTCCTCCCCCGTGTGTCCAGTCCCTGGTGTCCTCCCCTGTGTGTCCAGTCCCTGGTGTCCTCCCCTGTGTGTCCAGTCCCTGGTGTCCTCCCCTGTGTGTCCAGTCCCTGGTGTCCTCCCCTGTGTGTCCAGCCCCTGGTGTCCTCCCTTGTGTGTCCAGTCCCTGGTGTCTTCCCCCGTGTGTCCAGTCCCTGGTGTCCTCCCCCGTGTGTCCAGTCCCTGGTGTCCTCCCCCGTGTGTCCAGTCCCTGGTGTCTTTCCCCGTGTGTCCAGTCCCTGGTGTCCTCCCCCGTGTGTCCAGTTCCTGGTGTCCTCCCCCGTGTGTCCAGTCCCTGGTGTCCTCCCCCATGTGTCCAGTCCCTGGTGTCCTCCCCTGTGTGTCCAGTCCCTGGTGTCTTTCCCCGTGTTTCCAGTCCCTGGTGTCCTCCCCCATGTATCCAGTCCCTGGTGTCCTCCCCCGTGTGTCCAGTCCCTGGTGTCTTTCCCCGTGTGTCCAGTCCCTGGTGTCCTCCCCCGTGTGTCCAGTTCCTGGTGTCCTCCCCCGTGTGTCCAGTCCCTGGTGTCCTCCCCCATGTGTCCAGTCCCTGGTGTCCTCCCCTGTGTGTCCAGTCCCTGGTGTCTTTCCCCGTGTGTCCAGTCCCTGGTGTCCTCCCCCGTGTGTCCAGTTCCTGGTGTCCTCCCCCGTGTGTCCAGTCCCTGGTGTCCTCCCCTGTGTGTCCAGTCCCTGGTGTCCTTCCCTGTGTGTCCAGTCCCTGGTGTCCTCCCCCGTGTGTCCAGTCCCTGGTGTCCTCCCCTGTGTGTCCAGTCCCTGGTGTCCTCCCCTGTGTGTCCAGTCCCTGGTGTCCTCCCCTGTGTGTCCAGTCCCTGGTGTCCTCCCCTGTGTGTCCAGTCCCTGGTGTCCTCCCTTGTGTGTCCAGTCCCTGGTGTCTTCCCCCGTGTGTCCAGTCCCTGGTGTCCTCCCCCGTGTGTCCAGTCCCTGGTGTCTTCCCCCGTGTGTCCAGTCCCTGGTGTCCTCCCCGTGTGTCCAGTCCCTGGTGTCCTCCCCTGTGTGTCCAGTCCCTGGTGTCCTCCCCCGTGTGTCCAGTTCCTGGTGTCCTCCCCCGTGTGTCCAGTCCCTGGTGTCCTCCCCCATGTGTCCAGTCCCTGGTGTCCTCCCCTGTGTGTCCAGTCCCTGGTGTCTTTCCCCGTGTGTCCAGTCCCTGGTGTCCTCCCCCGTGTGTCCAGTTCCTGGTGTCCTCCCCTGTGTGTCCAGTCCCTGGTGTCTTTCCCCGTGTGTCCAGTCCCTGGTGTCCTCCCCCGTGTGTCCAGTTCCTGGTGTCCTCCCCCGTGTGTCCAGTCCCTGGTGTCCTCCCCTGTGTGTCCAGTCCCTGGTGTCCTTCCCTGTGTGTCCAGTCCCTGGTGTCCTCCCCCGTGTGTCCAGTCCCTGGTGTCCTCCCCTGTGTGTCCAGTCCCTGGTGTCCTCCCCTGTGTGTCCAGTCCCTGGTGTCCTCCCCTGTGTGTCCAGTCCCTGGTGTCCTCCCCTGTGTGTCCAGTCCCTGGTGTCCTCCCTTGTGTGTCCAGTCCCTGGTGTCTTCCCCCGTGTGTCCAGTCCCTGGTGTCCTCCCCCGTGTGTCCAGTCCCTGGTGTCCTCCCCTGTGTGTCCAGTCCCTGGTGTCCTCCCCTGTGTGTCCAGTCCCTGGTGTCCTCCCTTGTGTGTCCAGTCCCTGGTGTCTTCCCCCGTGTGTCCAGTCCCTGGTGTCCTCCCCGTGTGTCCAGTCCCTGGTGTCCTCCCCCGTGTGTCCAGTCCTTGGTGTCCTCCCCCGTGTGTCCAGTCCCTGGTGTCCTCCCTCATGTGTCCAGTCCTTGGTGTCCTCCCCCGTGTGTCCAGTCCTTGGTGTCCTCCCTCGTGTGTCCAGTCCCTGGTGTCTTCCCCCGTGTGTCTATTCCCTGGTGTCCTCCCCCGTGTGTCCAGTCCCTGGTGTCTTCCCCCGTGTGTCCAGTCCCTGGTGTCCTCCCCCGTGTGTCCAGCCCCTGGTGTCCTCCCCCGTGTGTCCAGTCCCTGGAGTCCTCCCCCGTGTGTCCAGTTCCTGGTGTCCTCCCCCGTGTGTCCAGTCCCTGGTGTCCTCCCCCGTGTGTCCAGTCCCTGGTGTCCTCCCCCGTGTGTCCAGTCCCTGGTGTCCTCCCTCGTGTGTCCAGTCCCTGGTGTCCTCCCCCGTGTGTCCAGTCCCTGGTGTCCTCCCCCGTGTATCCAGTCCCTGGTGTCCTCCCCTGTGTGTCCAGTCCCTGGTGTCCTCCCCTGTGTGTCCAGTCCCTGGTGTCCTCCCCTGTGTGTCCAGTCCCTGGTGTCCTTCCCTGTGTGTCCAGTCCCTGGTGTCCTCCCCCGTGTGTCCAGTCCCTGGTGTCCTCCCCTGTGTGTCCAGTCCCTGGTGTCCTCCCCTGTGTGTCCAGTCCCTGGTGTCCTCCCCTGTGTGTCCAGTCCCTGGTGTCCTCCCCTGTGTGTCCAGTCCCTGGTGTCCTCCCTTGTGTGTCCAGTCCCTGGTGTCTTCCCCCGTGTGTCCAGTCCCTGGTGTCCTCCCCCGTGTGTCCAGTCCCTGGTGTCTTCCCCCGTGTGTCCAGTCCCTGGTGTCCTCCCTGTGTGTCCAGTCCCTTGTGTCCTCCCCCGTGTGTCCAGTCCCTGGTGTCTTCCCCCGTGTGTCCAGTCCCTGGTGTCCTCCCCGTGTGTCCAGTCCCTGGTGTCCTTCCCTGTGTGTCCAGTCCCTGGTGTCCTCCCCCGTGTGTCCATTCCCTGGTGTCCTCCCTCATGTGTCCAGTCCTTGGTGTCCTCCCCCGTGTGTCCAGTCCTTGGTGTCCTCCCTCGTGTGTCCAGTCCCTGGTGTCTTCCCCCATGTGTCTATTCCCTGGTGTCCTCCCCCGTGTGTCCAGTCCCTGGTGTCCTCCCCCGTATGTCCAGTCCCTGGTTTCCTCCCCCGTGTGTCCAGTCCCTGGTGTCCTCCCCGGTGTTTCCAGTCCCTGGTGTCCTCCCCCGTGTGTCCAGTCCCTGGTGTCCTCCCCCGTGTGTCCAGTCCCTGGTGTCCTCCCCCGTGTGTCCAGTTCCTGGTGTCCTCCCCCGTGTGTCCAGTCCCTGGTGTCCTCCCCCGTGTGTCCAGTCCCTGGTATCCTCCCCCGTGTGTCCAGTCCATGGTGTCCTCCCCCGTGTGTCCAGTCCCTGGTGTCCTCCCCCATGTGTGTACAGTCCCTGGTGTCCTCCCCCGTGTGTCCAGTCCCTGGAGTCCTCCCCCGTGTGTCCAGTCCCTGGAGTCCTCCCCCGTGTGTCCAGTTCCTGGTGTCCTCCCCCGTGTGTCCAGTCCCTGGTGTCCTCCCCCGTGTGTCCAGTCCCTGGTGTCCTCCCCCGTGTGTCCAGTCCCTGGTGTCCTCCCCTGTGTGTCCAGTCCCTGGTGTCCTCCCCCGTGTGTCCAGTCCCTGGAGTCCTCCCCCGTGTGTCCAGTCCATGGTGTCCTCCCCCGTGTGTCAAGTCCCTGGTGTCCTCCCCCGTGTGTCCAGTCCCTGGTGTCCTCCCACGTGTGTCCAGTCCCTGGTGTCCTCCCCCGTGTTTCCAGTCCCTGGTGTCCTCCCCCATGTGTCCAGTCCCTGGTGTCCTCCCTCGTGTGTCCAGTCCCTGGTGTCCTCCCCCGTGTGTCCAGTCCCTGGTGTCCTCCCCCGTGTGTCCAGTCCCTGGTGTCCTCCCCCGTGTGTCCAGTCCCTGGTGTCCTTCCCTGTGTGTCCAGTCCCTGGTGTCCTCCCCCGTGTCTCCAGTCCCTGGTGTCCTCCTCTGTGTGTCCAGTCCCTGGTGTCCTCCCCCATGTGTCCAGTCCCTGGTGTCCTCCCTCGTGTGTCCAGTCCCTGGTGTCCTCCCCCGTGTGTCCAGTCCCTGGTGTCCTCCCCCGTGTGTCCAGTCCCTGGTGTCCTCCCCCGTGTGTCCAGACCCTGATGTCCTCCCCCGTGTGTCCAGTCCCTGGTGTCCTCCCCCGTGTGTCCAGTCCCTGGTGTCCTCCCCCGTGTGTCCAGTCCCTGGTGTCCTCCCCCGTGTGTCCAGTCCCTGGTGTCTTCCCCCGTGTGTCTATTCCCTGGTGTCCTCCCCCGTGTGTCCAGTCCCTGGTGTCCTCCCCCATGTGTCCAGTTCCTGGTGTCCTCCCCCGTGTGTCCAGTCCCTGGTGTCCTCCCGCGTGTTTCCAGTCCCTGGTGTCCTCCCCCGTGTGTCCAGTCCTGGTGTCCTCCCCCGTGTGTCCAGTCCCTGGTGTCCTCCCCCGTGTGTCCAGTCCCTGGAGTCCTCCCCCGTGTTTCCAGTTCCTGGTGTCCTCCCCCGTGTGTCCAGTCCCTGGTGTCCTCCCCCGTGTGTCCAGTCCCTGGTGTCCTCCCCCGTGTGTCCAGTCCCTGGTGTCCTCCCCTGTGTGTCCAGTCCCTGGTGTCCTCCCCCGTGTGTCCAGTCCCTGGTGTCCTCCCCCGTGTGTCCAGTCCCTGGTGTCCTCCCCCGTGTGTCCAGTCCCTGGTGTCCTCCCCTGTGTGTCCAGTCCCTGGTGTCCTCCCCCGTGTGTCCAGTCCCTGGAGTCCTCCCCCGTGTGTCCAGTCCCTGGTGTCCTCCCCTTTGTGTCCAGTCCCTGGTGTCCTCCCCCGTGTGTCTATTCCCTGGTGTCCTTCCCTGTGTGTCCAGTCCCTGGTGTCCTCCCCCGTGTGTCCAGTCCCTGGTGTCCTCCCCCGTGTGTCCAGTCCCTGGTGTCCTCCCCCGTGTGTCCAGTCCCTGGTGTCCTCCCCCGTGTGTCCAGTCCCTGATGTCCTCCCCCGTGTGTCCAGTCCCTGGTGTCCTCCCCCGTGTGTCCAGTCCCTGGTGTCCTCCCCCGTGTGTCCAGTCCCTGGTGTCCTCCCCCGTGTGTCCAGTCCCTGGTGTCCTCCCCCGTGTGTCCAGTCCCTGGTGTCCTCCCCCGTGTGTCCAGTCCCTGGTGTCCTCCCCCGTGTGTCCAGTCCCTGGTGTCCTCCCCTATGTGTCCAGTCCCTGGTGTCCTCCCCTATGTGTCCAGTCCCTGGTGTCCTCCCCTATGTGTCCAGTCCCTGGTGTCCTCCCCCGTGTATCCAGTTCCTGGTGTCCTCCACCGTGTGTCCAGTCCCTGGTGTCCTCCCCCGTGTGTCCAGTTCCTAGTGTCCTCCCCCGTGTGTCCAGTCCCTGGTGTCCTCCCCCGTGTGTCCAGTCCCTGGTGTCCTCCCTCGTGTGTCCAGTCCCTGGTGTCCTCCCCCGTGTGTCCAGTCCCTGGTGTCCTCCCCCATTTATCCAGTCCCTGGTGTCCTCCCACGTGTGTCCAGTCGCTGGTGTCCTCCCCCGTGTGTCCAGTCCCTGGTGTCCTCCCCCGTGTGTCCAGTCCCTGGTGTCCTCCCCCATGTGTCCAGTCCCTGGAGTCCTCCCCCGTGTGTCCAGTTCCTGGTGTCCTCCCCCGTGTGTCCAGTTCCTGGTGTCCTCCCCCGTGTGTCCAGTCCCTGGTGTCCTCCCCCATGTGTCCAGTCCCTGGTTCCTCCCCTGTGTGTCCAGTCCCTGGAGTCCTCCCCCGTGTGTCGAGTTCCTGGTGTCCTCCCCCGTGTGTCCAGTTCCTGGTGTCCTCCCCCGTGTGTCCAGTCCCTGGTGTCCTCCCCCATGTGTCCAGTCCCTGGTTCCTCCCCTGTGTGTCCAGTCCCTGGTGTCCTCCCCCGTGTGTCCAGTCCCTGGTGTCCTTCCCTGTGTGTCCAGTCCCTGGTGTCCTCCCCCGTGTGTCCAGTCCCTGGTGTCCTCCCCTGTGTGTCCAGTCCCTGGTGTCCTCCCCTGTGTGTCCAGTCCCTGGTGTCCTCCCCTGTGTGTCCAGTCCCTGGTGTCCTTCCCTGTGTGTCCAGTCCCTGGTGTCCTCCCCCGTGTGTCCAGTCCCTGGTGTCCTCCCCCGTGTGTCCAGTCCCTGGTGTCCTCCCTTGTGTGTCCAGTCCCTGGTGTCTTCCCCCGTGTGTCCAGTCCCTGGTGTCCTCCCCCGTGTGTCCAGTCCCTGGTGTCTTCCCCCGTGTGTCCAGTCCCTGGTGTCCTCCCCGTGTGTCCAGTCCCTGGTGTCCTCCCCCGTGTGTCCAGTCCCTGGTGTCTTCCCCCGTGTGTCCAGTCCCTGGTGTCCTCCCCGTGTGTCCAGTCCCTGGTGTCCTCCCCCGTGTGTCCAGTCCCTGGTGTCTTCCCCCGTGTGTCCAGTCCCTGGTGTCCTCCCTCGTGTGTCCAGTCCCTGGTGTCCTCCCCCGTGTGTCCAGTCCCTGGTGTCCTCCCCCATTTATCCAGTCCCTGGTGTCCTCCCCCGTGTGTCCAGTCCCTGGTGTCTTCCCCCGTGTGTCCAGTCCCTGGTGTCCTCCCCCGTGTGTCCAGTCCCTGGTGTCTTCCCCCGTGTGTCCAGTCCCTGGTGTCCTTCCCTGTGTGTCCGGTCCCTGGTGTCCTCCCCCGTGTGTCCATTCCCTGGTGTCCTCCCTCATGTGTCCAGTCCCTGGTGTCCTCCCCCGTGTGTCCAGTCCCTGGTGTCCTCCCCCATGTGTCCAGTCCCTGGTGTCCTCCTCCGTGTGTCCAGTCCCTGGTGTCCTCCCCCATGTGTCCAGTCCCTGGTGTCCTCCTCCGTGTGTCCAGTCCCTGGTGTCCTCCCCTGTGTGTCCAGTCCCTGGAGTCCTCCCCCGTGTGTCCAGTCCCTGGTGTCCTCCCCCGTGTGTCCAGTCCCTGGTGTCCTCCCTCGTGTGTCCAGTCCCTTGTGTCCTCCCCCGTGTGTCCAGTCCCTGGTGTCCTCCCCCGTGTGTCCAGTCCCTGGTGTCCTCCCCCGTGTGTCCAGTCCCTGGTGTCCTCCCCCGTGTGTCCAGTCCCTGGTGTCCTCCCCCGTGTGTCCAGTCCCTGGTGTCCTCCCCCGTGTGTCCAGTCCCTGGTGTCCTTCCCTGTGTGTCCAGTCCCTGGTGTCCTCCCCCGTGTGTCCAGTCCCTGGTGTCCTCCCCCGTGTGTCCAGTCCCTGGTGTCCTCCCCCGTGTGTCCAGTCCCTGGTGTCCTCCCCCGTGTGTCCAGTCCCTGGTGTCCTCCCCCGTGTGTCCAGTCCCTGGTGTCCTCCTCTGTGTTTCCAGTTCCTGGTGTCCTCCCCCGTGTGTCCAGTTCCTGGTGTCCTCCCCCGTGTGTCCAGTCCCTGGTGTCCTCCCCCGTGTGTCCAGTCCCTGGTGTCCTCCCCCGTGTATCCAGTCCCTGGTGTCCTCCCCCGTGTGTCAAGTCCCTGGTGTCCTCCCCCGTGTGTCCAGTCCCTGGAGTCCTCCCCCGTGTGTCCAGTCCCTGGTGTCCTCCCCCGTGTGTCCAGTCCCTGGTGTCCTCCCCCGTGTGTCCAGTCCCTGGTGTCCTCCCACATGTGTCCAGTCCCTGGTGTCCTCCCCCATGTGTCCAGTCCCTGGTGTCCTCCCCCGTGTGTCCAGTCCCTGGTGTCCTCCCCCGTGTGTCCAGTCCCTGGTGTCCTCCCTATGTGTAGAGTCCCTGACAACCTTTCTATGTCTCATTGAGGGATTGATAGGAGATAGGATGTAACAGTTACAACAATAGAAACACTTTGAATAGGTGAATGTATCATTTATTGCTGCAGATCTGTATGTTACACCTCAAAGAGGGACAATATGTAAATGAAGCCACACACCCTCATTGAGGGATTGATGAAGCCACGCCCGTCATTGAGGGATGGATGAAGCCACGCCCCTCATTGAGGTATGGATGAAGCCACACTCTCTCATTGAGGTATGGATGAAGCCACACCCCCTCATTGAGGTATGGATGAAGCCACGCCCCTCATTGAGGGATGGATGAAGCCACGTCCCCTCATTGGGAGATGGATGAAGCCACTCCCCTCATTGAGGGATGGATGAAGCCACACCCCCTCATTGATGTATGGATGAAGCCACGCCCCTCATTGAGGGATGGATGAAGCCACACCCCCTCATTGAGGGATGGATGAAGTCACGCCCCCTCATTGAGGGATGATGAAGCCACGCCCCCTTATTGAGGGATGGATAGGAGATACATTGTAACAGTTACAACAATAGAAACACTTTGAATAGGCGAATGTATCATTTATTAATGCAGATCTGCATGTTACACCTCAAAGAGGGACAAATGAGAACAACAAGGGATTGTATAACATGTACTCAAAAGAGGGACAGTCCCTCCAAATCAGGGACACTTGGGGGGTATGATATCGGGCATTCTGGGGGCATTATGTTTGGGGGGCTTGTTTTGATTAGCTGTCTGCTGGACCAACACCCGTTAAAGAAAAAACGGGTGTTGGTCCGGTTTAAAATCCAGACCAGGTAGGAACCAAGAGGCCAAGGGCCCAGCCATCACATTATAGACTATGGGGGCCCACTGCCAGACACACTAGAGGCTGTATAGGGACCGGGCCCCTCTATAACCCATATGTGATGGATGGGGCCCTTAGTTTGAGCTGGGCCTCTGTCCCCAAGGACTTACCTTATTATTTAGGCCATAAAGGAAACCGAAAATAAGACTAGGGGCCCAACCATCACATTACAGATTATGAGGGGCCCAGACACAATATAGGCTGTATAGAGACCCAGGACCCTCTATAACCCATATGTGATGGTTGGGGCCTTTAGTTTAATCTGGGCCTCTGTCCTCCTAGGGGCACAGGCATCACATTATATAAGTTATAAGGGGCCCAGCCACCACATTGTAAGTTATAAGGGGCCCAGCCATCACATTGTAAGTTATAAGGGGCCCAGACACCATAAACCCTGTATCAAGACTGGGACCCTCTATAACCTATATGTGATGGTTGTGGCCCTTGGTTTTGAGCTGGGCCTCTGTCCCCAAGGGCTTACCTTATTATTCAGGCCATAAAGGAAACTGAAAATAACACTAGGGGTCCAACCATCACATTATAGATTGAGGGCCCCAAACACAATATAGGCTGTATAGGGACCGGAACCCTCTATAACCTATATGTGATAGTTGAGGCCCTAAGGTAGCCAGGCTTACCTTATTATTCTGAATAGAGACCCAGTGCCCTCTGTAATCCATATGTGATAGTTAGGGCCCTTTGAGCTGGGCCTCTGTCCCCAAGGACTTACCTTATTATTCAGGCCTTAAAGGAATTGGAAAATAAGACTATGGGCCCAGCCATCATATTATAGGTTATGGGGACCCACTGCCCAGACCCCACACAGGCTGTATAGAGACTGGGACCCTCTATAACCCATATGTGATAGTTGGGGCACTTAGTTTGAACTGGGCCTCTGCCCCAAGACAGCCAGGCTGATCCCATTACTCAGGCCATAAAGAAATTAAAGATTATAAATATCATAAAGATTATGAGGGGCCCAGACGCGTTGGGTGATATTTGTGCGCCGGTGGTGTAAGTCTGCTTAAAAGCTTTTATTTCATCCTTTACAGGGGGGAGGCGGCGATTCCGGTTCAGGGAGCATTCGCATCAGCCGTGTCAGTTCAGAAAACAAACTGCTGGGAAAATCTAGGACACAGCGGTTGTCATGGCGATTTCACCAGCAAGGCTGAATGAGTGAGTAGGCCGCATTCGTTAAAAAAGAGACCGGCGGTGGCATTAGTATCTCCGCACAGTCGCCAGCATCGATTATTCTGATTACAATGATGGGGGTTATATATTATTATTAAAATATGGGAAAAATATGGTTTAACTTAATATTTGCTGCACATTAATCTCCATTTTTTCTACTAGAGATTAATACTATAAATATCGCAAATACTAACAATCATATCAGCCCAGCGACCACTAATTAAATATAGACAATAAATGATCCCCATTCATTTGTTAGTTAAATGAACCTAAACATCAAATACATATCATACAGAGTCCGATACTATGTGGATTATCAGGCTCTGGACAATACATATATGCCATGTTTGATATCAATTGAAAGGTCTTATAGTCCTGAATAAGACTCTCGCATCAATATAGTCATAACGGACATGTTTAAGGAGCTACAACGCTTCCCAGAAATATCATCTAATGTCCATATAAGATAGGCTCTTATTCAGGGTGAAGGACCGCTATAAATACTTTACACATACAATCTATTGTGTGAGAAATTATCCACCACACATAGTAAGATGTATAAAGGAAAACGGGTTTAATTTACCAGCACAGTAAATAACCTTCACTAGCCCAATATGTTCATGAAGTTTCCCCAGATAACCTTAGATATTACAAGGCAGTTGTTACATAATGTAAGTAAGTTTACAGTACAATAAATGGTGTAATGGTAAGAGAGAGATACATAGAGATACAAGAGAGGATAAGTATGGTTGCTTATCCTGGTAAGGGGCCCATCCATTGTGTCTGACTAATCATGCAGCTTCCTAATCTATTGAACACCAGGGGGTGTGGCCAGCATTCCCCACCTCGTGGGAGTGTCTACCAAGGTCTGCCCCATCCGGCCTCTGTGAGATTAGATATATATATTATAAAGGGTATAACTTCCACAATATGCATGTTATCATATTGTAACCAATAAATTAATGAACCCCATTCATTTCTTAGTTAAATGAACCTAAACATCAAATACATATCACCCAGAGCCCGATACTATGTGGATTATCAGGCTCTGGACAATACATATATGTGCAATGTTTGATATCAAATGAAAGGCCTTATAGCCCTGAATAAGACTCTCGCATCAATATAGTCATAACAGACATGTTTAAGGAGCTACAACGCTTCCCAGAAATATCATCTAATGCCCAAGTGTCCAACATGTATTGAATGTCTGCCTCCAACCTAATTAGGAATTCAAGGATTTCTTTTCACTATTGAGGTTGTTGACAGCTAGGTGTGAATATAGGCCCTTATTCATGAAGGGATACCTTGTAAATGACAGGTAGCGACAGGTGAACAACGGACATGGCAGCAATTACACATTTATCAAGCAGAATCTGTTGAGCAACTGGGATAACGCCATGTAGCGTCTGATTCATCATTATCCCACCCTCAGCGTACAGCTCCAGTGTTCAGCCTTGCTGAGCACCAGGTATGACCTCTCGCTACCTGTCGCTCTCCCATACATTTCAATGGACAATCTTTTATTTATTTTTAAACAGGGTTTTTTTGGGTTTTTTTTTTAAATCTCAAATAATGTTGTGACCTCTTCTGGCCTAGAAAAAGCCATTTTTCATTTTTTATTTATTTATGCAGAAATGACATTACAGGTCTGGCATTAATGTGTTCATGTTACAATGTTATTACAATGTAATTCCATATGTTTTCGCTTTGTTACTGGTGGATAGATGCTGAAAAACAGACTTTAATCACACAGCCTCCGACGCTCTGGGTTTCAGAGAAGCATTTTTTAGCGCCGGAGTTTTGTGAGGCTGTTTTTATAATGAATATGTTGTGAGTCGGTCGCACTGACCAGTCGCTACCATTCGCTTCCATACAGCGCTGTACTGGTCAAATAGCGACTCCTCACAATGTATTCATCATTGCTGCACAGCGACTGAGTCGCTATAAACTAGCGACCCACGGCCGAGCACAGTGACTACTAGCGGGCGCTCTGAAAATGCCTGCTACAGACGCTCATCTGTCGCTACCTGGCGTTAGTGATGAATCAGCCTGCCCGTCTGTTGTAGTCTGTTTTCTTATAGACATGGCAGGATGTTAGACTACTATTTGAGTGTTAATTTGAGGGACAGCTGTTTATTTATTATTAATATATATATATATATATATATATATATATATTAAATATTATTATTTTATTATTATAACAGCTGTATAGAGCACAGTGAACAGACATTATGGCCTCAATTCAATAAAGGTAGAAAAAAATTCTCATGGTAGTAAAAGATTCAATTCATGAGAAAAAAGCCTGAGAATGTCACTGTTACTGAATCACCAGATAAAAAGACAATGAAAGTCAATGGCACTTTTTTACTCCTAAGAAAAGTAGAGAACTGTTTCCTCCTTTCTACACTGTAGTAAAAGCTGCCATTGACTTTCATTGTCTTTATCTGGTGATTCAGTAAACACAATTTGGGGGGGGCTCTGGAGACCCCCCACAGGCCCTCAGATGGTCCGCACTCAGCCCACAAAAGCATACAAAAAACTGTGTACTAGTATAAAATCTAATTTTATGTATGTGCAAATGACTCTTAAGGATTAAACACAAATTGACAAAACAAATGACATTTTAAAATCCATCAACACAATAACAGAGAAGGGGGAGTTCCCATACAGAGGCTTTCAATATATGTATACATAGGTAGACACCTTCCTAATCCTAAAAGTCCATAGTATAAGTAATTAAATAATGCTAAATGCCAGTGGGAATAGAGGGCAGGAAGGTATTGTTATAACTGCCTGCCATTGATATACCTACAGATAGATAACACTTAACAAAGAAAGAAAGTGCTATGTGCAATATACTCATAGAGAAGAAAAAGATACTGTGCAAATATAAAATGTATCAAAGAACATGTACACATGTAAAGACATTGTATATGAGGCCGATTCATTAATTGCGCCAGGTAGCGACAGATGAGCGCCAGTAGCGTTATTTTCACAGCGCCCGCTAGTATTCGCTGTGCTTGGCCGTTGTTCGGCTGTTGACAGCGACTCAGTCGGTGTGCAGTAATGTTGAATACGGGTTTAGGAGTCGCTGTTTGACAGGTTCCGCGCTGTATGGGAGCGCATGACAGCGAATGGCCATAGCGACCGGCTCCCAGCATATTCATTAACAAATCACGCTCCAAAAATTCTCACGCTGTGAAATGCGTGTTTCAACCCCAGAGCGCTGGCGGCGATGGGTTAAAAGTAGTTTTTTAACCCTCAAACAACCATAATTTTAGAAAAAAAAAACATGTTTTTCAAAACATTTAGTAATATGAATACATTAATATCAGACCTGTAATATCAATTCTGCACAAATTTATTATTATTTTTTTTTACCTTAATAAAATTATCTAACATTGCAGAAGTGGTCACAGAATTTTAATTTAAAATAAATAAATAAATAAATTAATAGCAATTAATTATGAATATTTAAAGATTGCTCCATTGAAATGCATTGGAGAGCGCCTGGTAGCGAGAGGTCATACCTGTCGCTGTTCAAGGTCGCTCGCTGGCGCTGTGGGGTGAGGCTGGAATAATGATGAATGATTCGCTATCTGGCGCTCTGTCAGTCGCTAAGCAGGATCGGCTTGATAAATGTGTGATTGCGGAGGGGAGCCGGCGTTCTCGTGGCGGTGAGCGTCATTACCGTTCGCTCACCATTCGCTACCTGGCGCTATCTCTTGTTAAATAAGGGCCTATGAATGTCTGCTCTGAGGCAGACCAAAAGCCACTGGCCAAAAGGTACAAAATAATCAATATATAGATAGGGAAGGTATTACATCACCATTTTAACATCTATAGCCTGGGCTCCCCCATGTGCTCAGCCTGCTGACGCGTTGCGTGGATACACCACTTCACCAGGGCGGGATGGCCGTTTATCTAGTGATTCAGTAACAGTCACATTCTCAGGCTTTTTTCTCATGAATTGAATTTTTTACTACTGTGAGAATTTTTTTCTACCTTTATTGAATCGAGGTCGTTATGTCCAAAGGCATTTCCATGAGGAATTTGTAGCAGCTGTTTATTGAATACGGGATGCCCTGCCCATGAGCCCCCCCCCCCCCTTCCCCAGGGATGAGTCATAAAGATAAATGGAGACCGCATTTTCCAGGAAATTCATGTTAGTTCCTTAAAAATCATGTGTCTGCCATTGTGACACAGAAAACAGATCCCAGGCTGAGATGTTTGTAAGGAAACCAGCAATGTTGGGGGCAGAGGAGTAGCTGGGCTTTCTGGCACTGGGGGGGGGGGCAAAGATTAGAAGTGGCGCCCCCCCACCTGTGCTCAGGCCCCCCTTTGGCACCCCCCTGACCTGCTGCACCTGGGGCAAGTGCCCCCCCCCCCAGCTGCGCTCCTGGTTGGGGGGGTTTAGGGGCAGTTGCATTGTTTTTATTGGCATTTTTGGTTGTGATCTGGTTTATTATTATTGCTTATTATAGCGGGGGTGTAGATAGGGGGGAGCAAGGGGGGGCACTTACCCCGGATTTAGTAGGTCAGGGGGTGCCAAACGGGGGTCTGAGAACAGGGTCAGCACCATTTAAACCCTTAAAAACTATTCCCTATCATCTAAAATGAATATTGAATCTGCATTTTACGTTTTTAGTCACTTACTTTATATTTTATACCCCACTGGGCTGCAACTCTGTTCAGGACTTTAGGATACCGGCGCCGCCATCTTGACTCAGAAGCACCACACTTACTGAGGACAGGAGAGCAGGATAAAGTGCAGGGGGTGGGGTTATAGCTGTGCTTTTCTCAGACAGAGCAGAACTGGGGTCAGGAAAAGGTCAGCAATCCCGGGAATGCAGAGTGGCACTGTCAGAAGACACTTTCCGTTTGCAGGCTTCCTGAGACTCCATGGGTCACCATCTTGGATGTTTAAAGGCTCAGAAAATCCACTAGGTGTAGGTAGGATGATTATTGATGTGGGAAATCTGTATGTACAGTGTGGGGAAAACATACAAGATAGGCTCTTATTTAGGGTGAGGGTCCAGATTAATGTGAGCAATCTGTATGTACAGGGGGGGAAACATACAAGATAGGCTCTTATTCTAGGTGAAGGTTCCGGATTAATGTGGGCAATCTGTATGTACAGGGGAGAAACATACAAGATAGGCTCTTTTTCAGGGTAAAGGTCCGGATTAATGTGGGCAATTTGTATGTACAGGGGGGAAACATATAAGATAGGCTCTTATTCAGGGTGAGGGTCTAGATTAATGTAAGCAATCTGTATGTACAGGATGTGGGAAACATATAAGGTGGGCTCTTATTCAGGGTGAAGGTCCGGATTAATGTGGGCAATCTGTATGTACAGGGTGTGGGAAACATATACGATAGGCTCTTATTCAAGGTGAAGGTCCGGATTAATGTGGGCAATCTGTATGTACAGGGTGTGGGAAACATATAAGATAGGCTCTTATTCAAGGTGAAGGTCCGGATTAATGTGGGCAATCTGTATGTACAGGGTGTGGGAAACATATAAGATAGGCTCTTATTCAGGGTGAGGGTCTAGATTAATGTGGGCAATTTGTATATACAGGGCGTGGGAAACATATAAGATAGGCTCTTATTCAGGGTGAGGGTCCGGATTAATGTGGGCAATCTGTATGTACAGGGAGGAAACATATAAGATAAGCTCTTATTCAGGGTGAGGGTCTAGATTAATGTGGGCAATCTGTATGTACAAGGGGGGGAAACATATAAAATAGGCTCTTATTCAGGGTGAAGGTCTGGATTAATGTGGGCAATCTGTATGTACAGGGGGGGAAACATATAAGATAGGCTCTTATTCAGGGTGAAGGTTCGGATTAATGTGAGCAATCTGTATGTACAGGGTGTGGGAAACATATAAGATAGGCTCTTATTCAGAGTGAAGGTCCGGATTAATGTGGGCAATCTGTATGTACAGGGGGGGAAACATATAAAATAGGCTCTTATTCAGGGTGAAGGTCCGGATTAATGTGAGCAATCTGTATGTACAGGGGGGGAAACATATAAGATAGGCTCTTATTCAGGGTGAAGGTCCGGATTAATGTGGGCAATCTGTATGTACAGGGGGGTAAACATATAAGATAGGCTCTTATTCAGGGTGAAGGTCCGGATTAATGTGGGCAATTTGTATGTACAGGGGGGTAAACATATAAGATAGGCTCTTATTCAGGGTGAAGGTCCGGATTAATGTGGGCAATCTGTATGTACAGGGTGTGGGAAACATATAAGATAGGCTCTTATTCAGGGTGAGGGTGCGGATTAATGTGAGCAATCTGTATGTACAGGGTGTGGGAAACATATAAGATAGGCTCTTATTCAGGGTGAAGGTCTGGATTAATGTGAGCAATCTGTATGTACAGGGTGTGGGAAACATATAAGACAGGCTCTTATTCAGGGTGAAGGTCCGGATTAATGTGAGCAATCTGTATGTACAGGGGGGGAAACATATAAGATAGACTCTTATTCAGGGTGAAGGTCCGGATTAATGTGGGCAATCTGTATGTACAGGGTGTGGGAAACATATAAGATAGGCTCTTATTCAGGGTGAGGGTACGGATTAATGTGAGCAATCTGTATGTACAGGGTGTGGGAAACATATAAGATAGGCTCTTATTCAGGGTGAAGGTCTGGATTAATGTGAGCAATCTGTATGTACAGGGTGTGGGAAACATATAAGACAGGCTCTTATTCAGGGTGAAGGTCCGGATTAATGTGAGCAATCTGTATGTACAGGGGGGGAAACATATAAGATAGACTCTTATTCAGGGTGAAGGTCCGGATTAATGTGAGCAATCTGTATGTACAGGGTGTGGGAAACATATAAGATAGGCTCTTATTCAGGGTGAAGGTCTGGATTAATGTGAGCAATCTGTATGTACAGGGTGTGGGAAACATATAAGATAGGCTCTTATTCAGGGTGAAGGTCCGGATTAATGTGGATGTCTGAGGAACAAACACTTCACTGCCAGGCGGCGTTACGTCACACACTTGATTGATGATGTATTGCTGTGTGATGGAGGCCCCCCGAGGCCCGGCGCAGTTTTCTTGTTACTCGGATCGGGGCACATGGCAGAGGGCTGGCAGAATGGAGCTGCTGGAGGAAGGCGGCGCTGCTTGGCATAACGTTTCCTATTCATCCACAGCCAACAAAGAAAAAGGAAGCCAGTGTTCATTTGTATTGCGTGCCATCCATCTAAACCCACCGGAAGGTTCCGGAAGCCTAGATTACCGGAAACACAGCGCGCTCCTTCTGGGAATTGGGTCTCATTGATCTTAAATGGGGACAGGTCACGATTGAGGCTTAGGGCCTTATTCATGAAGCTCTAGCGCCAGGTAGCGTCAGGTGAACGTCAGACACGGCAGCAATTACACATTTATCAAGCAGAATCTGGTGAGCGACTGGGATAGCGCCATGTAGCGTCCGATTCATCATTATCCCAGGCTCAGTGTACAGCGCCGGTGTTCAGCCTTGTCACGTCTTACCTCTCGCTACCTGTCGCTCTCCCATACATTTTTATGAACGTTCTTTTATTTCTCTTTAAATAGGGTTTTTATTATTATTATTTTTTAAATAATCTCAAATAATGTTGTGACCTCTCCTGGGCTATTAAAAGCAGTTTTTTCACACTTTTTTCATTTGTTATATATTTCTGCAGAAATTACATTACAGGTCTGGCATTAAAGTGTTCATGTTACAATGTTATTACAATGTAATTCAATATGTTTTCGCTTTGTTACTGGTGGATAGATGTTCAAAAACAGACTTTAATCACACAGCCTCCGGCGCTCTGGGCTTCAGAGAAGCATTTTTGAGCGCCGGCGGTGTGTGAGGCTGTTTTTTTGGTGAATACGGTGTGAGTCGGTCGCACTGACCAGTCGCTAACATTCGCTCCCATACAGCGCTGTACTGGTCAAATAGCGACTCATTACAATGTATTCATCATTACTGCACAGCGACAGAGACGCTCTGAACTAGCGACCCACGGCCGAGCACAGCGACTACTAGCGGGCGCTCTAAAAAAATGCCTGCTACAGACGCTGATCTGGCGTTAATAATGAATCAGCCTGCCTGTTATATTAATAGTGTGCCCAAATGAGGAAAAAGGTTTAAGCACACCGGTAGCAAAAATTTGTAGGGTGCTTGACCCGGGACAATAGGAACAAGAATAAAGGTGGAGGCTCCGCACTTCTTAAAAGTCCAAAACTTTATTAATATAGGTTAAAAACATCTCCATCAAATAAATGTCGCGCTGTAGCCAGAAAAACATGCGTAACAGATCCAGACCAATGTGGTGGTACAGTCCTCTGACGCGTTTCGGACGCTACTGGTCCTTAATCATTGATAAGGATCATTGATAAGGATCTGCACATGAATACCATACTTATAGAAAAAGTAAGCTTACCCTGTAGTCACATGTTCTCTCTCGCCATCAAGAGCCCCGAGTGTGGATAGGGCAGTGACGTGGCCGGTCCCATCAACCAATCAGAGGGGAAAGAAGCTCCCACTTGACAGTGTGGGGCCGGCAACAGCGGGATGCCGTCACTTATTTCTTCTATAAATATGGTATTGATGGGCAGATCCTTATCTATGATTAAGAACCAGTAGTGTCCGAAACGCATCAGAGAACTGTACCATCACATTGGTCTGGGTCTGGTATGCATGTTTTTATGGCTACAGCATTGCCTATTCAAAGTGTTTCTATTGTTGTAACTGTTACAATGTATCTCCTATCAATCCCTCAATGAGGGGGTGTGGCTTTATCAATGCCTCAATGAGGGGGTGTGGCTTCATTTACATATTGTCACTCTTTGAGGTGTAACATGCAGATCTGCATCAATAAATGATTAATTTGCCTATTCAAAGTGTTTCTATTGTAACTGTTACATCTTATCTCCTATCCATCCCTCAATGAGGAGGTGTGGCATCATCCATCAATCAATGAAGGGGTGTGGCTTCATCCATCCCCCAATGAGGGGACGTGGCTTCATTTACATATTATTCCTCTTTGAGGTGTAACATGCAGATCTGCGGCAATAAATGATACATTCGCCTATTCAAAGTGTTTCTATTGTTATAACTGTTACAATGTATCTCCTATCCATCCCTCAATGAGGGGGTGTGGCTTTATCAATGCCTCAGTGAGGGGGTGTGGCTTCATTTACATATTGTCCCTCTTTGAGGTGTAACATGCAGATCTGCAGCAATAAATGATTCATTTGCCTATTCAAAGTGTTTCTATTGTTGTAACTGTTACAATGTATCTCCTATCCATCCCTCAATGAGGGGGGTGGCATCATCCATCAATCAATGAAGGGGTGTGGCTTCCTCCAGCCCTTAATGAGGGGGCGTGGCTTCATTTACATATTATTCCTCTTTGAGGTGTAACATGCAGATCTACAGCAATAAATGATTCATTTGTCTATTCGAAGTGTTTCTATTGTAACTGTTACAATGTATCTCCTATCCATCAATCAATGAGGGGGCGTGGCTTCATTCATCCATCAATGATGGGGCATGGCTTCACCCATCCCTCAATGAGGGGGCGTGGCTTCGCCCATCCCTCAATGAGGAGGTGTGGCTTTATTTACATATTGTCCCTCTTTGAGGTGTAACATGCAGATCTGCAGCAATAAATTATTCATTTCCCTGTTCAAAGTGTTTCTATTGTAACTGATACACCCTATCTACTATCCATCCCTTAATGAGGGGGCGTGGCTTCATCCACCAATCAACGAGGGGGCGCGGCTTCATCCACCAATCAACGAGGGGGCGTGGCTTCATCCATCCATTAATGAGGGGGTGTGGCTTCATCCATCCCTCAATGAGGGGGCGTGGTTTCATACATCCATTAAGGAGGGGGCGTGGCTTCATCTATCCCTCAATGAAGGGGCATGGCTTCATCTACATACTGTCCCTCTTTGAGCCAGCCGGAGGAACTCCAGACCTGAAACATAGAATAAGTTTCAGAAGCTTTATTTCAGTAAAATAAACACTTTTTACAGCAGGAATCTCGACATGTACGTTCAGTACAGCAGGGAACCTGGAACGCGTGGGGAATAGAGGACACCAGGCCACAGTGGGGATTGCTTCCAGCCTTTCTAATGGTGATATTCTTTCATGCTGTTGCTTATTGAGCATGTTTATATGTTTGTTTTCCTTTTCTGTATAGATGGGATATTTTGCAGTTAGCACTTTGAGGGCACTGACACTTAGCTCATAGCTCATGATGAACTCTGCCTGCACTTTCTGGGCTGGTACATCCCCTTTGTGGATTATGAGATTTTAGTTATATGTTGTTAGTGTGCTATTAAATCAATAAACACATGAATTTATAGCGAGATGACTTTGTGATCTGTTGGAGCATTTGTGCCTGGGGTTTCCTTTATTGTGGTTGCTGGGTGTAAGGTTCTTACCTGGTTCCGGCGCCCTGTCCCGCGGCGTCTCTGTGCGGCGGCGCCCGGCTCTGGTCTTCTGGCGGCCGCGCCGGGCGGCTGCCTCCGCTGCGTCTGCTGTGGCTGGGGTGGCTGGCATCGCGGGGCCCCCCTCCGCTCTTGCTGGCTGCTCCTCCGCCTTTTCGGCCGGCGCGTCGTCCCCTTCCCTCTCGGGGAGCGCGCCCAGCCTCCTGTCACGTGCTCGCACGCACGCGCAAGCACATTCTTTCTATGCCCCCCGGCGGCGCTGCTCCCAGCGCATTCGCCGGGGGCAAATTCAAATGGACCAGTCAGGTCCCTAACCTGGGTGGGGATGAACCCAGGGACTGGACAGCCTGACTGGCCAGGGCGGTCCTGTCCCTGGGGCTGCTCCTATCAGGAGCATAATCAAGTATCACACCAATCTGACATTCCCCTCATCCCATTAGCCAGTTCCCCTTTAAAAGTGTCCCTGCCCCGACCATCAGTGCCCATTATAGCCATTACCAGCTTGGGTGTGCTTTGAATTTGTGTCTAGCGTTTTCTGATCCGGCTCCGTTTTTGACCATTCCTGTCCGCTGCCCGCACCAACCATCTGCCTGTCGACACTGGGGCCACATTGTATATAGAGGTTTGTATCAGTACAGCAGGGAACTTGTGATCTAACCCATACAGCGACAGCAGGTAGAAAGACTGTAGACTGCAGGAGGGAGCAGCAGGTGTGCACTGCATGGATGCCAAACTAGAAATGGCTGAGAGAGAAGGGAAGAAGGAAGGACCTACTTGCATCACAGCAAGACTAAGGGAGCCAGCAAGGGACAGCGGGGAATAACAGGCACAGGCATCCTATGTAAATAAGCAGTAAATTAAACAATTACCCAATATTAAACAATTAACAATATAAAACACACGTTGTGGTACATTACGTTTCCTATATCTGATAGCTCCTGTGTGGTGACGCTTCCTCAAAGATTTAAAGTTTCTTTTGTTTTATTATTTTCTTCTAGGACATTCCTCCATATTCTTGCAAGACTATCTGACAGCTTTGTTGCAGGTAATATATTTTTATTTGATAACTGTCAAGCTTCCCGGCTACAACCATGGGGTGAGCTGAGCTGAGCTCCAGGTGTGGGGGCGAAGCAAAGCAAATAAATCCCAAAGAGCAAATAAATAATCTGGGCTGGCGGCAGACAGGCAGAGTCCAATGGATGAATCCGGTTTCAGGGGCTGGCGGCAGACAGGCAGAGTCCAATGGATGAATCCGGTTTCAGGGGCTGGCGGCAGACAGGCAGAGTCCAATGGATGAATCCGGTTTCAGGGGCTGGCGGCAGACAGGCAGAGTCCAATGGATGAATCCGGTTTCAGGGGCTGGCAACAGACAGGCAAATCCAAGAATAGGTCAGAGTTCGGAGGCTGGCAGAAAACAGGCAAAATCCAATGAGCGAGTCCGAGTCAAAACCAAGTCATCCGTCCGAGGGTAAATCCAGGAAATCAGATCAGGAACTCAGAAGTCAGGAAAACAGAATCCAGGAGGACGCCCACATCTCCTTGAAAGGCGAGGGGACTGACAATAACTCCACTGAAGTCAATCTGATTTCATTGGAGGTTTCAATTTCTCCAATGTTTTCCCTCTCTGAAAAGAGAGAGGTTCTGTATCCCATAATTTCATGGAAGTGAAACTTTAAAGCGGACCAATACCCTTCACAGTGAGGGAGTTGGTGGCCGCCAGTGACACCTCTAAAATGACAGTCTGGGGGGCATCTAGAATGCAGGTTCCCCCATACACATAACCCCCCTGGTGACCCGTAAACCTTACCCTAAGCTTGCTCTTCCACCGGAAATCCAGCGCTACAATTGGCTGCCTGCACCAGATATCTGAACCCCTGCCCTGACAGCCCTGCACTCAGTTGCTTTGTTTGGCAAGTTAGTGCTTAGTCTCCCTGCCAGTGTCATGGCTCCCTGGCACCTGGCATTGCAATATGAAGTGCTGCGGGGGAGGGAAGTGGCATTGCAAGGTGCACAAACTTTGATTCTTGGTTTATTTGCCCCATCCAATCCTTTCCCCCACCCTAGCTCAGTCCCATCCATCTCATCCCCATCCATTATATCCCCTCAGCTCTGCCCCATCCATCCCTGTCCCCTCAGCTCTGCCCCACCCATCCCTGTCCCCTCAGCTCTGCCCCATCCATCCCTGTCCTCCCAGCTCTGCCCCATCCATCCCTGTCTCCTCAGCTCTGCCCCACCCATCCCTGTCCTCCCAGCTCTGCCCCATCCATCCCTGTCCCCTCAGCTCTGCCCCATCCATCCCTGTCCCCTCAGCTTTGCCCTATCTATCCCTGTCTCCTCATCTCTGCCCCATCCATCCCTGCCCCCTCAGCTCTGCCCTATCCATTAGTGTCCCCCCATCTTTGCCCATCCATCCCTGTCCCCTCAGCTCTGCCCCATCCATCCCTGTCCCCTCAGCTTTGCCCTATCCATCCCTGTCCCCTCAGCTCTGCCCCATCCATCCCTGTCCCCTCAGCTCTGCCCCATCCATCACTGTCCCCTCATCTCTGCCCCATGCATCCCTGTCCCCTCAGCTCTGCCCCATCCATCCCTGTCCCCTCAGCTCTGCCCCATCCATCCCTGTCCCCTCAGCTCTGCCCCATCCATCCCTGTCCCCTCATCTCTGCCCCATCCATCCCTGTCCCCTCATCTCTGCCCCATCCATCCCTGTCCCCTCAGCTCTGCCCCATCCATCCCTGTCCCCTCAGCTCTGCCCCATCCATTCCTGTCCCCTCATCTCAGCCCCATCCATCCCTGTCCCCTCATCTCAGCCCCATCCATCCCTTTCCCCCCCGCTCAGCCCCATCCATCCCTGCCCCCCCGCTCAGCCCCATCCATCCCTGCCCCCCCGCTCTGCCCCATCCATCCATGTCCCCCCCGCTCTGCCCCATCCATCCATGTCCCCTCATCTCTGCCCCATCCATCCCTGTCCCCTCAGCTCTGCCCCATCCATCCCTGTCCCCTCATCTCAGCCCCATCCATCCCTGTCCCCTCATCTCAGCCCCATCCATCCCTTTCCCCCCCGCTCAGCCCCATCCATCCCTGCCCCCCCGCTCAGCCCCATCCATCCCTGCCCCCCCGCTCTGCCCCATCCATCCATGTCCCCCCCGCTCTGCCCCATCCATCCATGTCCCCCCCGCTCTGCCCCATCTATCCCTGTCGCCTCATCTTTGCCCCATCCATCCCTGTCCCCTCAGCTCTGCCCCATCCATCCCTGTCCCCTCAGCTCTGCCCCATCCATCCCTGTCCCCTCCTCTGTGCCAGGCCCCGCAGCACCAGCCTCTGGGAGAATAACACTGGCTGAGGCTCAGGATCTCCTGTTTCTGAGGTTACACTGCCCCCTGCTGGGGGAAAGTCTCTATAGCTGGCCTTTTCTGCAATTTATTAACAATGCATTTAAAGCGGTCCTTCACCCTGAATAAGAGCCTATCTTGTATGTTTCCCCCCTGTACATACAGATTGCTCACATTAATCCGGACCTCCACCCTGAATAAGAGCCTATCTTGTATGTTTACCCCCTGTACATACAGATTGCCCACATAAAACTGGACCTTCACCCTGAATAAGAGCCTATCTTATATGTTTCCCCCCTGTACATACAGATTGCCCACATTTATCCGGACCTTCACCCTAAATAAGAGCCTATCTTATATGTTTCCAACACCCTGAACATACAGATTGCTCACATTAATCCGGACCTTCACCCTGAATAAGAGCCTATCTTATATGTTTCCCACACCCTGTACATACAGATTGCTTAAATTAATCCGGACCTTCACCCTGAATAAGAGCCTATCTTATACGTTTCCCACACCCTGTACATACAGATTGCTCGCATTTATCCGGACCCTCACCCTGAATAAGAGCCTATCTTATGCGTTTCCCACACCCTGTACATACAGATTGCTCACATTAATCCGGACCCTCACCCTGAATAAGAGCCTATCTTATATGTTTCCCCCACCCTGTACATACAGATTGCTCACATTAATCCAGACCTTCACCCTAAATAAGAGCCTATCCTATATGTTTCCCACACCCTGTACATACAGATTGCCCACATTAATCCAGACTCTCACCCTGAATAAGAGCCTATCTTATATGTTTCCCACAACCTGTACATACAGATTGCTCACATTAATCCGGACCCTCACCCTGAATAAGAGCCTATCTTGTATGTTTCCCACACCCTGTACATACAGATTGCCCACATTAATCCGGACCTTCACTCTGAATAAGAGCCTATCTTATATGTTTCCCAAACCCTGTACATACAGATTGCTCACATTAATCCGGACCCTCACCCTGAATAAGAGCATATCATATGTTTCCCCCCTGTACATACAGATTGCCCACATTAATCCGGACCTTCACCCTGAATAAGAGCATATCTTATATGTTTCCCCCCTGTACATACAGATTGCCCACATTAATCCGGACCTTCACCCTGAATAGGAGCCTATCTTATATGTTTCCCACACCCTGTACATACAGATTGCCCACATTAATCCGGACCTTCACCCTGAATAAGAGCCTATCCTTTATGTTTCCCACACCCTGTACATACAGATTGCCCACATTAATCCGGACCTTCACTCTGAATAAGAGCCTATCTTATATGTTTCCCAAACCCTGTACATACAGATTGCTCACATTAATCCGGACCCTCACCCTGAATAAGAGCATATCTTATATGTTTCCCCCCTGTACATACAGATTGCCCACATTAATCCGGACCTTCACCCTGAATAAGAGCATATCTTATATGTTTCCCCCCTGTACATACAGATTGCCCACATTAATCCGGACCTTCACCCTGAATAAGAGCCTATCTTATATGTTTCCCACACCCTGTACATACAGATTGCTCACATTAATCCAGACTCTCACCCTGAATAAGAGCCTATCTTATATGTTTCCCACACCCTGTACATACAGATTGCTCACATTAATCCAGACTCTCACCCTGAATAAGAGCCTATCTTATATGTTTCCCACACCCTGTACATACAGATTGCTCACATTGTTCCGGACCTTCACCCTGAATAAGAGCCTATCTTATATGTTTCCCCCACCCTGTACATACAGATTGCTCACATTAATCCGGACCCTCACCCTGAATAAGAGCCTATTTTATATGTTTCCCCCTGTACATACAGATTGCTCACATTGTTCCGGACCTTCACCCTGAATAAGAGCCTATCTTATATGTTTCCCACACCCTGTACATACAGATTGCCCACATTAAAAATCATCCTACCTGCATCTACTGCATGTTATGAGCCTTTAAACTTCAAAGATGGCGGCTCACGGAGCATCAGGCAGCCTGCAAACAGGAAGTGTCCTCTGACTGTGTCGCTCTGCATTCTGGGATTGCTGACCTTTCCCTGGCCCCAGTTCTGCTTTAAACCCACCCCCCTGTACTTTATCCCGCTCTCCTCTCCTCAGTATGTGATGCTTCTGAGGCAAGATGGCGGCACCCGTATCCTAGAGTCCTGAACAGAGTTGCAGCCCAGTGGGGGAAAGAATAATAAGTTACTAATAACTAATATATTTATTTTAGGTGCTGGGGAATCATTTTTTAAGGGTTTGGGCTTTTTAATAAATCATGGTGAAGGTCCGGTTTAAGCCACGCCCCCGTCATTGAGGGATGGATGAAGCCACACTCTCTCATGGTAGGATGGATTAAGCCACGCCCCTCATTGAGGGATGATGAAGCCACGCCCGCTCATTGAGTGATGGATGAAGCCACACTCTCTTATTGTAGGATGGATTAAGCCACGCCCCCTCATTGAGAGATGATGAAACCACGCCCCCTCATTGAGGAATGGATGAACCCACACCCCTCTGTAGCGATAACCCTTATCGCCGGAGGGCTTCACCGCCCGAGACGTCCTTTTCCCAATCGTAAGAGGTGCTGCTGGAATTCCAGAGTTGTCCGTGAGGAAACAGGAACAGCCCTTACAAGGGCTAGTGAATTGTAATATAGCGTTTCCCCCAATAAGAGACAGAACTCAGTATTGAGGGTGAAGGTGAAGTGTTTTTATTAGTGCCACACTAGGCCTTATATACACAAGTCTCCATGCAATGACAACCACACTGACCAATAGCAGCAGGGCACACAATCCCTCAACTCTACCGGTGACGCAATCAGTAGAACAATAGCAGGCTGTAATATAATTATAATCAATCAGGACAATGCCATTGACTGTGACGTAATCAACAATACACAATGGCAGTCAAAATACAATGACATTGCCTGTAACAGTATCAAAATACAATGACCTAATTAAGAAAAGGCCAGTGAATGACCCGGTGGGCAACTGAATAGTGATGACATCCAAAAGACAGAGCGTCTGTCACAATGCCCCCTTTTTGTGGAACACCCGGCAGACCCGGATTGACCCTGTTCGGGTTAACGTGGGGCTGTCCGGACTCTTGTTATGGGCAGAGTTCTGTTTGCCAGGATAATCCATCTGCATTACTGGTTTGTCTACAGGGCCTGTATACACCCACACACACACACATACAGTTGTACTCACAGGGTGCTGGTCTTGTCCTTTCCCCCCAATAAGAGACAGAATTCAGTATTTAGGGTGAAGATGATACACACACACACACATACAGTTGTACTAACAGGGTGCTGGTCTTGTACACACACATGTACTCACAGGGTGCTGGTCTTGTACACACACACACATACAGTTGTACTCACAGGGTGCTGGTCTTGTACACACACATGTACTCACAGGGTGCTGGTCTTGTACACAGATACAGTTCTACTCACAAGGTGCTGGTCTTGTACACACACACGCAGTTGTACTCACAGGGTGCTGGTCTTGTACGCACACATGTACTCACAGGGTGCTGGTCTTGTACACACACATGTACTCACAGGGTGCTGGTCTTGTACACACACATGTACTCACAGGGTGCTGGTCTTGTACACACACATGTACTCACAGGGTGCTGGTCTTGTACACACACATGTACTCACAGGGTGCTGGTCTTGTACACACACATGTACTCACAGGGTGCTGGTCTTGTACACACACATGTACTCACAGGGTGCTGGTCTTGTACACACACACACATACTGTTGTACTCACAGGGTGCTGGTCTTGTACACACACATGTACTCACAGGGTGCTGGTCTTGTACACACACATGTACTCACAGGGTGCTGGTCTTGTACACACACATGTACTCACAGGGTGCTGGTCTTGTACACACACATGTAATCACAGGGTGCTGGTCTTGTACACACACTCTCTTAGCTCTGGTTGCAAGGCATTGAGAAAATGTTCTAGTAAAAACAACTGTAGGCTTCCGGGGTGACAGCGTGCCGGGCTAACAAAGCCTCCTTTACCAGATGGTAGTGTGGTAAGTCCGCATCAGGGATGGCCCGGAAAGCATCGGAAGCTTTCCCAGATAATTTCCCTGATAATATGGTGACCCATTCCTCCGTGGGTACCTGGTGTAAAGTGCACTGCCGTTCAAAATCGGCCAAAAATCCATCACTCATCGTCACTTTCCTGGAAGGACTTAAATGCTGCAAATGGAATCTTTCTCCCACCAGTGTAACTGAGGCTCGGAGACACAGGGGCGCTGAGAGGCTGCTGGGTTGCGAGTCGCCGATCTTCCCTTCGCTTACTGGCCTCTGCCTCCGCTGCGGCGAAGACTTGGTCTTGGTCAGTTCTTGTAATGGATTCGGCCATAGACCGACAATCTGTTCTGAACCGCTTGAACGAGAGCAGCGTCTTCATCGATCTCTATATTGGTTTCAGTCCTCACTGCTGCACGATCCATTTCGATCAGCTCGGCTATCAGTTCCCGACGTGGGCGGTTGCTAGCTGACCTTCCCCGGCTCTCGAGTAGATCCTTCAGGGTCAGCCTTTTCAACTTGTCCTACTGACTCTCCATCAGGGTAGCACTCTCTCTGGGTACAAAGGACCATCCCACCGCTGCCACCAATTGTAGCGATAACCCTTATCGCCGGAGGGCTTCACCGCCCGAGACGTCCTTTCCCAATGGTGAGAGGTGCTGCTGGAATTCCAGAGTCGTCCGTGAGGAAACAGGAACAGCCCTTACAAGGGCTAGTGAATTGTAATATAGCGTTTCCCCCAATAAGAGACAGAACTCAGTATTGAGGGGGAAGGTGAAGTGTTTTTATTAGTGCCACTCTAGGCCTTATATACACAAGTCTCCTATTGCATGACACACACACCGACCAATAGCAGCTGGGCACACAATCCCTCAACTCTGCCGGCAATCAGTAGAACAATAGCAGGCTGTAATATAATTATAATCAATCAGGACAATGCCATTGACTGTGACGTAATCAACAATACACAATGGCAGTCAAAATACAATGACATTGCCTGTAACAGTATCAAAATACAATGACCTAATTAAGAAAAGGCCAGTGAATGACCCGGTGGGCAACTGAATAGTGATGACATCCAAAAGACAGAGCGTCTGTCACACCCTCATTGAAGGATGGATGAAGCCACGCCCCTGATTGAGGGATGGATGAAGCCACGCCCCTTGATTGAGGGATGGATGAAGCCACGCCCCCTCATTGAGGGATGTCTGAAGCCACGCCCCCTCATTGAGGGATGGATGTAGCCACGCCCCCTCATTGACGGATAGATAGAAGATACATTGTAACAATTATAACAATAGAAACACTATGAATAGGCAAATGAATCATTTATTGCTGCAGATCTGCATGTTACACCTCAAAGAGGGACAAATGAGAACAAAGAGGGACAGGGGGACAAAAATTTGCGACACTTTGGAGGTATGCAAATGGCATAGAAATTTGGCATTCCTGGGGGAAAACTAAAATTAAAACTACTACAGCAAGAAACAACGGTAATGTGCCGCAAACAATAGATTGGTGGAGTTTTGTTCCGCTTTTATAGGTTGTTGTTTTGTCATATTTGTTTTTGTTTATTTTTATAACCCTGTGCACTGCGCTCCTCCTCCAGCAGGTGTCGCTGTGTCTCCTGTGTAAGCGAGGCCTGTGCGCTGCGCTCCTCCTCCAGCAGGTGTCGCTGTGTCTCCTGTGTAAGCGAGGCCTGTGCGCTGCTCTCCTCCTCCAGCAGGTGTC
The DNA here is from genome assembly GCA_027917425.1 of Gastrophryne carolinensis. Taxonomy (NCBI): domain Eukaryota; kingdom Metazoa; phylum Chordata; class Amphibia; order Anura; family Microhylidae; genus Gastrophryne; species Gastrophryne carolinensis. Next base: position 13,546,576 of record CM051244.1, on the reverse strand, counting down.
GCTGTGTCTCCTGTGTAAGCGAGGCCTGTGCGCTGCTCTCCTCCTCCAGCAGGTGTCGCTGTGTCTCCTGTGTAAGCGAGGCCTGTGCGCTGCTCTCCTCCTCCAGCAGGTGTCGCTGTGTCTCCTGTGTAAGCGAGGCCTGTGCGCTGCTCTCCTCCTCCAGCAGGTGTCGCTGTCTCCTGTGTAAGCGAGGCCTGTGCGCTGCTCTCCTCCTCCAGCAGGTGTCGCTGTCTCCTGTGTAAGCGAGGCCTGTGCGCTGCGCTCCTCCTCCAGCAGGTGTCGCTGTGTCTCCTGTGTAAGCGAGGCCTGTGCGCTGCTCTCCTCCTCCAGCAGGTGTCGCTGTGTCTCCTGTGTAAGCGAGGCCTGTGCGCTGCTCTCCTCCTCCAGCAGGTGTCGCTGTGTCTCCTGTGTAAGCGAGGCCTGTGCGCTGCTCTCCTCCTCCAGCAGGTGTCGCTGTGTCTCCTGTGTAAGCGAGGCCTGTGCGCTGCTCTCCTCCTCCAGCAGGTGTCGCTGTCTCCTGTGTAAGCGAGGCCTGTGCGCTGCTCTCCTCCTCCAGCAGGTGTCGCTGTCTCCTGTGTAAGCGAGGCCTGTGCGCTGCTCTCCTCCTCCAGCAGGTGTCGCTGTGTCTCCTGTGTAAGCGAGGCCTGTGCGCTGCTCTCCTCCTCCAGCAGGTGTCGCTGTGTCTCTTGTGTAAGCGAGGCCTGTGCGCTGCTCTCCTCCTCCAGCAGGTGTCGCTGTCTCCTGTGTAAGCGAGGCCTGTGCGCTGCTCTCCTCCTCCAGCAGGTGTCGCTGTGTCTCTTGTGTAATCGAGGCCTGTGCGCTGCTCTCCTCCTCCAGCAGGTGTCGCTGTCTCCTGTGTAAGCGAGGTCTGTGCGCTGCTCTCCTCCTCCAGCAGGTGTCGCTGTGTCTCTTGTGTAAGCGAGGCCTGTGCGCTGCGCTCTTCCTCCAGCAGGTGTCGCTGTGTCTCCTGTGTAAGCGAGGCCTGTGCGCTGCTCTCCTCCTCCAGCAGGTGTCGCTGTGTCTCTTGTGTAAGCGAGGTCTGTGCGCTGCTCTCCTCCTCCAGCAGGTGTCGCTGTGTCTCCTGTGTAAGCGAGGCCTGTGCGCTGCTCTCCTCCTCCAGCAGGTGTCGCTGTGTCTCCTGTGTAAGCGAGGCCTGTGCGCTGCTCTCCCCCTCCAGCAGGTGTCGCTGTGTCTCCTGTGTAAGCGAGGCCTGTGCGCTGCTCTCCTCCTCCAGCAGGTGTCGCTGTGTCTCCTGTGTAAGCGAGGCCTGTGCACTGCTCTCCTCCTCCAGCAGGTGTCGCTGTGTCTCCTGTGTAAGCGAGGCCTGTGCGCTGCTCTCCTCCTCCAGCAGGTGTCGCTGTGTCTCTTGTGTAAGCGAGGCCTGTGCGCTGCGCTCCTCCTCCATCAGGTGTCGCTGTGTCCTGTGCAAGCGAGGCCTGTGCGCTGCGCTCCTCCTCCAGCAGGTGTCGCTGTGTCCTGTGTAAGCGAGGCCTGTGCGCTGCGCTCCTCCTCCAGCAGGTGTCGCTGTGTCTCCTGTGTAAGCGAGGCCTGTGCGCTGCGCTCCTCCTCCAGCAGGTGTCGCTGTGTCCTGTGTAAGCGAGGCCTGTGCGCTGCTCTCCTCCTCCAGCAGGTGTCGCTGTGTCTCCTGTGTAAGCGAGGCCTGTGCGCTGCGCTCCTCCTCCAGCAGGTGTCGCTGTGTCCTGTGTAAGCGAGGCCTGTGCGCTGCTCTCCTCCTCCAGCAGGTGTCGCTGTGTCTCCTTTGTAAGCGAGGCCTGTGCGCTGCTCTCCTCCTCCAGCAGGTGTCGCTGTGTCTCCTGTGTAAGCGAGGCCTGTGCGCTGCTCTCCTCCTCCAGCAGGTGTCGCTGTGTCTCCTGTGTAACAGAGGCCTGTGCGCTGCTCTCCTCCTCCAGCAGGTGTCGCTGTGTCTCCTGTGTAAGCGAGGCCTGTGCGCTGCTCTCCTCCTCCAGCAGGTGTCGCTGTGTCTCCTGTGTAAGCGAGGCCTGTGCGCTGCTCTCCTCCTCCAGCAGGTGTCGCTGTGTCTCCTGTGTAACAGAGGCCTGTGCGCTGCTCTCCACCTCCAGCAGGTGTCGCTGTGTCTCCTGTGTAAGCCAGGCCTGTGCGCTGCTCTCCTCCTCCAGCAGGTGTCGCTGTGTCTCTTGTGTAAGCGAGGCCTGTGCGCTGCTCTCCTCCTCCAGCAGGTGTCGCTGTGTCTCCTGTGTAAGCGAGGCCTGTGCGCTGCTCTCCTCCTCCAGCAGGTGTCGCTGTGTCTCCTGTGTAAGCGAGGCCTGTGCGCTGCTCTCCTCCTCCAGCAGGTGTCGCTGTGTCTCTTGTGTAAGCGAGGTCTGTGCGCTGCTCTCCTCCTCCAGCAGGTGTCGCTGTGTCTCCTGTGTAAGCGAGGCCTGTGCGCTGCTCTCCTCCTCCAGCAGGTGTCGCTGTGTCTCCTGTGTAAGCGAGGCCTGTGCGCTGCTCTCCCCCTCCAGCAGGTGTCGCTGTGTCTCCTGTGTAAGCGAGGCCTGTGCGCTGCTCTCCTCCTCCAGCAGGTGTCGCTGTGTCTCCTGTGTAAGCGAGGCCTGTGCACTGCTCTCCTCCTCCAGCAGGTGTCGCTGTGTCTCCTGTGTAAGCGAGGCCTGTGCGCTGCTCTCCTCCTCCAGCAGGTGTCGCTGTGTCTCTTGTGTAAGCGAGGCCTGTGCGCTGCGCTCCTCCTCCATCAGGTGTCGCTGTGTCCTGTGTAAGCGAGGCCTGTGCGCTGCGCTCCTCCTCCAGCAGGTGTCGCTGTGTCCTGTGTAAGCGAGGCCTGTGCGCTGCGCTCCTCCTCCAGCAGGTGTCGCTGTGTCTCCTGTGTAAGCGAGGCCTGTGCGCTGCGCTCCTCCTCCAGCAGGTGTTGCTGTGTCCTGTGTAAGCGAGGCCTGTGCGCTGCTCTCCTCCTCCAGCAGGTGTCGCTGTGTCTCCTGTGTAAGCGAGGCCTGTGCGCTGCGCTCCTCCTCCAGCAGGTGTCGCTGTGTCCTGTGTAAGCGAGGCCTGTGCGCTGCTCTCCTCCTCCAGCAGGTGTCGCTGTGTCTCCTTTGTAAGCGAGGCCTGTGCGCTGCTCTCCTCCTCCAGCAGGTGTCGCTGTGTCTCCTGTGTAAGCGAGGCCTGTGCGCTGCTCTCCTCCTCCAGCAGGTGTCGCTGTGTCTCCTGTGTAACAGAGGCCTGTGCGCTGCTCTCCTCCTCCAGCAGGTGTCGCTGTGTCTCCTGTGTAAGCGAGGCCTGTGCGCTGCTCTCCTCCTCCAGCAGGTGTCGCTGTGTCTCCTGTGTAAGCGAGGCCTGTGCGCTGCTCTCCTCCTCCAGCAGGTGTCGCTGTGTCTCCTGTGTAACAGAGGCCTGTGCGCTGCTCTCCACCTCCAGCAGGTGTCGCTGTGTCTCCTGTGTAAGCCAGGCCTGTGCGCTGCTCTCCTCCTCCAGCAGGTGTCGCTGTGTCTCTTGTGTAAGCGAGGCCTGTGCGCTGCTCTCCTCCTCCAGCAGGTGTCGCTGTGTCTCCTGTGTAAGCGAGGCCTGTGCGCTGCGCTCCTCCTCCAGCAGGTGTCGCTGTGTCCTGTGTAAGCGAGGCCTGTGCGCTGCTCTCCTCCTCCAGCAGGTGTCGCTGTGTCTCCTGTGTAAGCGAGGCCTGTGCGCTGCTCTCCTCCTCCAGCAGGTGTCGCTGTGTCTCCTGTGTAAGCGAGGCCTGTGCGCTGCGCTCCTCCTCCAGCAGGTGTCGCTGTGTCTCCTGTGTAAGCGAGGCCTGTGCGCTGCTCTCCTCCTCCAGCAGGTGTCGCTGTGTCCTGTGTAAGCGAGGCCTGTGCGCTGCTCTCCTCCTCCAGCAGGTGTCGCTGTGTCTCCTTTGTAAGCGAGGCCTGTGCGCTGCTCTCCTCCTCCAGCAGGTGTCGCTGTGTCTCCTGTGTAAGCGAGGCCTGTGCGCTGCTCTCCTCCTCCAGCAGGTGTCGCTGTGTCTCCTGTGTAACAGAGGCCTGTGCGCTGCTCTCCTCCTCCAGCAGGTGTCGCTGTGTCTCCTGTGTAAGCGAGGCCTGTGCGCTGCTCTCCTCCTCCAGCAGGTGTCGCTGTGTCTCCTGTGTAAGCGAGGCCTGTGCGCTGCTCTCCTCCTCCAGCAGGTGTCGCTGTGTCTCCTGTGTAACAGAGGCCTGTGCGCTGCTCTCCACCTCCAGCAGGTGTCGCTGTGTCTCCTGTGTAAGCGAGGCCTGTGCGCTGCTCTCCTCCTCCAGCAGGTGTCGCTGTGTCTCCTGTGTAAGCCAGGCCTGTGCGCTGCTCTCCTCCTCCAGCAGGTGTCGCTGTGTCTCTTGTGTAAGCGAGGCCTGTGCGCTGCTCTCCTCCTCCAGCAGGTGTCGCTGTGTCTCCTGTGTAAGCGAGGCCTGTGCGCTGCGCTCCTCCTCCAGCAGGTGTCGCTGTGTCCTGTGTAAGCGAGGCCTGTGCGCTGCTCTCCTCCTCCAGCAGGTGTCGCTGTGTCTCCTGTGTAAGCGAGGCCTGTGCGCTGCTCTCCTCCTCCAGCAGGTGTCGCTGTGTCTCCTGTGTAAGCGAGGCCTGTGCGCTGCGCTCCTCCTCCAGCAGGTGTCGCTGTGTCTCCTGTGTAAGCGAGGCCTGTGCGCTGCTCTCCTCCTCCAGCAGGTGTCGCTGTGTCCTGTGTAAGCGAGGCCTGTGCGCTGCTCTCCTCCTCCAGCAGGTGTCGCTGTGTCTCCTGTGGAACAGAGGCCTGTGCGCTGCTCTCCTCCTCCAGCAGGTGTCGCTGTCTCCTGTGTAAGCGAGGCCTGTGCGCTGCTCTCCTCCTCCAGCAGGTGTCGCTGTGTCTCCTGTGTAAGCGAGGCCTGTGCGCTGCTCTCCTCCTCCAGCAGGTGTCGCTGAGTCTCTGTGTAAGCGAGGCCTGTGCGCTGCGCTCCTCCTCCAGCAGGTGTCGCTGTGTCTCCTGTGTAAGCGAGGCCTGTGCGCTGCTCTCCTCCTCCAGCAGGTGTCGCTGTGTCTCCTGTGTAAGCGAGGCCTGTGCGCTGTGCTCCTCCTCCAGCAGGTGTCGCTGTGTCTCCTGTGTAAGCGAGGCCTGTGTGCTGCTCTCCTCCTCCAGCAGGTGTCGCTGTGTCTCCTGTGTAAGCGAGGCCTGTGCGCTGCTCTCCTCCTCCAGCAGGTGTCGCTGTGTCTCCTGTGTAAGCGAGGCCTGTGCGCTGCTCTCCTCCTCCAGCAGGTGTCGCTGTGTCTCCTGTGTAAGCGAGGCCTGTGCGCTGTGCTCCTCCTCCAGCAGGTGTCGCTGTGTCTCCTGTGTAAGCGAGGCCTGTGCGCTGCTCTCCTCCTCCAGCAGGTGTCGCTGTGTCTCCTGTGTAAGCGAGGCCTGTGCGCTGCGCTCCTCCTCCAGCAGGTGTCGCTGTGTCTCCTGTGTAAGCGAGGCCTGTGCGCTGCTCTCCTCCTCCAGCAGGTGTCGCTGTATCTCCTGTGTAACAGAGGCCTGTGCACTGCTCTCCTCCTCCAGCAGGTGTCGCTGTGTCTCCTGTGTAACAGAGGCCTGTGCGCTGCTCTCCTCCTCCAGTAGGTGTCGCTGTGTCTCCTGTGTAACAGAGGCCTGTGCACTGCTCTCCTCCTCCAGCAGGTGTCGCTGTGTCTCCTGTGTAACAGAGGCCTGTGCGCTGCGCTCCTCCTCCAGCAGGTGTCGCTGTGTCTCCTGTGTAAGCGAGGCCTGTGCGCTGCTCTCCTCCTCCAGCAGGTGTCGCTGTGTCTCCTGTGTAAGCGAGGCCTGTGCGCTGCTCTCCTCCTCCAGCAGGTGTCGCTGTGTCTCCTGTGTAAGCGAGGCCTGTGCGCTGCTCTCCTCCTCCAGCAGGTGTCGCTGTGTCTCCTGTGTAAGCAAGGCCTGTGCGCTGCGTTCCTCCTCCAGCAGGTGTCGCTGTGGCGCTGTGGCGGCGCCCGGTCGCTCTGTGCCTGAGTCTCGGTAGCGCAGCTTCCTGTAGATCTGAGTAGCCGGTGACCTTCCAGTAGTGAGGACTGAGCAGCGCATAGCGGAAGGTGAGTGCGGGGCTGGGGCTTTATATTCCGGGAGCTGATCCTAATTGCTGTATAGAAGGCGGGTGGGAGGCCGGGGCTTTTTTTGCTGGAGGGGCGGCTGCGGCCTGTCACCTCCGCCGTGAGTCTCTATGGCTCTTCTCATAATCAGGGTGACCCTAATGTCGGGGTGCTGGGACTTTATATCTGCACCTAAACACATTTATAGTCACTATTTTCTTACCTGGGTTTTGGCCTGCTTCACAGGGGCGTCCACCTATAGAATTCCTGCCTGTGTGTATGAGAGAAACCCCTGGAATTATGGCCAAACCCTTATATAACGATTCCCCAGCATCTAACATTAACATATTAATATAATAATATATAATATTATTAATATATGATTCCGGACCTTCACCATGATTAAATGAAAAGTCCAAACCCTTAAAAAATGATTCCCCAGCATCTGCAATTAATATATTTTAAGTTTTTAGTCACTTATTATTCTTTCCCCCACTGGGCTGCAACTCTGTTCAGGACTCTAGGATACGGGCGCCGCCATCTTCACTCAGAAGCATCACACTTACTGAGGAGAGGAGAGTGGGATAAAGTACATGGGGCAGATAATAGCTGTGCTTTGCTCAGACAGAGCAGAGCTGGGGTCAGGAAAAGGTCAGCAATCCCAGAATGCAGAGCAGCACAGTCAAAGACACTTCCTGTTTGCAGGCTGCCTGATGTTACATGAGCCGCCATCTTGGATGTTTCAAGGCTCATAGCATGCAGTAGATGCAGGTAGAATGATTTTTAATGTGAGCAATCTGTATGTACAGGGTGTGGGAAATATATAATATAGGCTCTTATTCAGGGTGAAGGTCCGGATTAATGTGAGCAATCTGTATGTACAGGGTGTGGGAAACATATAATATAGGCTCTTATTCAGGGTGAGGGTCCGGATTAATGTGAGCAATCTGTATGTACAGGGTGTGGGAAACATATAAGATAGACTCTTATTCAGGGTGAGGGTCCGGATTAATGTGGGCAATCTGTATGTACAGGGTGTGGGAAACATATAAGATAGGCTCTTATTCAGGGTGAAGGTCCGGATTAATGTGAGCAATCTGTATGTACAGGGTGTGGGAAACATATAAGATAGGCTCTTATTCAGGGTGAAGGTCTGGATTAATGTGAGCAATCTGTATGTACAGGGTGTGGGAAACATGTAAGATAGGCTCTTATTCAGGGTGAAGGTCCGGATTAATGTGAGCAATCTGTATGTACAGGGTGTGGGAAACATATAAGATAGGCTCTTATTCAGGGTGAAGGTCCGGATTAATGTGAGCAATCTGTATGTACAGGGTGTGGGAAACATATAAGATAGGCTCTTATTCAGGGTGAAGGTCCGGATTAATGTGAGCAATCTGTATGTACAGGGTGTGGGAAACATATAAGATAGGCTCTTATTCAGGGTGAAGGTCCGGATTAATGTGAGCAATCTGTATGTACAGGGTGTGGGAAACATATAAGATAGGCTCTTATTCAGGGTGAGGGTCCGGATTAATGTGGGCAATCTGTATGTACAGGGTGTGGGAAACATATAAGATAGGCTCTTATTCAGGGTGAAGGTCCGGATTAATGTGAGCAATCTGTATGTACAGGGTGTGGGAAACATATAAGATAGGCTCTTATTCAGGGTGAAGGTCTGGATTAATGTGAGCAATCTGTATGTACAGGGTGTGGGAAACATATAAGATAGGCTCTTATTCAGGGTGAAGGTCCGGATTAATGTGAGCAATCTGTATGTACAGGGTGTGGGAAACATATAAGATAGGCTCTTATTCAGGGTGAAGGTCCGGATTAATGTGAGCAATCTGTATGTACAGGGTGTGGGAAACATATAAGATAGGCTCTTATTCAGGGTGAAGGTCCGGATTAATGTGAGCAATCTGTATGTACAGGGTGTGGGAAACATATAAGATAGGCTCTTATTCAGGGTGAAGGTCCGGATTAATGTGAGCAATCTGTATGTACAGGGTGTGGGAAACATATAAGATAGGCTCTTATTCAGGGTGAAGGTCCGGATTAATGTGAGCAATCTGTATGTACAGGGTGTGGGAAACATATAAGATAGGCTCTTATTCAGGGTGAAGGTCTGGATTAATGTGAGCAATCTGTATGTACAGGGTGTGGGAAACATATAAGATAGGCTCTTATTCAGGGTGAAGGTCTGGATTAATGTGAGCAATCTGTATGTACAGGGTGTGGGAAACATATAAGATAGGCTCTTATTCAGGGTGAAGGTCTGGATTAATGTGAGCAATCTGTATGTACAGGGTGTGGGAAACATATAAGATAGGCTCTTATTCAGGGTGAAGGTCCGGATTAATGTGAGCAATCTGTATGTACAGGGGGGGAAACATATAAGATAGGCTCTTATTCAGGGTGAAGGACCGCGGGGTTTGGCCTGCTTCACATGGGCGTCCATATTAGGGATACCTGCCTGTAAATGTGAGAAACACCTGGAATTGGCTGTTAAAGTGGATTTTGACTTTCCTGGGTTTTTGTTCTTTCCCCGGGGGGATGCCCCGCCTAGTGGTGATGCCCCGCTGTGTGAAAACCCCCAGATTGCAGAGCGCAACTCACCTGTTCCCGGTCCTATGACGCATGCGCGGCCTCTCGTCCAAACAGCACGCTCCGATCCGCTGATGTCACGCCGCTTAAGGCCAGCGACTTCACGCACGCTGATAGCTGCATCCCCCGCTTCCCTCTAACAAGACGTGTGCCTGCGGCGGCTATTCACAAATGCCTGGTGCGGGCAGACGCCCTGCTGGAGGGATAGCAGGGATGCGGCTCGCACATGCGCCAATGGACCAGGAAAGCAAGGTAAGTGTATGGGGCCACCTGGGTGGTGTCACACAGCGGGGCATCCCGATTTTGGATCAATCAGCCTGGGAATCTTCAAAGCGGACCAAGACCCAGGTCTCCTTTACAATCTGGTTCTGGTGCTTACAACCCAGGGCACCCCGATGCAGGATGCCCCGCTCTGTGAAATGCCCCCCCCCCCCCCCCCCCAGGTTGCCCACTCCCAACTCACTTTTCCCTGCTCCTATGACGCAGGCATGGCCTCCCGTCTAATCAGCGCCCTCGACTGCCGCATCCCCGCTTCCCTCTAACAGGGATCGTGCCATTCACCAATGCCTGGCGCGAGTGTGCGTCCTGCTGGTGTACGAGGAAGCACCTGCTGCTGTTGGATTGGGGGGAGAAGGTGAGTTTATGGAGCGTCCTCAGGGGTTTCACACAGCGGGGCATCCCGCATCCCATTGATTTCACGGCCATCAGGCCTGGGTTTTGGTCCATGCTCCCACGGCACATGTGCAGGCTTTTGTCCAATTAGAAATTGCCACTGTGCTTTAAAGTGGACCAAAAACAAGGATTTTGACTATCCTGGGTTTTGGTTCTTGCCTCCCCGATCAGGGATGTCCCGCTGTGTGTAACCCCCCCCCCCCATGTCGCCCCTCGCTCGCCCCTCCCAGGTGTTACGACACATGCGCAGCCCTCTTGTCCAATCAGCACGCTCAGATCTGCTCCCGCCCCTTTGTCTAATAGCTCGTCTAAGGCGAGTGGATCTGAGCCCGCTGGCGGCCGCATCCCCCGCTACCCTGTAACGGAGAGCGTGCCCGCGCCGGCCATTCACAGATGCCTAGTGCAGACACGTGCCCTGCTAAAGGGATAGCGGGGATGCAGCCACAGCGTGCGCATGCGCCATTAGACCGGGTAGGAAGGTGAGAGACCTGGGGGGTTTCACATAGTGGGGCATCCTGATTTTAAAAGCCCTGGGGGGGGGGGGGAATCCAGCGGCCCTGGAAACTAGAATTCAGGGCTGTGGGTTTTGGTCCACGTTAAATCGGAACAAAACCCACCAGGCGGCCGACCTGCCTGTAATCCAAAAGATTTCAGTGCCGGCCTACCCTGGAATCCCGAATCAGGATGCCCCACTGTTTGAAACCCACCAGGGTGTCAGTAATTACTCACCTTTCTCCGCTTCAGCGGCGCAGACTCACTACCCTCTAACACAGTGGTTCTCAACCTTTCTAATGCCGTGACCCCGCAATACAGTTCCTCATGTTGCCGTGACCCCGCAATACAGTTCCTCATGTTGCTGTGACCCCGCAATACAGTTCCTCATGTTGCTGTGACCCCGCAATACAGTTCCTCATGTTGCCGTGACCCCGCAATACAGTTCCTCATGTTGCCGTGACCCCGCAATACAGTTCCTCATGTTGCCGTGACCCCGCAATACAGTTCCTCATGTTACTGTGACCCCGCAATACAGTTCCTCATGTTGCTGTGACCCCGCAATACAGTTCCTCATGTTACTGTGACCCCGCAATACAGATCCTCATGTTACTGTGACCCCGCAATACAGTTCCTCATGTTACTGTGACCCCGCAATACAGTTCCTCATGTTGCCTTGACCCCGCAATACAGTTCCTCATGATGCCGTGACCCCGCAATACAGTTCCTCATGTTACTGTGACCCCGCAATACAGTTCCTCATGTTGCTGTGACCCCGCAATACAGTTCCTCATGTTACTGTGACCCCGCAATGCAGTTCCTCATGTTGCCGTGACCCCGCAATACAGTTCCTCATGTTACTGTGACCCCGCAATACAGTTCCTCATGTTGCCGTGACCCCCGCAATACAGTTCCTCATGTTGCCGTGACCCCGCAATACAGTTCCTCATGTTGCCGTGACCCCGCAATACAGTTCCTCATGTTGCGGTGACCCCGCAATACAGTTCCTCATGTTGCCGTGACCCCGCAATACAGTTCCTCATGTTGCCGTGACCCCGCAATACAGTTCCTCATGTTGCCGTGACCCCGCAATACAGTTCCTCATGTTGCCGTGACCCCGCAATACAGTTCCTCATGTTGCCGTGACCCCGCAATACAGTTCCTCATGTTGCCGTGACCCCGCAATACAGTTCCTCATGTTGCCGTGACCCCGCAATACAGTTCCTCATGTTGCCGTGACCCCGCAATACAGTTCCTCATGTTACGGTGACCCCGCAATACAGTTCCTCATGTTGCGGTGACCCCGCAATACAGTTCCTCATGTTGCCGTGACCCCGCAATACAGTTCCTCATGTTACGGTGACCCCGCAATACAGTTCCTCATGTTGCCGTGACCCCGCAATACAGTTCCTCATGTTACGGTGACCCCGCAATACAGTTCCTCATGTTACGGTGACCCCGCAATACAGTTCCTCATGTTACGGTGACCCCGCAATACAGTTCCTCATGTTGCGGTGACCCCGCAATACAGTTCCTCATGTTGCGGTGACCCCACAATACAGTTCCTCATGTTGCAGTGACCCCGCAATACAGTTCCTCATGTTGCAGTGACCCCGCAATACAGTTCCTCATGTTGCCGTGACCCCGCAATACAGTTCCTCATGTTGCGGTGACCCCGCAATACAGTTCCTCATGTTGCAGTGACCCCGCAATACAGTTCCTTATGTTGCGGTGACCCCAAACCAAAAAATAATTTTGGTGGCTACTTCAAAACTGTAATTTTGCTCCAGTTATGATTGGGAATGTAAATACCTGATATGCGTTATGTATTCTCATTGCTACAAATCAAACATCATTTAAACAGTGTTAAATCACAAAAACAATATTATATGTTGAGAAATATTTATTACTAATTCCAATAAATAACATTTCACCATGGCATAGCATGTGCCGGAAACTGTCATTTCTCCGCCTCTTATTGAAATAGGTGGCTGCAGCGGATTGTGTGGTAACTCGAGATTCTCGGGAGCTCTCTTCCACAAAATCCGCTGCACTTACAATGAAATCAATAGGAGGCGGATTCAATGCCGGAAACCGCTGATTTCAGCAGTTTCCTCATTCAGAATATGGGAAAATAGTGGGAGATATGGGAGATAATTATACATTGGGGAACAGTGTGACCTACATCTTATAGTGTCTCTTATAGTATAAGACACTGTGTAAATGTCTGGTGCTTTGTGTAAGTGTAAGCTGCTTTGTGTACTGTATAATGATTACACACAAAGCACCTTACACTTACACAGTATTGTGGTTATGGTGTGTGTACTGTTATTACACCAGCAGGCGTCTCGCAGGCTCTTTGTCCTCCGGCACTTGCTGTGTCCGCCCACTGATGATGTCAGCAAGCGCCGGACACACGTAATGCGCGGCTATGGACTGTGGAGCGTTCCCCCCGCTTCCCCCGCCCCTTAGGCCCCGGACGGATAATGCAATCACATCTGCGCAGGCATTCAGTGTGGAACGCGCATCCATAACGGCGTGCGTTCCAGCTGAATAGCGCCGCTGCAGACGGTAGCGCGACTTCTCAGTGGCTAAAGCCATCGGAAATATGTATTTTCCGATGGCTTTAGGCGACCCCTGTGTTTTGTTCGTTCGCCCCCTGCCGTAATCGTAACCCTCAGGTTGAGAACCGCTGATCTAACAGGAAACGTGCCTGTCACTCACAAATGCCTGCGGCGTGCGCTGCTGAAGGTATAACGGCGTGGCTGCTGCTGTTGGATGGAGGGAGGAGGGAAGGTTATCGAGCGCCCTGGAGGGTTTCACACAGCGGGGCATCCCCTTGCTGCCCATGCCTATCATTCAGAAAGGCTGGACGCGCACGACTAGAGGTGTGCAGGGGATGCGGCAAGGGCTCCAGGTGTGGATTTGGGCATCTGGGGGGGTTCACACTGTGGGGAATCCCAAATCGGGAAGCCCCGAGGACAGAAACTCAAACAGCCCATGCGTCCTTTAGACTCCAGGGCCTCCGAAGTTCCTCTTTCAGCTCTTTCTACATATTTTTATTTTTTTTTTCGCCGTGGCAACAAATAGTTGTGCCCGGGGGAATTCTAACGCTGTGGTTTCTTCTTGTGTAGATGGCAGGAAAGGCATTCGGAGCATGGTGGTCCCTGGCCAGGCCCTATTACACCAAAGCTTATCAGGAGGTGTGGATCGGTGTCACCATCATGGGCTACCTGTACTATAAAGTGTCCTACGGAGGTAAGTGACCCTGCGCGCTGCGTACGCCTCATGTTCTTCATATCTGGATCCTGTATTGAGATTATTATAAGCGAATGAGGGACGGCTAAGGCTTCCAAATGTATATGATCTGAGTTAAGTTATTTAACAATAATCCATACAAGCAGTAACCCCCCCCCCCCCCCCATTATAATGCTTTCAGGGTGTAGGGGCCCTTGGTCATACAAAGAATGAAATGGCACTTACAACACACAGGAATTTCCTTTTCCCCTGTGCGGTCCCTCTTGGGTGGGCATCCCATACACTCACTTGCCTTTTGCTCCCATGGCGCAGATTCGAGCCAGAGCGTATGCACTGATTGGCCGAGCTGCGCACTCAGCCAATCGGCGCACTTGCTTTCATTTGGCTCCGCTGGCAGCGCCAAAGGAAGCAGAGTGCACCACCCACCACCCCCCCCCCCACTCACCTTCTAGTTGTGGCGTGCTTTCACCCCCCGGACATGCGCACGGCTAGAAGTGAGCAGGGATGCGCCCGCATTGCAGAGACGCGACTAGGGCTCTGGGAGGAAGTGAGTGTGTCGGGTTTTACACAGCAGCCGATTCGGGATGCCCCAAGAAATGGAACTTAGACGTCCCTAGAGTCTTTTAGACTCGCCCCCGAAGTTTCTCTTTAAATCAGCGAAACCCCGCGGGTCACCTGACATCGCATTGACGCCATTCAACCACCTCATCACAAGGCTCTGGAGGTCACAGCGCCGACCTTCAGGACCAGGTGACGCTATGAAGGGGGGGGGGGGGGCAGTCCCACATCCAAGACAGGCCATCATTCCCACACCACGGCATCAGCCAGGGAGGCTGCGGTCCACACCACGAGACCAGACTATCCTCCTGGGCGAAGAACACGAGGTGCTCCTGAAACTTGAACATGTGCAACAAAAAGGGTTTATCACGATAGCAATGACTATCAAACATATTTCTATTAAAGAAAACAAAGGATGTAGATATAGGACTTTGTGCTAATGCTCCATATTGGGAAAAAAAATGGCTTCTAAGCCATTTAAAGAGGAACAGCCAAGTTCCACTCCTTGGGACATCCTGAATTGGGATGCCCCGCTGTGTAACCCCCCCAGAAGCCCTGTTTCACTCACCTTGTCCGGAAGCCCTCATTGCGTCTCACATCGCCTCGCCCTATAAGACACATGGGCATTTTTCCCCAACTTATGGGGAAAAATAAGTGTCTTATAGGGCGAAATATACAGTGTATATACTAGGTCTCTTGTCGAGTACCTCCTGGGGTATGTGTACTGCAGGTTGAGAAACAGTGCTCTGCGTGTCTGAATTTATTTGGTACCTTTTTTGTAAGTACTGTGAAGAATGGAGTAATTCCCGTATGAGCTCACCAATAGGGATTGAGAGTTTTGGATCCCGTTTCCCAGTCTACATTCCTGGCTTTGAGGGGGGGGAGGGGGGGGTAGATTTAATACAGTGGACTAGAATGCTTGATCTAATTGACTCCGTAGCATTTTGGGATGCTCCGCTATGTAATAACTGCCCTTGTACTCGCCACGGGAATTGATCTCATGGCGCAAGCATTGGCTTCAGCGCCCTGAGTGGAGGGGGAGGGACTATTGATCCAGGAATGAATAATCACGCCAGTGAGCTCTGATTGGTCGAGAGCGAGCGCATGCGCTGGGTTGGCTGGTAAGGGCAGAGTCCCTCTGGCTGATGCACATACTCGCATTAAAGCGGACATAAACCTGCCCCAGAGTCTGAGACTTCAGGACTGGTTGATTCCCTTAAAGTGGACCAACACCCAGGATTTTCACTATCCTGGGTTTTGGTCCACTTCCGCTGAGTGAAACCCCACAGAGTAAAACCCCCCAGATCGCCCTAAAAAACTCACCTCACCCCGCTCCTACGCGAGCGCTCGTCCAATCAGAGCGCTCAGAGCCGCTGTGGTATGTACGGACAAGCGACGGACAACCACAGCGGCTCTGAGCGCTGGAGGCCGCATCTCGCACTTTCTTCTAACAGGGAGCACACCCTGCTAAAGAGAAGCGCGAGATGCGGCTTGCGCATGCGCCGTTGGAACGGGGATAAGGTAAGGTTTCTGGACGTCCTGCGGGGTTTCACACAGTGGGGCATCCCGATTTCAGATGCCCCGCGGGGAGGGATCTGATCGCCCGGGAATCTTATAGATTCCCGAGCTGATCACCCCTGGGTGTTGATTCCCTTAACCTGATCTGTTAACCTCCCCCAAGTTGCCTGATATCCTTACCTGCCCGGGGAGCTACCCAGACTACAGAGAATCCTGGGGGAGCACTACCCAGACTACAGAGAATCCTGGGGGGAGCACTGGCCAGACTACAGAGAATCCTGGGGGGAGCACTGCCCAGACTACAGAGAATCCTGGGGGGAGCACTGCCCAGACTACAGAGAATCCTGGGGGGAGCACTGCCCAGACTACAGAGAATCCTGGGGGGAGCACTGCCCAGACTACAGAGAATCCTGGGGGGAGCACTGCCCAGACTACAGAGAATCCTGGGGGGAGCACTGCCCAGACTACAGAGAATCCTGGGGGGAGCACTGCCCAGACTACAGAGAATCCTGGGGGGAGCACTGGCCAGACTACAGAGAATCCTGGGGGGAGCACTGCCCAGACTACAGAGAATCCTGGGGGGAGCACTGCCCAGACTACAGAGAATCCTGGGGGGAGCACTGCCCAGACTACAGAGAATCCTGGGGGGAGCACTGCCCAGACTACAGAGAATCCTGGGGGGAGCACTGCCCAGACTACAGAGAATCCTGGGGGGAGCACTGCCCAGACTACAGAGAATCCTGGGGGGAGCACTGCCCAGACTACAGAGAATCCTGGGGGGAGCACTGCCCAGACTACAGAGAATCCTGGGGGGAGCACTGCCCAGACTACAGAGAATCCTGGGGGGAGCACTGCCCAGACTACAGAGAATCCTGGGGGGAGCACTGCCCAGACTACAGAGAATCCTGGGGGGAGCACTGCCCAGACTACAGAGAATCCTGGGGGGAGCACTGCCCAGACTACAGAGAATCCTGGGGGGAGCACTGGCCAGACTACAGAGAATCCTGGGGGGAGCACTGGCCAGACTACAGAGAATCCTGGGGGGAGCACTGGCCAGACTACAGAGAATCCTGGGGGGAGCACTGGCCAGACTACAGAGAATCCTGGGGGGAGCACTGGCCAGACTACAGAGAATCCTGGGGGGAGCACTGGCCAGACTACAGAGAATCCTGGGGGGAGCACTGGCCAGACTACAGAGAATCCTGGGGGGAGCACTGGCCAGACTACAGAGAATCCTGGGGGGAGCACTGGCCAGACTACAGAGAATCCTGGGGGGAGCACTGGCCAGACTACAGAGAATCCTGGGGGGAGCACTGGCCAGACTACAGAGAATCCTGGGGGGAGCACTGGCCAGACTACAGAGAATCCTGGGGGGAGCACTGGCCAGACTACAGAGAATCCTGGGGGGAGCACTGGCCAGACTACAGAGAATCCTGGGGGGAGCACTGGCCAGACTACAGAGAATCCTGGGGGGAGCACTGGCCAGACTACAGAGAATCCTGGGGGGAGCACTGGCCAGACTACAGAGAATCCTGGGGGGAGCACTGGCCAGACTACAGAGAATCCTGGGGGGAGCACTGGCCAGACTACAGAGAATCCTGGGGGGAGCACTGGCCAGACTACAGAGAATCCTGGGGGGAGCACTGGCCAGACTACAGAGAATCCTGGGGGGAGCACTGGCCAGACTACAGAGAATCCTGGGGGGAGCACTGGCCAGACTACAGAGAATCCTGGGGGGAGCACTGGCCAGACTACAGAGAATCCTGGGGGGAGCACTGGCCAGACTACAGAGAATCCTGGGGGGAGCACTGGCCAGACTACAGAGAATCCTGGGGGGAGCACTGGCCAGACTACAGAGAATCCTGGGGGGAGCACTGGCCAGACTACAGAGAATCCTGGGGGGAGCACTGGCCAGACTACAGAGAATCCTGGGGGGAGCACTGGCCAGACTACAGAGAATCCTGGGGGGAGCACTGGCCAGACTACAGAGAATCCTGGGGGGAGCACTGGCCAGACTACAGAGAATCCTGGGGGGAGCACTGGCCAGACTACAGAGAATCCTGGGGGGAGCACTGGCCAGACTACAGAGAATCCTGGGGGGAGCACTGGCCAGACTACAGAGAATCCTGGGGGGAGCACTGGCCAGACTACAGAGAATCCTGGGGGGAGCACTGGCCAGACTACAGAGAATCCTGGGGGGAGCACTGGCCAGACTACAGAGAATCCTGGGGGGAGCACTGGCCAGACTACAGAGAATCCTGGGGGGAGCACTGGCCAGACTACAGAGAATCCTGGGGGGAGCACTGGCCAGACTACAGAGAATCCTGGGGGGAGCACTGGCCAGACTACAGAGAATCCTGGGGGGAGCACTGGCCAGACTACAGAGAATCCTGGGGGGAGCACTGGCCAGACTACAGAGAATCCTGGGGGGAGCACTGGCCAGACTACAGAGAATCCTGGGGGGAGCACTGGCCAGACTACAGAGAATCCTGGGGGGAGCACTGGCCAGACTACAGAGAATCCTGGGGGGAGCACTGGCCAGACTACAGAGAATCCTGGGGGGAGCACTGGCCAGACTACAGAGAATCCTGGGGGGAGCACTGGCCAGACTACAGAGAATCCTGGGGGGAGCACTGGCCAGACTACAGAGAATCCTGGGGGGAGCACTGGCCAGACTACAGAGAATCCTGGGGGGAGCACTGGCCAGACTACAGAGAATCCTGGGGGGAGCACTGGCCAGACTACAGAGAATCCTGGGGGGAGCACTGGCCAGACTACAGAGAATCCTGGGGGGAGCACTGGCCAGACTACAGAGAATCCTGGGGGGAGCACTGGCCAGACTACAGAGAATCCTGGGGGGAGCACTGGCCAGACTACAGAGAATCCTGGGGGGAGCACTGGCCAGACTACAGAGAATCCTGGGGGGAGCACTGGCCAGACTACAGAGAATCCTGGGGGGAGCACTGGCCAGACTACAGAGAATCCTGGGGGGAGCACTGGCCAGACTACAGAGAATCCTGGGGGGAGCACTGGCCAGACTACAGAGAATCCTGGGGGGAGCACTGGCCAGACTACAGAGAATCCTGGGGGGAGCACTGGCCAGACTACAGAGAATCCTGGGGGGAGCACTGGCCAGACTACAGAGAATCCTGGGGGGAGCACTGGCCAGACTACAGAGAATCCTGGGGGGAGCACTGGCCAGACTACAGAGAATCCTGGGGGGAGCACTGGCCAGACTACAGAGAATCCTGGGGGGAGCACTGGCCAGACTACAGAGAATCCTGGGGGGAGCACTGGCCAGACTACAGAGAATCCTGGGGGGAGCACTGGCCAGACTACAGAGAATCCTGGGGGGAGCACTGGCCAGACTACAGAGAATCCTGGGGGGAGCACTGGCCAGACTACAGAGAATCCTGGGGGGAGCACTGGCCAGACTACAGAGAATCCTGGGGGGAGCACTGGCCAGACTACAGAGAATCCTGGGGGGAGCACTGGCCAGACTACAGAGAATCCTGGGGGGAGCACTGGCCAGACTACAGAGAATCCTGGGGGGAGCACTGGCCAGACTACAGAGAATCCTGGGGGGAGCACTGGCCAGACTACAGAGAATCCTGGGGGGAGCACTGGCCAGACTACAGAGAATCCTGGGGGGAGCACTGGCCGGACTACAGAGAATCCTGGGGGGAGCACTGGCCGGACTACAGAGAATCCTGGGGGGAGCACTGGCCGGACTACAGAGAATCCTGGGGGGAGCACTGGCCGGACTACAGAGAATCCTGGGGGGAGCACTGGCCGGACTACAGAGAATCCTGGGGGGAGCACTGGCCGGACTACAGAGAATCCTGGGGGGAGCACTGGCCGGACTACAGAGAATCCTGGGGGGAGCACTGGCCGGACTACAGAGAATCCTGGGGGGAGCACTGGCCGGACTACAGAGAATCCTGGGGGGAGCACTGGCCGGACTACAGAGAATCCTGGGGGGAGCACTGGCCGGACTACAGAGAATCCTGGGGGGAGCACTGGCCGGACTACAGAGAATCCTGGGGGGAGCACTGGCCGGACTACAGAGAATCCTGGGGGGAGCACTGGCCGGACTACAGAGAATCCTGGGGGGAGCACTGGCCGGACTACAGAGAATCCTGGGGGGAGCACTGGCCGGACTATAGTGTGTGGTCTTGGTGTCCCCTGCTCCTGCCCCCCTCCCAATCTGGCTGGTGGGGGGGGGGGGGGACTATGATGGATTTTGTGCTGCTTTAAATGGGTTGTTTAGGCAAAACAAAAAATATGCTTTCCTTTCTGACTACACAGCGCCCCCTGCAGCCAGACTGGTTTTTGGCCCTTGCCCCCTGGGCACCCCAACCTGGAATACCCTTCTGTGCGAACCCCCCTCCAGGTTGCCCAGTCTAACACGCGCCGTAGGACCAGGGAAAGGCATGTGCAGCCTCTTGTCCAACCAGCGAGCTCGGATCCGCTCACATCAGCTGGTCTAAGGCTCTGCTGCAGCCTAGTCTAGCCGAGCGGACGCAACGCGCTGCATCCCTGCTAAGCTCTAAGGTGCGTGCCCGGCTGAAGGCAGTAGGCGGCATCTGCTACCCACACATGGGCATTTGGATCAGGGGAGGTGGTGAATTTACCAGGCAACCCGGGGGGTTTCACAGAGTGGGGCATCCTGAATCTGGAAGCCCTGGGTGGAGGGAATGAAAGGATCAAGTGAATCCTAAATAATTCGCAGCTGTCTGCCGTGGGTTTTGGTCCACTTTAACAGGACCACTGCATCCTGTATGACATTGTGGGATCAAGTGTTGTATGCATTGGGGAGCTTGTGGGGTTATTTTCAGCGGCGGCACCTGCCATAGCTGTATATCTGATGGAGAAAATGTGAGCCAGAGCTAATCTCATGCCAGTCTCGTGTTTTCTCTTACAGGAAAGAAGGCCGTAAAGGACAACAGTAAGTATTCCTCGAGGCGTCCCGTGGACGGTAAATGGTTTTAGAACTTACCTTGTCTTTATCACTTCAAAAACGTACAGTGGAAAAAAATAGTAAAAGATTAGTAAACACGAAAAAAAAAGACCGGACTCCTTCTCTAATATGCAGCAGCGGGATGCCCGGGTCGGTGCCCCAGCCCCTAAGGGAAAGAACTGGGCCATCTCGCCTCTTCTGGGTTCTGTGTTCCACCTGACCGCGAGCAGCCTATCGGGATGGCCAGCTGCCAAGCATATTTCTGTTCACCTGCTGGTGGTGCAAGCTGATTGGCTGCTCCACAGCAGTCGGAGACTGATCCCAGATGTGAGTACCCGGCCGGCCCCATCCTCTATTATAGTGGCACCGATGCCCAATCCGGGTTGCCCCACTGCTTATAAAAGTCATTTCTGACTGGTGTTCCTCTAAAAGACTCCTGGGCCTTCCGAGTTATACTTCATCTGGCATCCCAAACTGGGATGCTCCACTGTGTAAACCCCCCTGGAAGCCCCAAAACATTCACCTTCTCCCTTAGCCCTTGCTGCCAGGCGCATGCTTTGCCCCTGTGTGTGGAACCCCTGTTATCAGCCGTTTTCTCACCTGGATCCACAGCGCATATGTGGGCTATTATCCAATCACAATCATGCCTGGCAATGAGTTCTGAATGGAACCAATGCCTGAGTGCTTCCTGCTATTGGAGGAGCGGGGAATGCCGCTGGAGGCCATGCATGCACCGTGGGATGTGGTTCCCTAGGTGATTATATGGGGAGGCCAGCAGGGTTTCAAGGCGTAAGAGCCCAGGTTCTTAAGGGGTTCTTAAAGGTCCTTTTTGGTTTTTTTTACCGAAACTGTATCTACATCCTATAAGCCTCTAGGTCCGGTTAAATACCCATCCATGGGGCATCCTGATATGGGATGCCCCCCCTTTTGTGAAACCCCATCGGTCACGATTATAAATACCTCGCCTGGAAACGCACAGTGCCTGCGCGAGTTTTGGTCCACTTTAAAGAGGACTAAACTAGGGACTCTATCCATATACTTCTTAAAATCCTGTTTCTTTTGTTTTTATTCCAGAGTCTGGACACCACTAGGCTGCCCCCCATCCAGCCGCTGCAGGGACCCATTCGTGTAGATAAATGTGCTGCATCAAGGAAGAGCTTGATAAAGTCCAACATATTTAATAAAGATGTTTTTCGAAATGTTAGATTCTTGTTACATTTTTTTTATTCGCCTTTCTTTGTTTTGTGTTGCTTTTGTTTTTAACCCCAAAAATAGGGGGTGAGGACCTAAAAAGGCCACACCACTCTGGTATAAAATACACTAGATATTTAATTTAAAAAAATCAACATAGGCCTCGATTAAATAAGAGTTGAAGAAAATTCTCATGGTAGTAAAAAATTCAATTCATGAGAAAAAAGCCTGAGAATGTTGCTGAATAACCAGATAGAAAGACAATGAAAGTCAATGGCACTTTTTTACTCCTAAGAAAAGTAGAGAACTGTTTCCTCCTTTCTACACTGTAGTAAAAGCTGCCATTGACTTTCATTGTCTTTATCTGGTGATTCAGTAACGTTTTCAGGCTTTTTTTCTCATGAATTGAATTTACTACCATGAGAATTTTCTGCTGGTGAATAAATACCATTAATGCACTGGTCCCAATCTAATAAATGAAAAGAGGATTTGATCACAACAATGAATAAAAAATAAATTATATACTGTGCAAACCTCTACAAAGTGCTATAAAAATTTTTTTTCAATACTCAAGGAACAAATAAAGTGCAAAGTGGCAAATAATAAACAGCTCCCATTAGCCTCACTGAGGACAGCTATACATGTAAACATGTGCAACCACTATAGATAAAGTCAATAAGAAAAGGGACCAGTAATCAATATATTCAATAACACATCACAGAGGAGGGACCTCGAACCAGGAGCACCCATTCAGCCGTGGCTACTATGCCAATTCAAAAGGGTTTAGATTCATATTTAACCCATTAAAGCAGATGCACAGTCTCGGGGTACAACAGAAAAAACCTCACCTGGGATCCAGTGTTTATTGGCAGCAATTCCGGGTTTAGGGGTGGAAGGGTTTCCAAGAAGATTGTCTCGAGCTACAGGGAGTGATGGCTGCCTCGGCCTTGGGCAAGGCACCGGGCCCAGATGGCCTACACCTCCAATATAAAAAAAAAAAAATCCTCTCTCCTGGCCCCAAAACTTCTAGCTGTATATAAACATGTCCATTAATGAAGAGACCTGGAGCACCCATGCAGCCATGACTACTACGCCACTTCCAAAAGGGTTTAGATTCGTATTTACCCCATTAAAGCAGATACACAGTCTTGGGGTACAACAGAAAAAGCCTTGCCTGAGATCCAGTGTTTATTGCCAGCAATTCCAGGATCAGGAGTGTTTCCAAGAATACATTTAAAGTTATACTAAAGGCGAGCACCCAACTGTTGTCCCATTGTCTCAAGCTACAGGGAGCGATAGCCGCCTCAGCCTTGGGCAAGGCACCGGGCCCAGATAGCCTACACCTCCAATATAAAAAAAAAAAAAGTCCCCTCTTCTGGCCCCAAAACCTCTAGCTGTACTAAACTCGATTTAATAGCGACACTTTTAGAGCCCACATCACGGTGATCCCAAAAGAAGGGAGAGACCCCAACCTCTATGCGAGTCACAGACCAGTTTCGCTTTTAAACAATGACATTAGAGGAGCACTATTGTGAAATATTAAAAATGCATATAAACATGTCCGCTAATGAGGAGACCGGGAGCACCCATGCAGCCGTGGCTACTAGCCACTTCCAAAAGGGTTTAGATTTGCATTTAACCCATTAAAGCTGATGCACAGTCTCGGGATACAACAGACAAAAACTCACCTGGGATCCAGTGTTTATTGCCAACAATTCGGGTTTCTGGAGGGGAAATGTTTCCAAGAATAAATTTTAAGTTCTACTAAAGGCGAGCTCCCGACTGTCTCGAGCTACAGGGAGCGATAGCTGCCTCAGCCTTGGGCAAGGCACCGGGCCCAGATGGCCTACACCTCCAATATAAAAAAAAAAATAAATAAATCCTCTCTCCTTGCCCCAAAACTTCTAGCTGTATAAAAACATGTCCGTTAATGAGGAGACCAGGAGCACCCATGCAGCCATGACTACTACGCCACTTCCAAAAGGGTTTAGATTCGTATTTACCCCATTAAAGCGGATACACAGTCTTGGGGTACAACAGAAAAAGCCTCGCCTGAGATCCAGTGTTTATTGCCAACAATTCCAGGTTCAGGAGTGTTTCCAAGAATACATTTAAAGTTATACTAAAGGCGAGCGCCCGACTGTTGTCCCATTGTCTCGAGCTACAGGGAGCGATAGCCGCACCGGGCCCAGATGGTCTACACCTCCAAAATGGGAAAAAAAAAAAAAAGTTCCCACTCCAGACTTCTAGCTGTACTAAACTCGATTCTGGGTTCAGGGGTGGAAGTGTTTCCAAGAAGAAATTTAAAGGTTTACTAAAGGCGAGCGATTGTTGCCCCATTGTCTCGTGCTACACGTTGCTCTGTCCCAAACTTCAACCAGTTTTCAAAAAGACCCTGAAGTTCCTAAGTTATTAGTGAAAGTATTAGAGCATCGGAGATGTGGTAAAACAGTGGGTATGGCATTAGCGATGTGATGTAAGCACACTGTGTGAGAGGAGGGCGGGGTTTCAGAGCTGCAGAGAGAGGCAGCCAATCGGGACGTCTGGGCAGGAAGTGGGGGGTGTTTCCGTTCTTGGTCCACCAAAGGTTGATTGATGGACCAGATCAGTGGGATGGGGACTGAAAGCTGAATGGGGAAGTGATTTTACTCACTAAGGAGACAGGCGGAAGCGGAGCGCTGGAGCCAGTTAATGAAAGGTAAGCTACCGATGCTGTTTTTTTTTTTTACTTTGGCTTTAATCACTTTAATGATAGAACAGCCCTGAAGCTAGTCGGAGGTAAGATCAGGAGCAACTTTAGAACATTTTTTACACAAGAGTAGTAGATGCTCGGAACAAACTCCCAGCTGAGGCAGTCGAAAAATCAACAGTGATGTCCCCCAACCCCCTCCAGGGTGGCAGGTTACTCACCTGTTCTGGTGGCTCTCTCTGTGATTGTAAACAGTGGGGAGCAATATTGGGTGCATCCCCAGCGTCTCTGATAAGCTGGGGACGGGAGCACGTCTGGGGATGCTCCCGAGTGCCATAAACAGAGCTGAGCATTAATATGCATGGCAAACTGCTCTGATTGGATGAGAGCCTGCGCATGCCTCGTAGGACTGGGGACACGTGAGCTTTTTTTTAATGGGCGATCTAGGGTGGTTTCACACAGCAGGGAATCCCAAATCGGAATGCCCTCGGGCAAGAAACAAGACCCGGTATAGTTAAAATCCTGGGTTTTGTTCCGCTTTAAGGTCAGAGATGCAGTACCACTAGAGCGTTCAGGTCATTCTGGGTGAAGTTACAGGACTTTCCCCAGACGCAGGTGCCCTCCCATGCCCAGCTTATCTGAATGGCTGGGCACAGGGGCGCGCATTAGCCCAGAGATGCTGGGTATGTGCCGCTCTATCACCGAGGGAGCCACTGGAAAGCTTCTCACATCGGGGCTGGCTCTGCATTCTTTTAGATTCCAGGGCTGGCCCCGTTTCACTCACCTTGTCCCAGAGTGATCTCCATGTCTCTGCGCCACGGCCACATCCCAGCTCATGTCTAGCCTTGCGCTCACCCAGCCTTTCTGAATGGGTGGTGCGGGCATGCGGCTGCAAGGAGGTGAGCAGGGGATGCTGCCGGCGTTGCACTTACAGGCTGATTCATCACTAACGCCAGGTAGCGACAGATGAGCGTCTGTAGCAGGCATTTTCAGAGCGCCCGCTAGTAGTCGCAGTGCTCGGCCGTGGGTCGCTACTTCATAGCGACTGTCGCTGTTCAGTAATGTTGAATACATTGTGAGGAGTGGCTATTTGACCAGTACAGCGCTGTATGGGAGCGCATGTTAGCGACTGGTCATAGCGACCGACTCACACCATATTCAGCAAAAAAACAGCCTCACAAATCTCTGGCGCTGAAAAATGCTTCTCTGAAGCCCAGGGCGCAGGAGGCTGTGTGATTAAAGTCTGTTTTTCTGCATCTATCCACTAGTAACAAAGCGAAAACATATGGAATTACATTGTTATAACATTGTAACATGAACACTTTAATGGCAGAGCTGTAATGTCATTTCTGCAGAAATATATAAAAAAATCCCAAAAACCCCATTTAAAGCAAAGAAAAGGTTCGTCCATTGAAATGTATGGGAGAGCGACAGGTAGCGAGAGGTCATACCTGGCGCTGTGCAAGGCTGAACGCTGAGGCTGGGATAATGATGAATCGGACGCTACATGGCGTTATCCCAGTCGCTAAAAAGATTCTGCTTGATAAATGTGTAATCGCTGCCGTCTCCGGCGTTCACCTGTCGCTACCTGTCATTTACAAGGCGCCACCTGACGCTATCCCTTATGAAATAACCCCCTTAGTTCCCTTTGGTGCCGCTCGGCTGCCTAGCCAACCAGATGGCAGAGCCGAGTCAAAGCAAGCCCGCTGATTGGTTAGACGGGCCGCTCAGCCAATCAACATGCTAGTTCTCGTCGTGGGAGTGACAGGAAGGTCAGTGACCTAGGGGCATACATATCCCAATTCGGGATGCCTCCACTGAAAGGAACAACACCCCGAAAAGTTAAGTGTTTGGTTTCTAAATAAGCTAGGTAGTTGTATAGTGTATTTTCACTATATCCAGTCCAGGTCGTCCCAGAAGTGATGACAATTTGTATTCCGCCCCCAGGGGGCGCTCGACTGCAAGATCAAAAGCTGACGCTCCTCCCGGCCCCCTATAAAAGCAGGTGTCTCAGATGATTTCCCAGTGTTCATCTTTCAGTCTGCTGCTGAAGAGCGTTGGATACTCTCTCCTGGATATTGCAGCTGAGCGGGGCCTCCTAGCCCATCAGCCACTGCGTCCTTATTCCCACTGATCCCGTGGACCCACCATTGCCTCCCAGCCACGGCTGATCGGGACTGTGACTGTAGGGAGAACGCTGGGGTCAGGCGTTTGACAGAGCTCGACTCTGGGCCACAGACCCTCCATAAAGGGTAGCCGGCCATAGGCTGATGGTGAGCCTATAGGGGGGGAGGAACCACTTACTGCCCTCTGGCCTTCATTTACAATGTAACTCACAAGCTTTATTGAGTGTGCTGTGTGTTATTCACTGTGTTCACATATGTTATACTTACCTCCCTCGCTCCCTCGGGTTGTCACCTTCCTGCTCCCCTCCTTTCTTTATGCGTACGCTGTGGGGGGGGGGGGCGGCGCATGGCGTTTTTTTGTTGTGTGACCGCTGATCTTCTTGCTTCTGGAGCGGTGAGTGGTTTTGTTCAGGGGCCTCGCCGTGGGCCGCCCGGAGACATGTTGTGAGGGCCTCTCTGAGGCAGTTCTCCATCTTGCAAAGGCCTGTGAGGAAGCAGATGGCGGGTACTCCATTCACGCCAACGATGGGGGGGCGGGGCCGCACTGTGACGCGTTCCGCGTCACTGCCGTGCATCCCGCCCATCGAGTAGCGCACCGAGGCTGCTGCTCGGCGCCATTTTATGCTGCCTGCTGGGACGACTTACTTAAAGTCCCCATTGTTAATCCCGCTTGGCTTTTTATATATGCGCTTTTGCTTTTTGGGATACTTATGGTTTTTCCATGCTTGTGTCTTTCAGGTGCCCATTGTTAGATTGGGTTGTGGTTCCTCCCGGTCCCCCCTCCCCCCTTTTTACTAAGAGGGATCACTAAAAGAGGGACTATTTAAGGGGATAACTTGGTTTTTGCCGTTAGTGCCTTGTAACATGTATACAAACGTATTGTCTTTGGTAATCACCATAATGGAGGCTTCTGGGGATAGTGAGCTGGGGGCCCCATCCCCCCCCCCCCCATGAAGCTCTGCCCCATGTGCGGTACCAGCCCTCTGGGTGGATTCAGCACTGTTTGTGTCACTTCCGCCAGGAGCGTCATTTTGGAGCATGATCGGGCGGGCGTACCTGCCCCTAGCCCGTTACTACCTGTGACCTCTCCAGAGCCCCCGCTGCTGCCCTCAGTCCCCAGTGAGGGGGAAGCCAGCAGGGGGTCCCAGGTTGATTTGGCGTACAGGGTGGCCAGTCTCGAGAGACAGTTCTCGCGAACAGCTCCTAAGAAGGCCACGAGTAAGAAGCGGCACATCGAGCCCGTTTACTCGGATGATGATCTTTTTGGAGGTCTGGGCTCCATGGAGGAAGGCGAGTTTCATGAGGACTCCATTTCCACTGTGGATTATTCTGCCGGCTATGACAGCGGGCCTGGCTCTTCCTCGGATGAGGATATGTGGCTCCCTGATGATACAGAGAAGTTGCTTGCTTCAGTTTTTGAGACATTGCACATTGTCCCCCCGAGAGCGGCCAAGAGGAAGCAAGGCGATTTAGAGACTTTTCATTTTCAGGGGCTCGCAGAGATTCCTGGGGACGAGGTAGGTCCCGCGGTCGACCCAATCCCGCTTGGGGAGCCAAGTCCAAGCCCCCTGCCAAGGCCTCTCAGGCATGAGGAGGCGCCCTCACCCATTCGGGTGGGGGGACGACTTCTGCTATTTGCTCATATCTGGAGACAGCACGTCTCGGATCGGTGGATTCAGGAGGTGGTTTCCTCCGGTTACAAAATAGAGCTGGCAGCCCGGCCGACCTCAAGATTTCTTCAGTCTCGGTTATCCCAGAACCTATTGAAGGCACAGGGCCTGCGAATGGGCGTGCAACAACTTTTGCTGTCCGGTGTGATTTGTCCCATGCCTCGTCAGGAACAGGGTCTAGGCTTCTACTCCAATCTGTTCACGGTGCCCAAGAAGGACGGAACGCTGAGACCTATCCTGGATCTGAAGGGTCTCAACAGGTTTGTCAGAATCAGACATTTCCGCATGGAGACCTTACGGTCCGCGGTGAGTTTGCTTCGACCCGGCGACTTCATGACCATGGTGGACATCAAGAATGCTTATCTGAGGTTTGCTCTGGAGGATCAGCATTACCAGTTTGTGGCACTTCCATTCGGGATCTCCTCATCCCCCCGTGTGTTCACCAAGGTGCTGGCGGGCATCATGGTTATCCTGAGGAATAAGGGCATTCGTGTGCTGCCTTATCTGGAAGATTTACTGATTGCGGCTCAGTCCCTTCAGCAGGCCGAGAGCGACACCCGGACGGTGTTATCCACTCTCGAGGATTACGGATGGGTAATCAACTACCTCAAGTCTTCTATCCCTCCCTCAATGGTGAAGTCCTTTCTGGGCATGACATTGGACACCTCTCTGGTCAAGGTATTCCTGCCCCAGAAGAAGGTGGTGGGCCTCCAGACGCAGGTGCAGGCCGTGCTGTCTTGTCAGCGGCCATCGATCCATCTGGGGATGAAACTGGTGGGCCTTATGGTGTCATGCTTCGAGGCAGTGCCCTTCGCCCAATTCCACATGAGACCTCTTCAGTAGAATCTGTTGACCGGCTGGGACCAAACGCAGGAGTCCCTGGAACAGGAATTTTCACTCTCTCCCCTGGCCAGACAGTCCCTCTTGTGGTGGCTGGACCCCAGAAACCTATTGGTGGGCAAGTCCTTTCTGGCTCCCCGGTGGGAGATTGTTACCACGGATGCCAGTCTGACCGGCTGGGGAGGCGTCTGGCTGACACAGAAAATCCAGGGTCAGTGGGGGCCGCAGGAGAACCACTTGCCCATAAATCTCCTGGAGCTGAGAGCGATCCGGTTGATGCTTCTTCACTTGACTTCCCATTTAAGGGGTTGCGCGATCCAGGTTCGCTCGGACAATCAGACGGCTGTCGCCTACATCAATCACCAGGGCGGGACTCGGAGCAAGCGAGCCCTCAAGGAGGTGACCCAGATTCTGACTTGGGCAGAGGGGAATGTTCCCTGCATCTCGGCGGTTTACATCCCCGGAGTAGAAAACCAGGAGGCAGATGCCCTTAGCAGGAATAGGAACAACAAGATCTTACACGCTCTGTGTCTCCGCTGGGGTCAGCAGGATGTGGACCTGTTTGCGTTCCGACACAATCACAAACTCCCAAGGTTCGTCTCCCTGTCAAGGGATCCTCTGGCGTTTGCCACGGATGCTCTGGCAATTCCTTCGACGGAGTTCAGGCTCCTTTATGCATTTCCTCCGTTTCCACTCCTGGGCCGAGTGCTGCGCAAGATAGCCCAGGAAGGGGTACCGACTATCCTGGTGGCTCCCCGCTGGCCGAGAAGGAGTTGGTTTGCGGACATAGTTCAGATGTCAGTAGATAGCTACCTCATGCCCGACGACCCAGGGCTTCTCACTCAGGGGTCGCTGCGGCACCCCAATTTACGGACGCTGGCTTTGACGGCCTGGCTATTGAAACCTCGATCCTGATGGAAAAGGGGCTGTCGGCCACGGTTGTGCATACCATGATTCAGGCACGGAAGAAGTCTTCTTCTATGATATATTACAGAGTTTGGCATGCTTATATTGCTTGGTGCGAGTCCAAGAGTCTCCCTTGTCACACATTCTCTATCTCTAGGATATTAGAGTTTTTACAACACGGCTTAGACTTGGGTCTCCAGCTGAGCACCCTCAAGGGTCAGGTCTCGGCCTTGGCCATCTTTTTCCAGAGATCCATCGCCAATCATAGACTGATCAAGACCTTTTTTCCAAGGTGTCACCCATGTACGTCCACCGCGCAAGTCAGTATTACCAGTGTGGGACTTGAATTTGGTGCTTTCGGCTCTCCAGGGACCTCTCTTTGAGCCTTTGTGCGATGCTGCATTGCCTATTTTGACCCTAAAGGTGGTCTTTTTGGTAGCGATCACCTCGGTGCGTTGCGTGTCAGAGCTGTCCGCGCTTTGTATGAAGCCTCCTTATTTTGAGCGGCATAAAGATAACGTGGTGTTTTGCTTTAAGCCTGATTTTTTGCCTAAGGTCGTTTCTCCCTTTCACCTTAATGAGGAAGTGGTCTTGCCCTCCTTGTGTCCAGCACCGACTAATTCTAAGGAAAGGACCCTCCATGCCTTGGATGTGGTCAGAGCCATTAAGTATTACCTGGTTGCGACTGAACCCTTCAGGAAATTGGATTTGCTCTTTGTCCTAACAGAGGGCTCTAGGAAAGGATTGCCACCTGCCAAGTCCACACTCAGTAAGTGGATCAGACAGGCGGTGGTGCAGGCATATTCTGCCAAGGGGAAGGAACCCCCTTTTCGTATTACAGCTCATTCTACTCGAGCTGTTGGTGCCTCTTGGGCTTTTCAGCACCAGGCATCTATTGAACAAGTTTGTAAGGCCGCCACTTGGTCTTCAGTTCATACCTTTACTAAATTTTACAAGGTTGATGTTAGGGCCTCAGCTGATGCTGTCTTTGCCCGAAAGGTGCTTCAGGCGGTAGTGAAATGAACTACATGCCGTTCTGCACTGGGTATCCCGCCCTAATGGACACTGCTTTTTGGATGTCCCACATGTCATCACTTTGGGACGACCTGGACTGGATATAGGGAAAAATACAATTCTGTGAAACTCACCTGTAGAATTGTTTTTGAATATATCCAGTCCAGGTCGTCCCACCCCACCCTTTTGTTCATTATCTCTTGTTTGCCTGTTATGGTGATTACATTTCATAATGGACCGTTGTCCTTAAGATTTTTTGTTGGAGAGAGTACATGCTGAAGCTATTTGAAGTAACACTAGATGGAGCTCTTTGCCACTCCATTTTCAGAGAGAGAAAGAGAAAAAAAATATAGTCAGGTGATAATTATTTTATTATTGTTTATTTATATAGCGCCATCATATTCCGTAGCGCTGTACAAATAGTAATTACAGACAGGGTAAAACATACAGTACAGGGAACAGTACAAAATTAGATGCCAGGAGGTTCAAACCAAGTGTTATGAGCACAGGAGACAATAGGAAAGAGAGCCCCGCCCTTGTGAACTTAAAGTCTAAAGGATAATAAGCTTTTAAAGTGGACCAAAACCCACCCTGATGAGACTCCAGGGCAGCCATACTCTCTTCCCCCAGGGGCATCCAGATTAGTGGAATACACCATACAACTACATGGCTTATTTAGAAGCCAGATAAATTAAAGTGGACCAAAAAACAGGATTTTGTGTATCCCGGGTTTTGGTCCTTGCCCCCGGGGCACCCCGATCGAGGACGCCCCGCTGTGGGAACTCGAACAACCAAAACACAGGGGTCGCCTCATTGCTACACATCATCAGATGTGTAGCAATGAGAATACATAATGCATATCAGGTAGTTATATTCCCAATCATAACTGGAGCAAAATTACAGTTTTGAAGTAGCCTCCAAAATTATTTTTGGTTTGGGGTCACGGCAACATGAGGAACTGTATTGCGGGGTCACGGCAACATGAGGAACTGTATTGCGGGGTCACGGCAACATGAGGAACTGTATTGCGGGGTCACGGCAACATGAGGAACTGTATTGCGGGGTCACGGCAACATGAGGAACTGTATTGCGGGGTCACGGCAACATGAGGAACTGTATTGCGGGGTCACGGCAACATGAGGAACTGTATTGCGGGGTCACGGCAACATGAGGAACTGTATTGCGGGGTCACGGCAACATGAGGAACTGTATTGCGGGGTCACGGCAACATGAGGAACTGTATTGCGGGGTCACGGCAACATGAGGAACTGTATTGCGGGGTCACGGCAACATGAGGAACTGTATTGCGGGGTCACGGCAACATGAGGAACTGTATTGCGGGGTCACGGCAACATGAGGAACTGTATTGCGGGGTCACGGCAACATGAGGAACTGTATTGCGGGGTCACGGCAACATGAGGAACTGTATTGCGGGGTCACTGCAACATGAGGAACTGTATTGCGGGGTCACGGCAACATGAGGAACTGTATTGCGGGGTCACTGCAACATGAGGAACTGTATTGTGGGGTCACGGCAACATGAGGAACTGTATTGTGGGGTCACGGCATTAGAAAGGTTGGGAACCACTGTTCTAGCAGGTTGCGTGTCAGGCATTTGTGAATGGCCGGCGCGGGCACGCTTCCTGTTAGAGGGAAGCGGGGGATGCGGCCATCAGGGCGCTCAAATTTGCTCGTATTAGATGAGCTCTTTGACGAGGGGGGCGGATCCGAGCGCGCTGACTGGACAAGAGGCCGCACATGCGCCATAGAACCGAGGAAGGGTGAGTGAGATTGGGCAATCTGGGGGGTATCACACAGCGGGGCATCCTCGATCGGGGTGCCCCGGGGGCAAGGACCAAGACCCAGGATAGTCAAAATCCTGGGTTTTGGTCCACTTTAAATCTAATGCGCTGAACTGTTTTTCTCAATAGAGAGAAATAAAGAAGGAGAAAAAATAAAGTCAAAAGATAATAACCTTTTACAGAGGCACAACAGCCAGGAATGTCACTCTCCTGGAAACAGTTCCCCTGATGTGGGATGCCCCCCTGTGTTTAATTCTCCCAGGTTCCTGCCGCTCCCATGGCGCAGGCGCGACCGAAACCGAGCAAAAAAGTGAAACGGGGGATCTGGGGGTTTCACACAGCGGAGCATTCTTATTTGGGATGCCCTAAGGAGTGCAAGTCGATTGGTCATGGAGCCTTTTAGACTCCAGGGCCTCCGAAATTCCTCTTTAAATTGGACCTATCAGCTGAATAGCCAGCCCTGAAGTCTTTTGCACCTACTAAGACTGACTATGTGACTTTAGCGGTTCTGGATGCCGCACTGTGGGAACCCCCCGCGCCCGACTTTTCTGGCATTCTCAGGCCACCCTCTTGGGCCGTGGCTGCATCTCTGGCATCTCTGCAGCTAAGGCGGGCTCCTGCACCCAGACATTCTGATAGACTGCGGGACGGGAGCACGTCACAGACCGCAGGGAGACCAGGGATGCGGCCACTTTCCCTATGTTACACAGTTACATAGCTACATAGTTATATAGTTACATAGTTATATAGTAACATTGTTACATAGTTATATAGTAACAGTTATATAGTTACATCGTTACATCTTTATATAGTTATATAGTTACATAGTTATATAGTAACATAGTTACATCGTTATATAGTTACATAGTTATAGTTACATAGTTATATAGTAACATAGTTACATCGTTATATAGTTATATAGTTATAGTTACATAGTTATATAGTTACATAGTTATAGTTACATAGTTATATAGTTACATAGTTATATAGTAACATAGTTACATCGTTATATAGTTATAGTTACATAGTTATATAGTTACATAGTTATATAGTTACATCGTTACATCTTTATATAGTTATATAGTTACATAGTTATATAGTAACATAGTTACATCGTTATATAGTTACATAGTTATATAGATACATAGTTATATAGTTACATAGTTATAGTTACATAGTTATATAGTAACATAGTTACATCGTTATAAAGTTATATAGTTATAGTTACATAGTTATATAGTTACATAGTTACATCGTTATATAGTTATAGTTACATAGTTATATAGTTACATCGTTACATCGTTATATAGTTTTATAGTTACATAGTAACATCGTTACTTATTTACATAGTTACATAGTTAATACGGTTGAAAAAAGACATATGTCCATCATGTTCAACCAAGGGTGTTGGGGTCAGGAAAGTTCTTTTTTATTTTATAGGGGAAGCTATTTATTTTATTTTTTGTTTAATTTTTTTTTTTTTTTTTACTGATAACCGCTAATAGTAATGGTTAATGTTATTTTCTTCTAAATAAGCATCTAATCCTTTTTGAAACTGTCAGCGTTTGATGCTGTAACAAACTTCTGTGGGAGGCTATTCCATAGATTTATAGTTCTTATGGTAAAGAATGATTGTCGCCTCTGGAGACTAAATTTATTTTTTTCTAATCGAAGGCAGCGCCCCCTTGTCTTTAGAGAGGATTTTACCTGAAATAGTGTTCCCCCATATTTTTTGTATGGTACATTTATATATTTATACAAGTTAATCATGTCCCCCCTCAGCCGTCTCCTCTCAATACTAAACAGATTCTCGTAACCTTTCCTCATAACTAAGATCCTTCCTTCCTCTTATTAGTTTGGTGGCTCCTCTGCTCCCTTTCCATAGTCAGAGCGTCCTTTCTATGAATCGGTGCCCAGAAATGGACGGCATATTCCAGGTGAGGACGCGCCAGTGCCTTGTAAAGGGGTGATATTACTCACCTATCCCGTGATTCCAGGCCTCTTTTAATGCATGATAATATCTTGGCGGCCTTGGAAGCAGCTGCTTGGCATTGCATGCTGTTATTTAGCCTGTGATCTACCAGTTCCCCCAGATCCTTCTCAACAAGTGACTCTCCCAGTTTTACTCCCCCGAGGACATATATGGCCTTCATGTTAGACCCCAAGTGCATGACTTTACATTTCTCCACATTGAACTTCATTTGTGAAACACTTAGTAGGCACGGAATAAATCGCTGATTGGACGAGAGCCCGCGGGGGAGGGGCCGGTTGTGCGCACTCATCCTTTCTATGCTGATCGGACACAGACCAGTCAGGTGAGAAATGAATGGAGCGTATGCCGCGGGTTAGTGGCAGCCTATGCGTGCGCTGTGGGATAGCTCTAAGGTGAGTTCTTACAGGAGTTTCTGGGGCTTTCACACAGTGGAACATCCCAACTCATGATGCCCAACTGCGGAGGAACTAAACCCAGTAGACTGAGAGTTTCCAGGTGTTCATCTTTTCTTCTTCTTCTTCTTATTGCTTATTTCTTTATCAATCTTTTTATTGTGTATATTGGGCTATAAGCATAATACTGTTTATGCACAGAATTTAAAGATTACAGACAAGTTAAGTAACAATCAGCTTATTCACTGCAGACAAGAAAATCCATTCAAGAGTTACTAAAAAAAGTTCAAATAAATAAAAAAAAAATTACTTATTCAAAGCTGAAGCTGGACCTCAACTGGCGGGTGCGTTAGGTGCTTCTTAGCTCCATGTTGTCCATTTCAGCGGTGGTCATGTCCTACCTACAGAACCCACAGCCCGTGTCTCCTCCGTGGTAACGCTGCTTTTTGCTCGGAAGAAGATGATCCCATTTTTTATCACACCTCCTTTTCTCTTATTGCTTATTTATATAGCGCCATCATCTTCCATAGCGTTGTACAAGATATTTGTTAGGGTGAGCCCTGTGCGCCCATCTCGCAGCACTTCCCTCGCCTCCATGGCTGCTCCCAGCCGGCTTCCTCCTCCTCGTGCTGCTGTCTCGCATGGTGTTAGGGCGAGCGCTGTGCGCCCATCTCGCAGCACTTCCCTCGCCTCCATGGCTGCTCCCAGCCGGCTTCCTCCTCCTCGTGCTGCTTCCTCGCATGGTGTTAGGGCGAGCGCTGTGCGCCCATCTCGCAGCACTTCCCTCGCCTCCATGGCTGCTCCCAGCCGGCTTCCTCCTCCTCGTGCTGCTGTCTCGCATGGTGTTAGGGCGAGCGCTGTGCGCCCATCTCGCAGCACTTCCCTCGCCTCCATGGCTGCTCCCAGCCGGCTTCCTCCTCCTCGTGCTGCTGTCTCGCATGGTGTTAGGGTGAGCACTGTGCGCCCATCTCGCAGCACTTCCCTCGCCTCCATGGCTGCTCCCAGCCGGCTTCCTCCTCCTCGTGCTGCTGTCTCGCATGGTGTTAGGGCGAGCGCTGTGCGCCCACCTCGCAGCACTTCCCTCGCCTCCATGGCTGCTCCCAGCTGGCTTCCTCCTCCTCGTGCTGCTTCCTCGCATGGTGTTAGGGCGAGCGCTGTGCGCCCATCTTGCAGCACTTCCCTCACCTCCATGGCTGCTCCCAGCCGGCTTCCTCCTCCTCGTGCTGCTGTCTCGCATGGTGTTAGGGCGAGCGCTGTGCGCCCATCTCGCAGCACTTCCCTCACCTCCATGGCTGCTCCCAGCCGGCTTCCTCCTCCTCGTGCTGCTGTCTCGCATGGTGTTAGGGCGAGCGCTGTGCGCCCATCTCGCAGCACTTCCCTCGCCTCCATGGCTGCTCCCAGCCGGCTTCCTCCTCCTCGTGCTGCTTCCTCGCATGGTGTTAGGACGAGCGCTGTGCGCCCATCTCGCAGCACTTCCCTCACCTCCATGGCTGCTCCCAGCCGGCTTCCTCCTCCTCGTGCTGCTTCCTCGCATGGTGTTAGGGCGAGCGCTGTGCGCCCATCTCGCAGCACTTCCCTCGCCTCCATGGCTGCTCCCAGACGGCTTCCTCCTCCTCGTGCTGCTGTCTCGCATGGTGTTAGGGCGAGCGCTGTGCGCCCATCTCGCAGCACTTCCCTCGCCTCCATGGCTGCTCCCAGCCGGCTTCCTCCTCCTCGTGCTGCTGTCTCGCATGGTGTTAGGGCGAGCGCTGTGCGCCCATCTCGCAGCACATCCCTCGCCTCCATGGCTGCTCCCAGCCGGCTTCCTCCTCCTCGTGCTGCTGTCTCGCATGGTGTTAGGGCGAGCGCTGTGCGCCCATCTCGCAGCACATCCCTCGCCTCCATGGCTGCTCCCAGCCGGCTTCCTCCTCCTCGTGCTGCTGTCTCGCATGGTGTTAGGGCGAGCGCTGTGCGCCCATCTCGCAGCACATCCCTCGCCTCCATGGCTGCTCCCAGCCGGCTTCCTCCTCCTCGTGCTGCTGTCTCGCATGGTGTTAGGGCGAGCGCTGTGCGCCCATCTCGCAGCACTTCCCTCGCCTCCATGGCTGCTCCCAGACGGCTTCCTCCTCCTCGTGCTGCTTCCTCGCATGGTGTTAGGGCGAGCGCTGTGCGCCCATCTCGCAGCACTTCCCTCGCCTCCATGGCTGCTCCCAGCCGGCTTCCTCCTCCTCGTGCTGCTGTCTCGCATGGTGTTAGGGCGAGCGCTGTGCGCCCATCTCGCAGCACTTCTCTCGCCTCCATGGCTGCTCCCAGCCGGCTTCCTCCTCCTCGTGCTGCTTCCTCGCATGGTCAGGTGCGCGCGCGTCCCCGTCCACTAGAAGGCGCGTGCGCCGGATTCCTGAAATTTAAAGGGCCTGTACAGCACTGATTGGTGCCTGGTCATCCAATCCTGCATCCACTTCCCCTATTTAAGGGGCACTTCCTTTTCCATCAGTGCCGGATCTTGGTCTTCCTTTGTATGCAGAAAGTCTGTTGTTTTCAGGATTGCTCACCTGTGTACCGACCTCTGCCTGTCCCCGACGCTGAACCTTCTCTGCCCGTCCCGACCTTGGCTACTTACCTTCGACCTCGAGATTGTGCTGCCAGCCCTGACCTCTGCTTGAACTGTGACATCGCCTTTTGCCTGCCTCCTTTGTTTCACGCATCACCTCGGCTGACTGTGTGACTGAGCCGCTGTTTGGGGGGTAGCGACCTGGGGGTCACTTGCCGCTGCAAGACCAACCTGCCTTGCAGCGGGCTCTGGTGAATACCGGTGGACTTCAGTGCGACAAGAAAACCTGAATGTAGCGGGTGCTGCCAGCCGCGCCCCCCCTCCCCCTGCTACGTCTAGCTGTGCACGCACGGGTTTGACAAAGGAGGGAGTGGATGGGGCAATCTGAGGGGGGGTCACACTGTGGGCCAGGGACCCATCAACAACCCA
This sequence comes from Gastrophryne carolinensis, assembly GCA_027917425.1. Classification (NCBI taxonomy): domain Eukaryota; kingdom Metazoa; phylum Chordata; class Amphibia; order Anura; family Microhylidae; genus Gastrophryne; species Gastrophryne carolinensis. The sequence continues at coordinate 13,508,923 of CM051244.1, read as the reverse complement.
TGAGAATGGGCTTGTCTTGCCCTCGAGGAGCTTTTCAGCCAATCAATGATGATCAGCTGATGCTATAGTGTACCTCACAACTTTTTACGGTAGGAAAGAGGGACAATTGTTAAATTAAGCCACGCCCCCTCATTGAGCGATGGATGAAGCCACCCCCCTCATTGAGGGATGGACGAAGCCATGCCCCCTCATTGAGGGATGGATGAAGCCACGCCCCTCATTGAGGGATGGATGAAGCCACGTTCCCTCATTGAGGGATGGATGAAGCCACGCCCCCTCATTGAGGGATGGATGAAGCCACGCCCCCTCATTGAGGGATGGGTGAAGCCACGCCCCCTCATCGAGGGATGGATGAAGCCACACCCCCTCATTGAGGGATTGATGAAGCCACACCCCCTCATTGAGGGATGGATGAAGCCACGTTCCCTCATTGAGGGATGGATGAAGCCACGCCCCCTCATTGAGGGATGGATGAAGCCACGCCCCCTCATTGAGGGATGGATGAAGCCACGCCCCCTCATTGAGGGATGGATGAAGCCAGGCCCCCTCATTGAGGGATGGATGAAGCCACGCCCCCTCATTGAGGGATGGATGAAGCCACGCCCCCTCATTGAGGGATGGCTTAAGCCACGCCCCCTTATTGACGGATATATGAAGCCACGCCCCCTCATTGAGGGATGGATGAAGCCACGCTCCCTCATTAAGGGATGGATGAAGCCACGCCCCCACATTGAGGGATGGATGAAGCCACGCCCCCTCATTGAGGGATGGATAGAAGAAACATTGTAACAATTATAACAATAGAAACACTTTGAATAGGCAAATGAATCAGTTATTGCTGCAGATCTGCATGTTACACCTCAAAGAGGGACAAATGAGAACAACGAGGGACAGGGGGACATGGACTCCAAAGAGGGACAGTCCCTCCAAATCAGGGACATTTGGAAGGTATGGTATAGCATTGGAATAAAGGAGGGGTGTCAGCCAATTTATAGGGCCTCCTTAGCTAAGCTGCTCCCAATGTATCTGTTGCATTGTATGTCCCAGGTGGGGCTCAGAGATTAGAGTCAGGCTGCAGCTCACACAGGCACCTTATTGCTGCTGCAGCTTCAGCTACTTCTGCTTTTAATCCGGACCTTCAGCGTGATTTATTGAAAAGCCCAAACCCTTAAAAACCGATTCCCCAGCATCTAACATTAATATATTTTACGTTTTTAGTCACTTACTTAATATTCTTTCCCCCACTGGGCTGCAACTCTGTTCAGGACTCTAGGATACGGGCGCCGCCATCTTGACTCAGAAGCATCACACTTACTGAGGAGAGGAGAGCGGGATAAAGTACAGGGGGGGCGGGTTATAGCTGTGCTTTGCTCAGACAGAGTAGAGCTGGGGTCAGGAAAAGGACAGCAATCCCAGAATGCAGAGCAGCACAGTCAGAAGGCACTTCCTGTTTGCAGGCTGCCTGATGTTCCATGAGCCGCCATCTTGGATGTTTAAAGGCTCATAACATGCAGTAGATGCAGGTAGGATGACTTTTAATGTGAGCAACCTATATGTACACGGTGTGGGAAACATATAAGATAGGCTCTTATTCAGGGTGAAGGTCCGGATTAATGTGAGCAATCTGTATGTACAGGGTGTGGGAAACATATAAGATAGGCTCTTATTCAGGGTGAAGGTCCGGATTAATGAGCAATCTGTATGTACAGGGTGTGGGAAACGTATAAGATAGGCTCTTATTCAGGGTGAAGGTCCGGATTAATGTGAGCAATCTGTATGTACAGGGTGGGGGAAACATATAAGATAGGCTCTTATTCAGGGTGAAGGTCCGGATTAATGTGAGCAATCTGTATGTACAGGGTGGGGGAAACATATAAGATAGGCTCTTATTCAGGGTGAAGGTCCGGATTAATGTGAGCAATCTGTATGTACAGGGTGTGGGAAACATATAAGATAGGCTCTTATCCAGGGTGAAGGTCCGGATTAATGTGAGCAATGCTGTAGCCCCTTTTTAGACTTGTGATACTATAGCATTATCAAACAGATCACGAACAGAGATGGATATGCTATAAGTTATGGATTCAAGCTGCACGCTGGAGGCAACACCCAAGGCAAGTGGTCCAAAAGCAGTGCTGCCCACCAGGAATTCCCCCTGTGCTCCCTATGGCCAGTCCGCCCCTGCAGTAGGGCATCCCAATTTGGGATGTCCCATAAAGAGGTAGATCAACCCAGGGGCGTAGCTGGGGGGGGGGCACGTACCCGGGGAGCAGGTCAGGGGGGGGGCACGTACCCGGGGAGCAGGTCAGGGGGGGGGCACGTACCTGGGGTGCAGGTCAGGGGGGCCCTGAGAACAGATAGGGGGGGTGCCAGAAAGCCCGGCTACTGCTCTGGATCAACCTTATAGACTATTGGGCCCTTATTTAAGAAGGGATAGCGTCAGGTAGTGGCTGGTTAATGACAGGTAGCGACTGGTGAACACCGGACACGGCACGCAATTACACATTTATCAAGCAGAATCTGTTTAGTGACTGGGATAGCACCATGTAGCGTCTGATTCATCATTTTCGCAGCCTCAGCGAACAGCGCCGGCGTTCAGCCTTGCACAGCGCCAGGTATGACCTCTCGCTACCTGTCGCTCTCCCATACATTTCAGTGGACGAACCTTTTCTTCTCTTTAAAGGTTTTTTTTTTTTTAATCACAAATAATTCTGTGACCTCTCCTGACATTGAATAAGCAGTTTTTTCATAATTTTTTCATAATTTTTAATATATTTCTTCAGAAATGACATCACAGCTCTGCCCAGAATCGGGATGCCTCGCTGTGTGACACCCCCCAGGTCGCCCCATACACTTACCTTGTCTCCTGCTCATGCGCAGGCCGCATCCCCGCTATCCCTTTAGCAGGGAACATGTCAGGCATTGGTGATTGGCCGGCACAGGCACGCTCCATGTTACAGGGAAGCGGGGGATGCGGCCATCAGCGCGCTCAGATCTGCTCGCCTTAGACAAAGGGGCGGGATCGTATCAGAGCGTGCTGATTGGATGAGATGGGACCGGGGAGAGATGAGTTCATTGGGGCGACCTGGGGGGATCCGAGCGTGCTGATTGGATGTGCACCCGCGCATGCTTCATAGGAGAGTTTGTTCTGGTGACCTTGAGGGGGTTTCACACCCGATCGGGGTGCCCCAGGGGCAAGCACCAAAGCCCAGGATAGTCCCACAGCCCAGGCAACAGCAACATTAATCCAGACCCTCACCCTGAATAAGAGCCTATCTTATGTTTCCCCCCCCTGTACATACAGATTGCCCACATTAATCCAGACCTTCACCCTGAATAAGAGCCTATCTTATATGTTTCCCCCACCCTGTACATACAGATTGCTCACATTAATCCGGTCCTTCACCCTGAATAAGAGTCTATCTTATATGTTTCCCACACCCTGTACATCCAGATTGCCCACATTAATCCGGACCTTCACCCTGAATAAGAGCCTATCTTATATGTTTCCCACACCCTGTACATACAGATTGCCCACATTAATCCGAACCTTCACCCTGAATAAGAGCCTATCTCATATGTTTCCCCCACCCCGTACATACAGATTGCTCACATTAATCCGGACCTTCACCCTGAATAAGAGCCTATCTTATATGTTTCCCACACCCTGTACATACAGATTGCCCACATTAATCCGGACCTTCACCCTGAATAAGAGCCTATCTTATATGTTTCCCACACCCTGTACATACAAATTGCCCACATTAATCCGGACCCTCACCCTGAATAAGAGCCTATCTTATATGTTTCCCACACCCTGTACATACAGATTGCTCACATTAATCCGGACCCTCACCCTGAATAAGAGCCTATCTTATATGTTCCCCCCCCTGTACATACAGATTGCCCACATTAATCCGGACCCTCACCCTGAATAAGAGCCTATCTTATATGTTTCCCACACCCTGTACATACAGATTGCTCACATTAATCCGGACCCTCACCCTGAATAAGAGCCTATCTTATATGTTTCCCACACTCTGTGTACAGATTGCTCACATTAAAAATCCTCCTACCTGCATCTACTGCATGTTATGAGCCTTTAAACATCCAAGATGGCGGCTCATGGAGCATCAGGCTGCCTGCAGACAGGAAGTGTCTTCTGACTGTGCTGCTCTGCATTGTGGGATTGCTGACCTTTTCCTGACTCCAGCTCTGCTCTGTCTGTGCAAAGCACAGCTATAACCCCACCCCCTGTACTTTTGACCCCTCTCCTCAGTATGTGATGCTACTGAGCCAAGATGGCGGTGCCCGTATCCTAGAGTCCTGAACAGAGTTGCAGCCCAGTGGGGGAAAGAATAATAAATAAGTGACTGAAAACTTAAAATATATTAATTTTAGATGCTGGGGAAAAGTTTCTTAAGGGTTTGGGCTTTTCAATAAATCATGCTGAAGGTCCGGATTAAAGTGGACCAAAACCCACTTTTTAATCTAGGATCCCCTGAATTCCTCCCCCATGAAGATTATATTTTGGCAATTCTCACTGCTCCCGCTTCACTCTAATCCCAGATAATGGCGCCTGCTTTAGCTGTAAAGCTCCGCCTCCTCCATTCACTGGCATTGTTGTGCGGGGTGATGATGTCATAGCCACGCCTATGCAATGACTGATCACATGACATCTCACAGAGAGACGATTGGAAAAGTGACAATATCTATTTCTAGTTCTACAGCCTAAGAAGAGAGATTTATTTCACAAGTTCAAATTTATTTACAATTATTATTATTTATTGTTTTTTTTATTTCTTTTTATTCATTTCATTTTTTTCAATTCATTTTAAATTGAAAGTAAATTTTATTAATTTTTTTCAATTAATTTTTTTAAGTAAATTTTATTCATTTCCATGTATTAATTAATTTAAAGAGAATTTATTATTTATTTTACAAGTTCAAAGTTATTTCAAAGTTCGGTGGGTTTTAGTCCGCTGTACTTTCATTTTCATTCTTCTAGGACATGCAAAACAAAAAAATGATCACACAGCCACTCGGCCCCTCGGGGCTCTCAGCAGAGTGAACTCGGCAAGCCACAGTGGTCCCACGGCTCTCTCTGACCACACATGACTCCTAAACCCTGCTCAGTCACATCCAGAAATGAAAGCAAAGCAAGCAACTTATGAATGTCATGAATAAGGACCCTGAGTCCGAAACGCGTTGACGCCGGGGTCTGTTATTTGATATATACTTTTACACTGCTTATTCTGTGGATTGCTTTTTTTAACATGGATGAAATAAACATGGAAAGATTTTATCTTCAATCGCTGGCTGGCTTCACTTTTTGGAAAGCAAGCAACCTAGCTTAGAATGCATAAGGTAATTACATATAATCAGAGATTCCGACGCTGCTGTACACTGTTCATGGGGGGGGGGAGTTAGCATTTGTCTGGACAGGAACAGACACATGCTAATCACCCCGAAATGAAACCAAAATACAACCGAAATAAACCGAATTAAGCCAAGAAGGTCTCCCCTAACACCCCAAGAGCCACGGAACGCGTGGTTTCCCCAAGAGCCGCGGAACGCGTGGTTTCCCCAAGAGCCGCGGAACGCGTGGTTTCCCCAAGAGCACGAAACGCGTGGTTTCCCCAAGAGCCACGAAACGCATGGCTCTTGGGGTGGTAGGGGAGACCTTCTTGGCTTAATTCGGTTTATTTCGGTTGTATTATGGTTTCATTTTGTGACCTATACTGTGGATCACATCATAGGACATTAGCACACGTTGGTTATGATGATGATGGGGGATTGATTTTGATATTGTTATTTGTGATTGTTATATAGGCATTGAATTGTGTTAGGGCTTATTCATGAAGCTCTAGCTCCAGGTAGCGGCAGGTGACACGGCAGCAATGACACATTTATGAAGCAGAATCTGGTGAGCGGCTATAACAACGCCATGTAGCGTCCGATTCATCATTATCCCAGGCTCAGCGTACAGCGCCGGCGTTCAGCCTTGCAGAGCGCCACGTCTTACCTGTCGTTACCTGGCGCTCTCCCATACATTTCTACAGACGATCCTTAGAATCCCTTTCCTGATCCCAATTTTATTTTATTTTTTTATTTAAAAATCTCAAAACTTCTGACATGTCTCCTGGCCTAGAAAATTAAATTTTTGAAAACTTTTTGTATTAATAATATTTTTATGCAGAATTGTCCTCACATGTCTGGTATTAAAGTGTATATACAAAGAGAACCCCTGTTAAGCACCACCCAATCCAATCAGTAAATAAAGGGGAGATGTGTGCAGAGAAACCTCTATAACTTCAATTGGTACAACCAAACACAAAAGACCCCTGTGGCTCCAGTAATCCACAGATTAGTTAAGTTATACAGGCCGCACCACCCTCACCCCAAAAATCAATCAGTAATCAAGATATCCATTATTGATATTTATTCATGATATTCACTTAAAAAACACACACATTAAATCATCACAACATACATTTAAAATACATATAAATGAATCAGACTCAGCAGGAGTTCCCTATATGGCCCATTATATACATACTGTCCCCCAATGACAAATTGAGCACACTTCAAGCTCAATTTAAAGTGCAAGATAAAGTGGCCAGTGCAAATTTAAAATACTAAATAAAGTGGCCAGTGCAATATATGATTCTATATACAAAAAAAAAACTTAAACAAACAAACAAATACCTCTGTGCAAATGTGATCACCTCCTGCTGAGAGAGCATACGTTCACCCACGCGTTCCGTGACACAGGGTCACTTTCTCAAGGTGTCCTGATGAGCTCTAGCCCGCATGTCTGCTTATGAGGGGGAGTAAGCGGAAGCGCCCACCCAACACCGCCCCCCCGTGCACGTGGCGGGCCCGGCCGGCAGCCGCCCTCGCGCCGGAAACAGAGCGGCGCAGGTACGCACCCACGCCCCTCCCTGACCCGCAGATGGAAAGGATGAGACGGCCGTGCCCCACCACGCCCCCCAAACCACACCCCCGGCACGTCCCACTCAGCCCCGCCGCATAGCGACGTACTTCCATAGTGACGGCCGAGCGTGCGGGGGGAGCGAGGCGGGGCAGGGCCATCCCAGCCCTGAATAGCGGGCAGTCCCCACACACTGCAAGCATACAGGCTACGTCATCTGTAGTTACACCATGTATCTAAAAGTTCCAATCGTTCATGATACAAATATGTAAGATATACCAATGATACATATATAATGTTTTGACTTCAATCTTTGATTTAATGTAAACAAGATAAGAAAATGACTACAGTTGAATAATATGTACATATCTTGCTCATGGCTCAAGCTTAAAGTAACCACACACTTCATATATTATGGAGCTCATGTTATAAAGCTGAATTTTTACAAATTACTTGATCCAAACATATGGAGTTTGGATCATTTAATATCACAGACATCGCTCACAAATAACAATCATCACAACAATAAAGACAGGCGACCCTCATATTGGACCCAAACCCCTACATCCTCCTAACCATAAGATAAAGGTAATTCAGCCCCATAGACCTAATAGTCTAACCCTTGTAAGACTATATACT